>CM076067.1:10504083-10894083 GCA_038088235.1 Zacco platypus
TCGTTCACCTTGCCTTCCCTCCGAGACCTGCACCAGTTTCCAGGCAAATGACACAATTTGATACGCCAGCGGGACAATCGAGGAGGATAATGTTTTTACGTGATCATCTCCGCAAAAAGCTATTTCTATTGCTTTTTTCTTCATTAAACACAACAATGATGAGGTTATGGAGAGACTTTATTGCTCTCGGGCTAAAACTCATTACTCCTGCCAGACATCCGAGTATAAAAGAAATTACAAAATGGCATTTTGTACCCGGTCTGCGCCGATAGCATGTCTGGGAGATTGAGGTCGAGGAGGTAAAGGAAGAGAGGGAGAGTTGATCTGTGTCAATTTCTCCAGTGAAAGTCAGACAGGGGGAAAAGGCCTAACGACAACACAAAACGCCTTTTGTGTGCGCGGTGTTTGATTACCGGCAGGAATTTTGATGGTGTCGCAGTGTACCGCGGCAGTTAAAATGATCGCGCGGGATGCCAAGCGCACCTGACTCTTGGAAAGCAGTTCTTACTGTATCTTTGTGGCCACAAAGATTGTGAATGGACTTATTTCAGTAATAGTCGGCTCGTCGCGGCAGGCCATATGCTTCCAAAGTTGTTCAAAACAATCAGTGTGGGCTCATATTACCATGTCCAGATGGATTTCAGACAGGGTGCTGCGTCCAGGCGAGAACTGTGGCTCGGGATTGGGTTTCACATCTCGCTGTCATATTTACCCCTCTCCTCCGCGATAGGATCCTGTTGATATGGACACAAAGCTTTATTCTGTTTTTAAAGATGTTGTGATCACAAGGGCACCAGACAGACATAGTGTGCCCGTTACACAAGATACTCATGTTTTCTCTTTGTTTTTTGTCTGGAGAGCCACTTAAATATTACTGATATCATGGACAGATATATCGGCTGGGCCGATTATTAGGCCGCTTTGAGAATATAGACCATAGTTGCGTGACTAATAAGCACAGAAGTGTTAGTTCTCCTTGTACTGGCACCAAAATCTGTTTTCAGTGATTTTTTTTCAGTCAATTTTACATAAATATGATATATTTCATATATTATATTTTCATGTGTAATATTGAATATTTAAAAAAATATTATATAATTTTGTGGAATCAAAACAAATTCTTTAGGAGCTTTTTGCAAAACTAAATTTTTTAAAGTTAAATTAAAGTTTTTACAATGATTTTTAATCAGCTGGTGTTTTGGTGATTTTTAGTGAATGACAATCACAGTATTTTTTAATATTATAATTATAAAATGTATATATATATATATATATGAAATAAATAAATGAAATTATTCTTACTAAAAAAATATATAAATATATATGAAAATTGTATATGTATATATATATATATATATATATATATAATATATAAAATGATATTATACACATATATTTCTGTTAGTACTGAACTGATTTTTTAGACAAAAATAAATTTTGCAATAAAAAAAAATCCTCAATTATAAAATTTAAATTAAATGTTCGGTGAATGAAAATTATTTGAACTGATGATTTATTAGTTGGTGGCTAATATGCAGTTTTCAGTAGTCAATATATTGTCTAATATATACAAATAATAATATATTTAAACATGAATGTATAAATTTAAATATAAATTTATTCAAAATAAATATTATATATATTTTAGATGAAAAAAAACTTACAAAATATATATATCATCAATTTAAAAATAAACATTATAATTTCCTCCTTGATTATAGCTGCGGATAATATAACACACAAACAGTCTCAGTGCACGTGCACTCAGTTGTAGATATGTGTACCAAGCCTGACTAACCATGTTTGATTACGTTATTTTTCGTCTCGTGAGACGTGTCTGTAACTCGACCTCTTGTTGCTTGTGTTCCTGTGAGAATCCTCCTTTCTCTCCTTCCTCCTCACAGTTCATGAGAAAACAGAAAACACTGTACCTTAAAAAAAAGACAGAAACGTCATTAATCTAAAAGTTGTCCACAGTGTACCTGATTTGCTTCCAATCAAGTGCTTAATGAGTCTCAATTAAGATTTATTATGCATATTATTAACCCTGGCCTGCTACAGTCTATGGGGCAGGAGCTATGACAGTATTTTGCTAATGGCACAATCTGTACCAATTAGAAAGGCAAACTTTCACAACATTCAGGTTTAGTGTCGAGTATACAGGAAAATATGAAGCGCTTAACATGTATTTATATATATATATCTATATATATATATAGAACATACAGTCTGGCTAAATTACCTCTAATTGCATGTATTTTTCATATTTACCAACTGTGTGTCATCTTATTTTTACAGGCACTATATCAAATTTTAATTTCGCATTATTATTAAACCTTAGCCTTGTCTAAGAGGCGTTTTAAAGGAATATTTAATTAAAGCATCTGTGGAAATCACATTGATTAATGCGTGCAATAAATGGATAGCTACAATACTCGCACAGATAAGAGTGCAAACGTTTAAAATCTCGCTATCTTCACCAGTTCACTGGCGGGTGTCCAAACATCAAGTCATAAACCTCAGGCCTTTTTTTCGTATCTTCATTTAACATGGCCGCTGATGGCTTCCCGACAGCTTTATAGCTGACAAGTTTCATGGCACGTCATGCCGTGCAATTACACGGGAACTAATTTGATGAATCAACTCGATATTCCCGAGTCCTGGCTGGCCTTTCGGTCCATTTTCTACCTAGAGGTCAGCGGGAGCTCAGCCCGCAGAGTCTCAGCAGCGCGGCTGTAATGACTGTTTGTACGAGTCAGGAAGTTCTTGTAGACAAAGATCAGGAGAGCGTGAGCGTGATACGATATGCAAACACAATTGTTATTCATACTTATGTTGGAGGACCATTTTAGAGTAGATCGTTTGCATATTTTTGCATGTTTTAGAGTACATTTTAGAGTCAATCATTTACATATTTGTGCTCTTTAGTGAACATAACAAATAACAACAGTTAAGTGAATTTCTCCAAGCATGTAAATGCTTGTATACGGCTTTTTCTCACTCTTTAATCAAAGAAGGACGGATTTTTGTGTGCCGTCGGGTTAATTGTAGCCAGTCACTCAAACCGCCGTAGGCTCCTAAACTAGGCAGCGCACCTTTTTTACCAAACAGTTGCTGCGGATGAATTAAGACTGTTAAAACACCACTAGGCCGCGGCTTTGACGGCAGAATAGCTCACGTGCGTAGATCCCAATGCCACTACTTGCAAAGGAATGTCTAGCAAATTACAATTAATTTTTAACAATGACATTTCACGCCGTCAACATATTTTGGCGCTCTGATTGGAATCGCAAAGACACCGAGCGGTTTTGATGGAGCAAGTCTGCCATAATAAAATGTCTTGTTTGTGTCCTTGCAGAGCTCTGAGTAGACGCCCGCACGAGCCGCGCCGCGCCGTTCTTCTGAAACTAACAGCTTAATTGAAACTCATTAAACAGCCCTGACAGCTTAGGTGTCCTTGCAGGATATAGAATAATTCAGTTGTACTTACAACTTGATTAAGAGAACTGGATGAACATATTAATGATTAGAGGCATTGTGCGGGTACAGGATTTAACAATGCAGCGATGCGTGGATATTTATTTATTTTTTTTATGGCTGATGGTGTGCCATGGTGAAATATCACACCGCTTTAAATTACCGGTTGATTATGCTACCGTTCAGTTAAGTTTTTATGCTCGCCAAGGCTGCGTTTATTTGATTAAAAATGCTATAAAAACAGTAATATTGTGAAATGTTATTTCAATTCAAAATAACTGTTTTCTATGTGAATAGACTTTAAAATGAAATTTATTCCTGTGATCAAAGCTGAATTTTCAGTGTCACATGATCCTTCGGAAATCATACTGATTTATTGCTCAAGAAACATTTATTGTTAGTTTCAATGTTAAAAACTTTTGTGCTGCTTTTTATTCAGGATTCTTTAGTGAATATAAAGTTCAGAAGAACAGCATTTATTTGACATATACTGTACATCAATGAAATTAATAAATCAAATATTTTGCTATTGAGATGCAAATATTAGCTCACTTTGTTCATATTTGAGTTGTTAATTGACCTTCGCAAACAGTTTGATTGACAGGCGATCTGACCAATCATAGCCCCGAATCCGCCATTTTATCCGATAAAGCAGTCAGGGGAGTTAGTAGATTAACGTTTGAGAACTTGAACTTGAAAAATTGTGCGTACTCACGTCTTTCCACGCTTGAAACAACATTCCTTCTGATGTTCATTCATGTTTATTTGATGCTATAAATGAACTAGTATGAAGAGATGATCTTGAAGGAGCTACAGCGATCTGTCACGACACATTAAAGAGCTACTACACGGTATTTATTGTTTAAACTCAAAAAATGACTGTTTCATATCACAAGTAACCTGTCGATGCATTGTCAGTGTCCTCTTTTCTCCACGATGTATTTTTCACCACGTGAGAACATGATGTGTGGCTTGAGAACGGACATAGCAACAGTAACTAAAGGGGGCGGGTCTATGCGAACGGTTAATTGTATTATTTGCTATTATAATTTAATATATTTTAATTGGGAAACAAAATTGGAGAGTTGGTGAATGATAAACCACTTTATATCCAACAATTGCGGTTTCAATTATATAAAAGAAATGTCATCTATATTTCCTCGGAGCAAATTAACAGGTATGTGCGCATATGCACAGGCCTTGTCAGTTAGATTAATGACAAACGATTCAGTGACACAATGACAAAAGATTCAGTACTCGACACGAGCCTGAAAAAATACACATCCCGCATCGTCTCTGCTGGAAATGAACGGCAATAGGAATTTGCCAAGAACTGATGGCCCCTATAATGAGTGTATGACTAATATTGCAATTTAGAAAAAGAAAATAAATGTGAGCAAACCAGTGAAATTATGCAGCATTACACTCCGCTGTGAAGAAGAACTCTCTCCGCTAAAGATCAGAGCAAATGTAATTTCTCCTATTAATTGCCGTACCCTCTTGAAACATTTTCCAACTTTGTGAAAGCCTCGATCATTTTAGCGAGGGTGAGAGGAATGAGTGTGATGGAGCTCCTTTTATCTTATTTTACAAGACTTCAAGTCAAATAGAAAGTTGAAAACTTCATGTGATTAGAAACTTGCTGAGGCTCACAGTTCTTTCACTCTCCACAGACATGTTAATCGACATTATTAACATTAACTTCTCTGCTGGAATTCACACCTTTTTACATTTAAAGGAACAGTTCTTTGCTAAAAATTGAAATGTCTGAGCAGCTAACACTGTTTTCAACATTGATAATAATCAGAAATGTTTCTTGACCATCAAATCGGCATATTAGAATGGTTTCTGAAGGATCATGTGACACTGAAGACTGGAGGAATGATGCTGAAAATTCAGCTTTGATCACAGGAATAAATTACATTTTTAAATTCATTAAAAATAGAAAACAATTATTTTAAATTGTAATAATATTTGATTAAATAAATGCAGCCTTGGTGAGCAGAAGAGACTTCTTTCAGAAACATTAATGTGTTATAAATCTGGATTTTCTCTTCAATTCTCTTCTCTATTCTATTTCTTTCAATAGAACACAAAAGGAGAATTTTTGGCTTCCATGCGATGACGGTTCATAGCAACCATGTCTGTCAAGCTCTAAAAACTTTACAACAAGTTCCCATTAATTAATGTTAGTTACTAACAATGGACAATGCATTTGTTACAGTATTCATTAACCTTAGTTAATTAAAATACTTTTCATTGTTATTTTATGTTAGTTCAAGTCCATTAAATAATATTAACAGATACAACTTTTGATTTTAATAATGAAATTAGCATTAATTAATGCTTTAGAAGTGTTAGTTCATGTTAAAGGTAGGGTAAGCAATTTCAGAGAGGCTAGCAATAGCAAGCTAGCTTTGAAAGCATAAGATCCCGCCCTCCCTTCAGAGCGCAGTCTAAAGCCACGCCTCCTTCAGCGCACACAGCCAGAGCAGAGTCTGCAAAGCGTCACGAGAGCCAGTGTTAAATTACCTCAGGTCTCAAGCGCGTGACATTACAATAATAATTGTAATGGACGTAAAAAAACTTACAGAGCTCTTACTTTTACCAACTCAGATTTCATTTTGGCGTTGAAAATGTTGACATAGAAACACATAAATCTGAGTCTCGGGGGTTGCCATCTCGTAATTACGGTTTCGATATGGCGTAAACGCAGCATAAACTCGTTGTTTTGGTTCAGGAGGAACTGTAAAAGGCAGTGAACATTTTTTTAGCCCTGACACTTGCACGAAAGATAAAAGTACATTTTTTTAATATTTAGACCACTTCCATTATTGATCGCTATCAGGATGTGAAGAGAGTTTCAACCAGTATAACTAAAAGTGTTTATGAAAAACTGCCTACCCTACCTTTAACTAATATACTTAACTAATGATAACGAATGGAACGTTATTGTAAAGTGTTACCAACAATGCAAAGCCTTATTTCCACTGAAATTAACTAGAACAATTTGTCCCAGGAACTTTTTCCACCCAGACCTGTTGCTGTCTGCATTTCTGTCGCGGTTTGAAGTACCGTGAAGATTAAGTCCGGTGATGGTTGCGCACGACTTTCCAGTTCCCGCTGGATTTCGTCCTCGGCATATAAGCTTAATAAAGCCTGAACCTCGTCGTCGGTCCATCGGGCGTATTTTTTAAACTCCATTGTTGATTCGAATAGCAGACAACTCTTACTGCACGCACCGCAACAGACTTTTGAAACTGGTGGTTGAAGTAAAACGCTGCATGGAGTCAACCAATCAAAATGCTGCGTGGACTCAACCAATCAGCAAGTCCCACCGCCGAAACTTCCTGAACTTTGAAAAAAGTGCTACCTCGCGAGCAGGGCAATTTTTACCCAGAACTTCATTTAGACCCTGGTGCCTGCAGTCGAAACGCTTCGAATACCACCCCAAAGTCCCTAGTTCCTATGGACTGTTCCGATATAAAAGATGGTCCGTTTCTATTTCTACGAAAGTAAGAAACTGCAAGACGCAATATGGCGGAATAAGCCCCGTCTTCTACATAAAAGAACCAGTCGCCAATTGGTAAAGTCATTGCATCACTGCAGCTGCATTTAGAAGCATGCGCATTGGCTGGACCAACTTCAAATATACGCTTTTACAACGCTATTTGAGCATAAGAAACAACGGGTATGAGACAGTTCATGTCCGATTTTATTGCTGATTTGAAATATGTTATTTAATTGTGAGTTAACTGTGAGATATTTCGGTATTTCCCCATTCAAATAGATAGGAGTTGGTTTTGTATGAGCAAAATAGCTGCCTGAAGGCATTGCAAATACGGTGCTTTCATAGTTTATGGTGCTTTTATGTCCTCGACAGGCAGACAGCAATGATTTATTGTCTTAAAAAGAGCTGTGAGAAGATTTTTCAGAATTTTTCCTTTTGTGTTTCATTGGGAGAAAAAAAACCCTGGATTTGAAACAAAGTCAGAGTGAGTAAATAAAGATAGAAATGTTTTTGCGGTGAACTGTCCCTTTAAACCATGACTGTATTTCCAGGCTTAAAAATTCCACTCATGTGCTAAATGAATTCTAACACGCCACGCCAAATCCACTGTATTATTGACATTACAAGTACATTTCCCCTTTGGCATGACTGAATTATACACAAACAGCTAATATTAACATTCACATTCGCACATAAAACTTTACATGGCACCCGCTGACCAAACAGCAAATCAAATCCCCACACATCTGCTGGTATCTGTCAATAAGTGCATTCCTGCAACTTTTCGACAGGCCCGTCGCACCCCTCACCATTTTGTAAATCTGAAAGGGGGGATTTCCTCAAAGAAGGGATTTATAGCTTCATGCCGGCTTCACATGATTGATAACACACAGTGGAGCCTTTGTACAGGAAGACGCATGCCTCACTGTGGGCCAACTGCATCTGTCTGAAACAAAACATGATGCCAGGCCTTCCTGAACACTCTGTCTTGAGTCATGGCGAGAAGGTTCCAGTAACCTCCTTGTGGGTGTAGTGTTAAGTGTGAAAACGCGTGAGAGTTGCTGCTATCGGGATGTGAATGGAGAAATGCAGATGAGCTGCTGCCAACTGAGACCTTTGACTGTTAGCTTTCGAGGGCATTTGAACTCGATTTAGTTTGATTCGCTGAGATTTGACTCATGAGTGGTTTCGATGGTTTATACATCCTGTGTTTTTATACCTGTGTGGAAATGTTGGTGTTTCCAGTTACCAGGTTATAGAGGTGTAAAATGTTTTGGGAACTTCTTAAATAGCTAGCATGAGTAGGTTACTTGCTTTCCTTTAGTTTGGACTCAGTATAACAATTTTTATTGATCTTAATTTACTTCCATAATGCGTTTTTTTTTAAACACTATACTTAAATTGCAGTCTTTAACGGGGGTTTGGGAAAAGGGTTTGGGGGTGGATTGGTTGAAATAATAATAATAATAATAATAATAATAATAATAGTTATTATGTCTTTGTTTTTTAAATTTTTTAATTTTTTTGTTTTTTCACATAAATCATGCACAAAAATATGCCTATATTATGAGGACTTATGTGGTGATTGGTTGAATGACAATATTATTTTATTTTATTTTTATTGTATTTTTTAAATATTTTTTGGAATAATATGGATGGATAATTCATGGACAAAAAGACAAAAAAGGTGCTTTCTTTTTGAAAAAAGAAATCAAAAATTATTGAAAAAAACAACAAAACAACAACCAATAATATCATAGTCTGATAGTCCTGCCTTACGCCATTTCCAATGAATAAAAATAGTTAAATGTGCCATTTCAAGTCATCTTTAAATGTTGAACCTTCATGGCATTCATTTTCTCAGGCATGCTTTCAATGTTATTACAAGTAGCAGTAAATTCGAGGCTTTCATGAGGTCAAAAGGAACCTGGTTCAACTCCTAGCCGATCAAATCAGCATATAAATTGCAAACGGATGCAGATCCATCTATCTGCTCCACCCCGGAATCCCAGAATCCTTCCTTCAGTGTGCTCATCTCCTTCCCCAGTCATTTTTCACCTCACTGTTTGGAGAGGTCTCTCACAGGGGGCACACATCTGTCTCCCTGCCCTTCAGTCTGCTCGCTTGACTTTCCCCTCCAAGGCGCACTGTTTAAAGATGTGCAGCTGCCTCACCAAGAGCCAGGATGGCCACCGCGGAGGCCTGTAGTTAGTCCGTCAATGGCTGGGTTTGCTTGAGTGGAGCCATGTGCGGCTAAGCCTGGGAGGCTGAGGTCCTTGCTGGGATAAGCGCTTTAATACCTGCCATTACGCTGCCAGAGGGAGTCATTAGGAGCCAACGGATCCTGTTGCAGATCACAGTCAAATGAACGCCGGCCCTCATTTTGGCCCGGACGACTCCCATCAGAGCTGCAATGAGACCCAATGACCCTCAAGAGCGGTTTGAGCCCACGGACCGCCTCTTCTCTGAAAGTGCACTTTTTTTTTGTCCCCAGTTCTCTGTTACTGTAGGCGTGTAATTTGTTAGTCATGATTTATGATTTGGGAATTTTTTTTGTCATGCATTTTGGAAATTTATTGGAGTGTCTGAATGGGAAGCTCAATAGTCTTTTTGGTTGAAATTGCTCCCATTTGTCATGATAGTGACACTTTAAGTTTGTTTTAATTTCTTCTTCAATGTCAGTTTTTCACATTTGGAAAGTTTTTTAGCGTGTTGCTGTTCGGTTGCCAAGGTGTTCTGGGTGGTTGCTATGAGATTGAAAATCAATCTATCCATCCGTCATTCTATCTATCTATCTATCTATCTATCTATCTATCTATCTATCTATCTATCTATCTATCTATCTATCTATCTAATCCACCCATCCCATCCATCCGTTCATCCATCCAATTCATCCATCCATTCATCCATCCATCCATCCATCCATCTATCCAATCCATCCAACCATCCATCCATCCATCCATCTATCCAATCCATCCATCCATCCATCCATCCATCCAATCCATCCATCCATCCATCCATCCATCCAATCCATCCATCCATCCATCCATCAAATTCATCCATCCATCTATCCAATCCATCCATCCAATCCATCCATCCATCCATCCATCCATCCATACATCTATCCAATCCATCCATCCGTCCATCCCATCCATCCATCCATCCATCCATCCATCCATCTATCCAATCCATCCATCTATCCAATCCATCTATCCCATCCATCCATCCATCCAATCCATCCATCCATCCATCCATCCAATCCATCCATCCATCCATCCATCCATCCATCCAATCCATCCATCCATCCATCCATCAAATTCATCCATCCATCTATCCAATCCATCCATCCAATCCATCCATCCATCCATCCATCCATCCATACATCTATCCAATCCATCCATCCGTCCATCCCATCCATCCATCCATCCATCCATCCATCCATCCATCCATCCAATCCATCCATCCATCCAATCCATCCATCCATCCATCCATCCATCAAATCCATCTATCCATCTATCCAATCCATCCATCCATCCATCCATCAAATCCATCCATCCATCTATCCAATCCATCCATCCAATCCATCCATCCATCCATCCATACATCTATCCAATCCGTCCATCCCATCCATCCATCCATCCATCCATCTATCCAATCCATCCATCTATCCAATCCATCTATCCCATCCATCCATCCATCCATCCAATCCATCCATCCCATCCATCCATCCATCCATCCATCCATGCATCCATCCATCCATCCAATCCATCTATCCAATCCATCCATCCATCCTAAATGTTTAATTTCATTTATTTTTAAATCTGTGATTTAAAATAAATGGCTTATTTTAGTACATTTAATTTTATTTCTGTTTAATTCTAATCTGTCCCATGAGTAATACTAATAGGGATGATGAAGATTTGTGCAACAGCAAAAAGTCCAAAGCCTGAATGTTGACACCTTCTTGACTTTGATATGGTGTCCTCAGGCCATGTTGACTAAGATCCTCCCATCTCATTGGTCAACCACACTAAGCAGGAGAGTGTAGAGGTCAGATGTGTAGCTGGACGCCTCCAGACCCGTAACACCAGGCCCATCTGAACGCATTACCGTCCAGTACGGCATCAGTACTACACACGTTATAGCCGAGAGCAGTTCTGCGATTGTGTTTGATTTTATTTTACATCGTGATGTCAGTGGAAATGTACTGCATTGTGTTTTCGCGTGCATGAGCGCTATGCACCCGTGAGCTGGAACGCACCAGAGAAACACAGAAATGTGTTCTATTTTAGAGAGGGACTTCCTGGTGATTGTACAGATACACACAACCATGTGCCAACCTGCTAGCAGATGGCATGAGAGTGACGTCGCCTTCGTGGTCTACTTATACTACATCCATTTCCTGTCTGAGACTTGAAGCTGATGTAACCAGACCGGGGATCTGATTAATTGAGTTTTCAAAGGGTTTTTATAACGTTGCAGATGTTCACATGCACATAACACATGTGAAGCACAAATCAATGTTTTATTTTTTTTTAAATAGGTTAGTCTGTTGATATTTTCATTATCTATTAAAGAAAACATATTTGTTAATATTTATGATTATTAAAAACATTTAAATGAACAAATATTTAAAAAAAAGCAAAGAACAAAAACTTTTGCTCTAGTTCAGAGCTCACAAAAATCGAGCAGTTATTACCGAAATCTACACCATCATTCTTAACCACATGTGTCCATAACAACATCAAATGCATTTTAATTAAAATTTACATTTTTACGTAATTAATTTACGTAGTTTCAGGATATAGAAAATATATTTTTTTTTGTATACTTCTTTCTTTGTAGCTATTCTTTTTTAGTATATTTACTAGTTTGGAATTAGTATATTACTTATGCACATCCCTATTAAAAATGTAATGCGGGACATTACTATATATACTATTATATATTTATTAATTAGCTTGTTATTTATGTATTTTCAATGTTTATTTTTTATTTTATTAATTTTCTTATGTGCCTTTGTCATTTTTATTTTAATTCATTTTTTCATTATTATGTATTAAATTAATAATTAATAATTCTTTTTTAATTTATTTTAATGCTTTAATTAATTTTTATTTTAGTTTTAATAATTTTATATTTATTTTATACCTTTTTAAGGTAGTTTTTCATCTAATATTTATACGTATTTTTTTCAGTTCCACTTACTGAAAAAGATTTTTAATATTTTTAGCTCTAATTTTTATTATTATTAAAAATACAAAAAAGTAAATTAAGATATAAGTACATAAATATATAATATATACTGTATATGCATATATATATATATATATATATATATATATACATATAAAATATAAGAAACATGGTGGATTATGAACAGTACATCAAGCAATATCTCAAATAGATAATATAACAGCAATATTCTGCCGCACCTAAAGTGACTAATAACATTTACAGGCCTCAACTGACGATTAGGTCAGCTGACAGAACTATCTCCATATAAAAAAGATGAAAGGTTTTAATTGTTCAGGCTGTTTAAAAAATCGACCAAACAAGTCGACCATTGTGACCCCTCCCTTATAAATATCTGATTCTATGCAGCAATTAGCAGGTAGCAATTAACTAACTAGATTTAGATGAAACACTAAATCATGCTGTTGAGCTCTGTATGGGTTTGATTCACTGCAGATTGTTCTCAGAGCGCTCGTGTAACGTTTGACCCGCCAGCGGCCCCTGTGTCCCTGTTTTGCAGAGGCCCATGGGAGCTTCCTGAAGCCCTGATTCAGGTCTCATTGCTTCCTGTCTATTTTGCTTGAGCTGATCAATCACAGAGACGAATGTGTCTGTCAACGCACACGTGGCCACCGCCGCACCTGCTCGATACCCCCGTGCTGAAACACTGCCATCTTAGCGGCTCTTGACAGATGTTCCCCACTTCAAAACATGTCTGCGTGTGCGCGTCTATCGCTCCCGTTTGCTTGGGCGAGGGGGCATTTAGCCATACGCGTCCTTGCGAGGATATGTTTGCGCTTTAAATTGAATTAATTACATGATATTAATCAAATTAATGGCATCTATGAAGATCTCCTTGCATCTGTCACTCTGTAGGCCCCGTATTTTGCGCTTTTGCGCGGTTTCTTTGTGCGTTGGCTCGCGTGTGCGCGTGTTCTCTCCTCACTGGCAGTATGTGGCTGGGACACAGGCATGAGGTAGCACACGGTGTCCAGATCCCTCCATCAGGGACCTCATCAGCCTCTGAATTTCCTTCCCCTCTCGCCTCAGGCCATCCATATTCATTTCCTGTACTGATTTAGGCCCAATGAAGAAAGAAAGCTGGCTTCTCTTTCTTCCCCCCACCGGTCCTCCTGCCTGCCGCCTTGCGTGACAACACACTGTAATTGCATTGGATTAGTATGATAGTGTACACAGCCTGGGTCAAATACCTATTTGAGAGATCACCGCGCTAGCGTTCATACGCTTCTTTGTTTACTCGCCGGGGCTTCATTCAAATAACCGACGTGCATTTTTAATGAATCCGTTTATTGAAACAATGGACCTACATTTATTGTGTTATAAAAGCCACAACAATTCAAGGAACAATGAGTTGAATTGTTTACAACATGTCATAATTTTCTAAATTAATATTGATGTGAGATGGAATAAATAAAGATTTGGGCTGTTTAATTGTATCATATCACAAAAATTTATAAGTAAAACATAATATTTGACCATATTACAACATCAATAATGACAAAAATACAAATGAAAGTGAAAATGTTGTCTTAATGTGGTTCTGATAACATAATATTTTCAGTTTCTGTTGATTAAACCAATCGCCCTCATTGTACTAACTCAAATTTTCAATTTCAGTGAACTCAAAACCTGTTAACTTACTTTTTTAAGTTAAACCAGCAATTCTTTCTTTACAGTGTAGTTAACTAGTAGGCTAGTTAGCATTACCACAACTAAACACATACATAAACGCCTTTTTTGCTGCAAAATGGGAATAAATGCATAAATAAAGGTTGTTTTGTGTGTTGACACAAGAAAAAGCATTACATTTAATTATATTATGTTAACTTTAATCTTAAGTTAAGTTGAACGCACTCATAAATTTCTCGTTTATGCCACATCCCGTCGATCGTACAACAAAAATGTAATTTTTTAAACAACTAGGGTTGTGAAGTGGAGGAAATCCATAAAAATAAAGTTGTAATTCATATACAAAAAGCATAAATGAAAGCTAAATGTTTTTTAAACAATTGTGTTGAACGGAATACATGCACTAAAGCTAAAAGAGTTTCATATTATGTAAAACACAAGTACAAAATGAGTTCTTGAAAGTTACCTAAATTTGAAACGCTCGCAAATTTGTTGTTTACACAGCATGATAAAGAAAAGGAGAATAAAGAAAATTCTAGTTCCTTCTAGTTGAAAAAGCAGCTATGTTACTAATGTAATGTGCTATTACTATGCAGATTTTTTTAGGTGATGGATTCCTCTTTTTTTTTTTTTTTTGATGGATTCCTCTTTGATGGGTGCTTTTCTGCTTTCTGTCATCTTAAACAAAGAGGTGATGTGGTGCGCCATTGTTGGACGGGATGATATCGTTACATTAGCCACACACACGAGAATCAAACCCCATGATTACACTGGTGGGTGTAGCTTTTTGTTCTTCCAGGGGGGAGGAAATTGACGGTAATAAAAAAGAAGTCAGATGACTTAACTCTGTAATTACTGGCCTGTTTTCATGATCCTGTATTCTATTTAAGAGCTAAGTCTCAAATGGCTGCTACTTACCAGTTAAGATTAATCCTGCCATTAAACCCTTGGCGTTTAGAGAATGCAAACTCTCTTGAAAAGGTCTGCCGGTGAGATGTAGTAAGTGTAGATGTACATTAGTCTCTGGCTCTGTAAATCTTTCGTCTGTGTTCGACATCAAACGGACACACACACACACACACACACACTCTCGGATAAAGTCACCTAAGGCTCAGATCATGAGTGGTAGGAATGTTCTACCGCCCACAGGCATATTGAACAGACAGATACTGCGGTTTGCAAACAGCCCACATTGATCATTATTCATGAAAGACAGTCATATGAAAGTTCTGCCTTATATAGAGAGAGTCCGCATAAAAGATGCAGTCAGACGTGACCCTAAATGTCGCAGAACGGGCGTGTGTTTATGTGGGCGGGTGAGTTTCATGCATGTGCGGCTGTTTGTTTGTTTGTTTGTTTGTTTGCTTGCTTGTCCGTTTGCCTGCAATTATAGCCCGATGCTTGTCTTTGAATACAAATGTGAGCTTGTGCTAAGCGCATATTTATTTTTATGGGCATTTGAGCCCGTATGTTTACATGCTATAATGATTAAGTCTGTAATGAGGTGCGTTTGGCACGTGTTTCTCCGCGGGCCGCCGTGAACGTTAGCACGCACTGGCACGCTGTGAAATCTCGGGCCCGTGAGTAATTGACCCGTTTTGATAAACGCCTCTGAATGACACCGGCATAATTCACCCTAAAAGTTTGCACTGTCACCGGGATGAGCTAACTGTCTCGCGCAAATATATGGCTGCAATTTTCGAAATAGGTTTATAGCAATCCTTGGGAGAGGAGGGCGAGATAGTGATATTACTGACTTTATTACTCTAGCCGAACATCATTCGGTACCTTGCCCTTTTTGTACCTCCGTTTCTCTCTCTATCCCCACTGTCAGGTACGGCTAGGGCTTTGTAGTATCGGATAACCTGTTTTCTGGTCACGGAGCTTGATGAATTGCGTTAAACGCGGGGCTCTGCAATAAGGGTCCGGCCGGCAGTTCACATTTTTACATGCCCTGGTGACGTTTTCACTGGCCCTGAGGCAAAAATGACACGTTTAGACATTTTTTAGCAGCATATTATTAAATTAAGTGTCAGAAGCAATATATGCTTTTATGAACCGTTAAGATTTCACACAAGAGGAATTTACAGCAAATACTTTACAAGGTTTCACTGGTTAACATAAAATAAATAACAATGACTAACATTTACTAATACATTACAAGAATCAAAAGTCTATTGATATTATTTAAAACAACACTAAAAACAGATAATATAACAGAAATATTTTGCCGCACCTAAAGTGACTGATAACATTTACAAGCCCCAATTGAGGATGAGGTCAGCTGACAGAAGGTTTTAATAGTTCGGGCTGTTTAAAAAATGCGGTGCTCATGGCGTGAGGCGCTGAAAAAACAGCGAGACGCGAGGCAAATCGACGAAGCCGGCCATCTGATGGATTTCCATTTTTTCCCTGCACTAAAATAAACACAAATGACAACATTTTGTCAAAAATCATAATTGTCAGAAGCAATATATTTTTTTTTATGGACCATTAAGATTTCATACAAGAGGAATTTACAGCAAATACTTTACAAGGTTTCACTGGTTAACATAAAATAAATAACAATGAAAAGCAATGGCTAACATTTACTAATATATTACAAGAATCAAAAGTTTACTGATATTATTTAATGGATATGAACTAACAATGAACAGTTGTAACTTTAATAAAGATTAATGAATGCTGTAACAAACATTTTTCACTCATTGTTAGTTAATATTACCTATTTTTTATGGGTTCTGAATTTTAAAAAAAATGTAAAATATTTGATTAAATATTTAGTTTCTTTAAAAGACAAAAACAAATAACTTTTAAGTTAAATGTTTTTAAAAGGGTAAATAATTAGCAAAAATTAATATAATTAGAAAAATCTATAAATATTATTATTATTATTTAAATATTTACACGTATCAAATCACAAGAAAAAAAATCTATGTTTGATTTTTGACAAAATGTTGCCTTTTGTGTTTATTTTAGTGCAGGTAAAAAAAAAAATGGAAATCCGGCTTCGTCGATTTGCGTCTCGCTGTTTTTTCAGCGCCTCACGTCATGAGCGCCGCATTTTTTAAAACAGCCTGAACTATTAAAACCTTTCATTTTTTATATGCAAACAGTTCTGTCAGCTGACCTGATCCTCAGTTGGGGCCTGTAAATGTTATTAGTCACTTTAGGTGTGGAAAAATACTGCTGTTATATTATCCATTTTTAGTGTTGTTTTGAGATATCTCTCTGGAACAGAAAGCTCGATGTACTGCATATTTTGATAAACTGTCATGACAGTCTAGGCTTTTGTTACGTTAGGATAATTAGACATTTTCGGTACTAGTATCATTATTATGAGCTTTTTAAGCAATTAAGTGCAATTACGTTTTGTATTTGAACTTTTGTGTGCTGCTGTAGTTGTTTTTGGGTAGTGTGTCAGACCTCTGCTGGATCAGGTTCACAACCTGTACACAAAAACATACAGGGCAGCCTATACGGTCGCGATATACAGGGTCTCTATAATGCATCCCTTTAAATAAATGCGGACAAAAGAATCACTGTTGCAATGCCATCCAGCTCTGATCCCACAAAACCTTGGACCACTCCCTTCTTGGCTCCCAGTGAATACTTCCCTTTAGTGCCATGATCGGCGTTGACTGAAAAAGTTCCTTATTCTGCACGGCTGAAGGCTTGTGGGCCGGGAATGGGCTCCGTTGACTGGCAGCAATCAATCATAAAGTAGGAACGGACTAATGAAGAAGACCATAGTTTATTAAAGCGCTTGCGGGGAAGATATTACTGCAGGTCCTGGATTTAGCTGAGGATATACACACAGGCTCTGACTGTGAAGCTACAGAGGTGTTTACCCAACACTACTGTCCATTATGTGACCTGCTTGTGAATATGACCCATTTATAAAGTCACATTCACCATGTGCCATAGAAAAAGAACATTAGTGGATAAATAGGGTCCGAGGTGACATTCACGCAGTAGCGAAATGCTTTAACGAACAGGTTTTAGGCTGCAAGATTAGCTTTGCTGCGTTTGGCTGAATTGCAGCAGGTTGTTTAATTGATTTCCGTTCGCTAAACCCATGACGAACATCGTGTACTATATAAACACAGTGGATTTTTTGGTTGCCCAGGGAGATGAAACAAAGATAAATTCAAAATAAAATTGTGTGTGTGTACTAAAAAGAAGTCTCTTATGCTCATCAAGCCTGCATTTATTTGATGAAAAATACAGGAAAAACAGTAATATTGTGAAATATTATTACTATTTAAAAGAATGGTTTTCTATTTTATTATATTTTAAAATTTAATTTATTTCTGTGATGCAAAGCTGAATTTTCAGCATCATTACTCTGGTCTACTCTGTCACATGATCCTTCAGAAATCATTCTAATATGATGATTTATGTTTGAAACAGTTTTTTTTTTTTAACATTTGTTGGAAATATTTTTTTATATAACCTTTGATGCTTTTTTTCAGGATTCTTTGAATGAAAAGTTTTTTATAAATACTATTTTTATAAAAAAATTTGTAACCATATACACTACTGTTCAAAGTTTGGGGTCAGTGATTTATTTTTCTTTCTTTTTTTTTAAAAGAAATTAATACTTTTATTCAGCAAGGATGCGTTCAATCGATAAAAAAAAGTGATGGTAAAGATTTCTATTTTTAGAAAAGATTTCTATTTTGAATAAATGCTGTTATTTTTAACTTTCATTCGTCAATGAATCCTGAAAAAATCTATATTAAAATGATTTGTGAAGGATCATGTGACACTAAAGACTGGAGTAATGATGCTGAAAATTCAGCTTTGCATCACAGAAATAAATTACATTTTGAAATATATTCAAATAGAAAGTAGCTATTTTAA
Source organism: Zacco platypus (assembly GCA_038088235.1). Classification (NCBI taxonomy): domain Eukaryota; kingdom Metazoa; phylum Chordata; class Actinopteri; order Cypriniformes; family Xenocyprididae; genus Zacco; species Zacco platypus. The sequence goes on from CM076067.1 coordinate 10,522,823, forward strand.
ATTTTAATAATATTTCACAATATTACAGATTTTACTGTATTTTTGATCAAATAAATGCAGCCCTGTATTCTTTCAATAAAGTAAAACTTTTAACTGATAGAATGTGCAAATACTGTAAATTTTTAAACCTCATTTTGCTTCTTGAATTAAGCATTTCATAACAACAATGACAATTTCAGAGCAAGACACACAATATACCGACATCAAGTATCTTCAAAAGTCTGAAAAATATGGTCATGTAGCTTTAAAAAAAAAAAAAAAGTGTATTGGCCAGCCCTAGCTTAGCTAAAAGATAAACAAAAGTGGTCGGGAAATGACCCTACGAGACGTGAAATAATATTTCAGGTTGAGTTAACAACAGTTCACTCATTAAATCACTGGGCTGGGTTAGATGATTCAGATCCATAATTCAGTGTGGGAGGAGGATGTTGACGTTTAACATTGAGCGCTTCTTGAGGAAGAAAGGTGAGATTCCTCAGACGAAGGGGCACACTGAGAGTTTGGAAGACAAATGAGCAGCGAGGGAGTGAAAAATGCAAAGCAGATGTTTTTTAGCCATTTTTTTAATGGCAGTGAAACATTACTGATGCCATTACTGAGCTCTTTTATGGCTTCTTTTAATCCTTCCTCCCGCCCGAGGAAAGGAACCCCTTGTGGTGCAAAGCAGCCTCTTTGCTTTAGAGCGACAATTTGAAGCCATTTCCAATTCATTTCCTAATCTGCCACGAGGCTTTGCAGGGCTTCCTTTGCAATTATTATTTTTCAGAGAGACAGAAAAAAAGGCCGAAAAGTGGAAAGTCGCACTTCTTTCAGGTAAATTTATTGTAATCCTTCGGATGCGTATTTCTCAGAGTCATCTCTTGCAGTGACGCAAATATGGCTCACGCACTCGTTTCCTTTTTTATTTACAAAATTATAAACACAGACGCCAAGGCTCCCACACTCCCTCAGAGTTAGCAACTGAGACTTTTTCTCGGCGGTTACATAGCATCCATCTTTCGGCAGTTTTGAGGCCAGTATCTTGGAAGGGTCAGTGAATCACTGTAAGTATATGGAACACCCACGCCACTCGAATCTGTCCAGAAACAATCCCGCTTTTTGAAAGGAAACGATGGATGCGTTTGAATAACGAGGGCCCGTACAGCTATTAAACGCTGATTGTAAAATGTGTGGCCAGGTGCTTCAGCAGAAGCAGATCAGCATGATGGGTAGCCAGCGGTGAGTAGTGTCTGCTGCCTGCATTAGACTCGTCCTATAAAGCTCACAGGAGCACTTCCAAGGGTCTGGGCCTGGGCCGAAAATGAGAAGGAGATGAACTGGAAGGCTCCATCTCTGCGTCCAGCGTGCAGTATATCACAATGATGGCAGCCGCATGGGCGTGTGTGCAAATGCGCCGCTCATAAATATCTCTGTCCCCCCCCCGCTCCCCCCCATGGGGGCCACTCTGATGGTGAAGGCGAAGGGATGTCGCTGTCGGAGTGATTGAATGCTCTTCGTCCTGGCTCTCGGCGCAGCCCCGCGCTCGCTGGCCGGTGTGGGAGGCCCAGCACTGAGCGCTGGCCTGGGGGGGGGCTCCGCACAAACGCACCACTGAACTGCTTGTTTGTTAAAAAAAACTCTGTCAAGTTTCATCCCGATTTAACTATGCATTCCAAAAACCTTTCGTTTTGTGGCAAAGCGTCAGCGATGGGCAAAAAGATTGAGAATTCACTATATTTTAAGATAGTAAATGCACTTTTTGTCTAAATATAAGTAGCAAAAACAGTATTGAGTTAATTTTTGTGAACTGATTTAAAACTGACTGAATGATTTGTTTGCGAATTACTCAAAAATGGTTAGTAAAATTATTGACTCTCTCTGTATATATATCTACACACACAAACACACACACACACACATATATATATATATATATATATATACAGAGTAAACAATTTATATATGTTTGTGTATGTATGTATATATATATATATACACACATACATACATACATATATGTTTACTGTATATTAATACTGTATAAATACTAATTTTCAGTATTTCTCAAACTACATTTAGATTTTATATATAGGCCTATATAGAAAGAAAGAAAAAAATGGTAACACTTTACAATAAGGTTCATTAGTTAAGCATTAGTTAATGTATTAACTAACATGAACTAACCATGAGCAACACATTTGTTACTGTATTTACTAATATTGTTAACGTTAGTTGATGAAAATACAGTAGTTAATTGTTTGTTCATGTTAGTTCACAGTGCATTAACTAATTTTAACAAGATTTTAATAATATATCAGTAAATGTTAAAATTAACATTATCAAAGATTAATAAATGCTCAGTTCATTATTAGTTCATGTTAACTAATGAACCTTATTGTAAAGAGTTACCATTTTTTTCTTTTTTCCAAAGAAAGAAAGAAAATTATATGATTATTAAATTGAAATATAATTATATATAAATTTTATATATAATGCTGAATGCTATATACTGCTGAACTTCACCAGCATTATCAGGCATTATATAGAATAGCTTTGATGTCTGTAACACCAAGCAGGAAGTTATTTTAAATACATATTTAGGAAAGTATGTACTTACAGAAATGGAGTCAAATGATGTCATGATGTCTTAGGCAGGGCATCTCTCATTTTGTCTCACTCTTTCTTTCAGCCACATACATCCTCTATCTTTTCTCATACACAGACATTGTAGATAACAATACCAGTAATTAGCTTCAGTTGCTTTGTTATAATTGGGGGCGAGGGGGTTATTCATTCATTGAGATTTTTTCCCCCCGTAATTGCATACTTACACATCACTCAAGCCTTGTGCGCATTTCCTTGTTTTTTTGTTTTTTGTTTTTTTTTACATTCTTCACTGTTTATTTCACCACCACTTGTGTTCACTAGAAGGTCCCACATCTGCTCGCAGGTCGACGGCGCTCTTGAAAACTGCTGTCTTTTTTCCTTTTTGGGTCCACGGCTGTCTCTTCCCTCATATGACCGAGCTTTGACACTGTCCAGGTCCGCCCTAGTTGGCAAAGGAACGAGCGATAGAGAAAGGGAGAGTTTATTTCCTGTTCTTGTGAATCATATATCAGTACAATTCCCCTCTGTGCTGTTTGGCAACGGCGGAATGACGGGTGTCATTTATCATACGGACTGAAAGAGGCTGTGGGAAAAGGGATTTGAATTCTTTCGGAGGTGTGTAGATTCTCCTTAGTGGAGGATCATTAAATGGAGGGGGTTTTTCAGCAGGGGGATATGAGTGACTCCTGGAGCTTTTTTTTCCCCGTGTGCTTAAGAACTGGCTGCGTCAATCCCTCACTGTCTTAAATTGAGGATTTAAAGCACTCCGATGGTTTTGTGAGGTGCAGAAATGTGCGTTGTGATGGGTAGAAATGCTTTTCGTGTGATTAGTATCTCAGAGCTGTGTGCGAGTTTAGTAACAAGTCTGCAAATCATCTCTAATCTGTCGTCCGTGAATGCGAATCGCTGGCACTTTGTTAATGCACTTTTATTTGTGTTGCTTTGCTAAGGAAAGCATCGCTATTGCAAACTTGGGGTTAGGGATTTGAACAAACCCCATGCCATATGTATAAAACCTGGGCACATAAATCCGTCCTGCGCCGTTTGAGTTAGGGACACTCCAAATTGTGAGCTTTTTTCAGCAGAGGTGTGCTATAACTTTTCTATTCAGTTTTTATCTGGCAAACGATAAAATGCATAAAAACACAAGTGATTTCTCGAGAACGGCTGTTTTCACTTACGACACTTAGAAACCACCTAACAACTACCCTGGCAACCCATAGAAATATGCAAACAACCACTTAGAACACTCAATAAAAATTGCGTAGGATTTGCTTTTTCATTTTCACTTGCAGATTTCACAAATAATTACAAAGATAATATCAAGTAACACACTGAGTGCTAAAAAGCACTCCGATAGAGCGTGACAGTCTGGTTCCAGGAGTAAAAACTGTTTGATTTATTAACAATAACTTAAAAACCTTTAAACACAGCCTTACTGTGAGCTACAACACTGTTAGTCGATAGTATTTGTCTTTTGAAGCCATTAGCCCACGTTATTTCAGCTTTTTTTTTAATAAACGTGTTTAACAGCAGAATTTGTGGTGAAAAACTACATTACCCATGATTCTCTGCAGAAAATTCCACCAATCAGAGAGTCGAAACAAGGAAAACGCACCAAAAATCTCTTTAGCCCCATGATGCACCGCGGTTGACATAATCAAGTCGATCTCCCTACGTTACGCTCTCAAAATATTTAAATATTTTGCGATAAACTTTGCATTTTTTTAACTCGATTATGCTCTTAGCAATGCTTCATGGGACACAGTCTCGTACCTTTGTATTTTTCCCCCAATTGTCAAATACTTTTTTGATGATGTCATGATTCACCTCGTAGCTGATTGGCTTGGTTCATGGCTTATAATGCTTTAATAAAGACTTTTTTGAATTCCCTATGGGAGAAATGAATGGAAAAATATTTTCGGAACCAACGCTGATGAAAAAGTGGATGGGTTCTGTTGCGCTCTGTTTTATTTACAACTTTGAAAAATCTTTTTTTTTTTTACAGTGTACCATAGTGGTGGGAGATTTTGTGGCCTAGCACCACTTATATTTCCTCCAAAATGTAAAAAAAATCTAGTTTAAGACATGTGATTTGTTTAAATACAATCTTTTACTCAAATACAGTCATCTTGATACTGTCAAGTCTACTGCAAATACACATTTTTCCGTCTACTAACTAAGCTTTGCCATCAATGGAAAAGCAGCATTCGCTCTTAATCAGATACAGCATTGCCAATCAAACTCAGCTTCACCTGTCACGAAGACTGCCGATTTTGACGTTTCGTAAGCATTGATCACATAAAGCGATTGTTCAAAGACGAGGTTGTGATCGCTCACAGTGTTGTGCTTTATTTTTTACCCACATGAGACAAAACACCACCTCCACCTCCCATTGTGGTGTACAAGTGTAAACCCAAGAGTCTCGTGATCGCACAAACAAATCACACCCAGCAGGGGTCTGGTTACCCTTGTCAGGCTTTCTTTCTCACCACCTCATTCATGTTGTGCGTTTGGGGGAGGGCAGACGAGGATCTGGCTTACCCAGAGTGTTTTTTATTTGCTGGAATGATCAGGATTCGGTGTAGGGATTGAGTCAGGAAACCCTGATCTCTCTCTCTGCGTGCGACTCCTAATTGTGGATGGTATCCTGTCAGGTTTAGGGTGGCATACTCAGAATGAGATGTACCTCAGGGGTAAATGGAAATATGAGACGGTCTCCACGGCTTAGGTGGTCTCAGCTGGGCGTTACAGGAAGAAAGAGACATCAAATGAGAATCAACCACTGGCAAGTGAAGCTTGTTCAGAAGGAAGGCTTGGAGAATAACGTCCTACTCAAATCCATTATAATCACTGCCGAGATGAGAGCTTATCAAACATCAGGATATCACAGATAGATAAATGAGAAATCATTTGTCATTGCATCCTATAAATAAATTACGAACTAATCAGTGTTGAGGAAACTACTTTGAAAGTGAAGCTTGACAAGTCAACTGATTTACTTTCTTAATGCACATTTTTAGACTCGAGATTGTGAACGATTCATGACAGCTTCACATCATTCCATTTTAAGTTTGGTGTGTATATATATAAAAAAGGTTGGTGTTTGGATTTAAATTGGCAAATACTGAAGCGTCTTCATTATTGAAGTGATTATTATGTTTCTTGCATGTTATATGTTTGGGAACAGTTCTTTTAACAACCATGTAGGAAGACATATAGTGGCCATATATTTCTGGATTTATTAGCCTCAAATTGTAAAAGAACGGTCGGGAGCGAGCATGAAAAATCATTTTCACGCATGAATCGGCACCTCCGACCTTAAATTCATTGAAAATCTTTGGGATGGTGCTGGAGGAGACTTTACAGAGTGCTCACCTCTTGCAAAAAATTGGTAAATGCAAATAAATGTGATGTTATTTCCATCAAAAAGTGCGTCAATGTTTGGTCAAGATCTTGAGATCTCTGTAAAGACATCAAATACGAAAACATTCTCTTGATCCGATTCATTTGGGTCTGATTTAAAGAGAGGGGACAGTCTAGAAGAGCTTTGATTTTGCCCTCAGGTTGTGTCGCAGTGCAGTATGCCTTTAAAAATATATATTTTTTAATGTTGCACTGCTATAAAAGAGCTGTTTGCTTAAAAAATAGCTGTTATTGGATAGGCCACTCTATTGAGGTACTGAAAAATGTGGTTAAGTTACTAGTGTTGTTCATTTTATTTAGTTACTCCACAACAGTGAAACTAATGAATGTAATATTGTCTAAACAGCTCATTAGATCTGTCCTTTGATTACCGCTGTTTACATATGCAGCATCTGGAAGTATCTCCCCATCAAAGAACCCACACCAGAAAGCGTAACTAACCCACTCGAAGCCCTCGCTCTGTATCTCTTCAGATTTGGTGTGTACATTGACATTGTTTTACCAACTCATCCAAATGTGTAATTGCAATTATAGTCCCTTGATGACTCCCCAAGGGGCGCATGATTGCAATTAGAAAGAGAAAATGTTAATTAATTAAGCTACTCAAAGAGAAGAGCAGGATTGGTTTAACTGTGGACGTCTGACCGGAGGACACCTTGGAGAATTAACGCTACTGTTTAGATGTAGATATCTCACAGCTAGAAAAGGATATTCAGTGTATCATATATATATATATATGTGTGTAAATTATTGACAGAATGCAAGATTTTGGTGCTGTTGCTGGGTAAAACAAACCCATTAATGAAGAGGTTTCATTTGAATACAATGACAAAAAGTAGGCGACAGCTATTTCATTGTTATATCCTTTTGCATACTGAAAAGCTAAGGGCCGAAAACTTGTTTCTTCTGGACACAGCAGTTCATTGGGTTATTAGGCTGGGTCTCAGCAGAAACAGTCATCTAGATTGTGACCATTGTCTGTGATTGATGACCCAACCTTTAGTTGCTGAGCTGGTATGTTTGTTCCTGTGTAATTGTCTTCCAGATGGCTAGGCTAAGTGTTCGTTAACACGTTTATGGTGGCATTGTTAAAATTGATGGCTTGGATGCTCGGTTTTCAAAAGATGTAGTACACTAGATCGTCGTCCAAACAGTTGAGACTGTAACAAAAACACAGAGGACTGTCTTTTGTCTGAGCTGCGGCATTTTTTGTTTTTCCTGTCTTGAGAGTGTCACAGGAATCCTGGAGCTCCGTTTATAAAATGCACTTCATCCTGATTTCCACAGTTCCGGTCCTATGTTAAAAGTGAGGGGGGGAATCAGTGTTTATAAAGGCAGAAACTGACTTTAAGATGTTTTTATACATATGCTAATTAAACAGTATGCATATGCAAGTTTTTTTTAGCATTTAATTATGCATGCTCATTTCCCCCAATTTTACATTACATCACATTTGCTATAATCTAACACTCACTTTAAATCTTTTTTTTTTTTTTTAATAATGCTATAAAATATAAACTTAAAACTTTTGAGTAGATCTGAAAATGAATATTAAAATTTTTCGTATTGTACATTACAATGTTGGGATATCCAGGTTCGCTTGTAGGAGTTTTTAGGGTTTTTAATTTAAAAATAGAATAGTATAGAATTTTAAAAAGTGTGAATCAATTGACATTTTTAGTGATATTTTTTTATTTGGATTTTTGTGGCCATTTTCTACATGCACTCGATTTTAAGATTTGCCAGTTATATCGCGGTTATATACGTTTAGGATCATATTTGCATACAGACATTGTATAACTCTTCCCTGGGAAATTACCGTACATTCATATTAAAATTCGTCCTATGCAAATCTTTGTAAATTAAGCCCCAGGTTTGCTTTCCTCCATAAAAATCCCAAAATGAATGTTTCCAACTAGTCATTTCTTTGAAGTGTTTGTTTTTGTGAAAGTCATGTTCACGTAAAACTTGGTTCACATAAAGAGCCCGTAAAGGTGGTTTAAAAATGTTTTGTGTGCCTCTCACTGAACCCTCAGCCTGAGAGAATCTGAGAGATCGGAGGGGAAAATGGATATAGGTGGCAGTGCTAGTCATCAATCATGGTCCCTCAAGAGAAGGTGCAGCTAAAACTGGACTGAAGTGCTATCTGTCAGCTGCTGCGATACAGACGGTGCAGTGCAGCCCGGGCCCGTATCGCTCCACCATCAGCTCACGGCAGCATAAACTGCCATGTAAACACAGGCAGGTGCTAGCTTTGCGTGCAACCTACATACCCTTACAGAAGGTCATAATTGTATTGCTAGCTTTCATAGGGAGAGTTTCTCTTTAATGCTTGTCATAGGTTTGTCATAACTTTAGCAGAGTAGCTGGATTTAAAAACCAAAAAAAAGCTCCTACAATCCTCCGATAGCCAGAGAACCTGTAGAAGAATACTGTTGTGTGGTTTGTCATAACTTTAGTGCAGTTTATTATAGAAAAGCAGCTAGATAATATATCTATATCTGATTCTAGCTGTAAAATCAATTTGGACATAATGTTTGCTTGAAAAAAATGCTCCTAACACTTTCAAGACATACCTATTGTAGCAAAGAAGCTAAGCTAGTAGCCAGAGAGCCTGTAGAAGAATACTTCCGTGTGATAAAATGCAGTTTCATATAGAATTGTTGACGTATAAAAAATAAAAGCTATAAAATTGAACCGGACATAATCTTTGCTGAAAGAAACACCCATCGTGAAAATGTACCTATCCTAGCAAAGAAGCTAGTAGCCAGAGAGCTGCTGTTGTGCTAGCTGTGATAAACACAAGGTTTGTCACAACTTTGGCACTGTATACTACAGAAAAGAGCCAAGATAAAAAATTAAAAGCTATAAAATTGGACTGCGGAGGACAGGATGGTCGGTTTACAAACTTCAGGGAAAATATATGCTGCCATTAGCTTTGTCTCACTGTTGAATAAAGCCACCAGGCGCTTCTCCCCTGATGTCAGGCAGCAGCTGTCGATAGCTCTCAAGATGGATAGCCGTTCTGCATGCCTATTGATTCGGCACAGGCCACAGATATAAGTATCATTTGTCATTTCTGGAATGATATGGAGTCCTAGTTAAAACCCAGAGAGGGGATATGGCCGTGCCTAGTGGGGGGAGGTAGAGGAGCAGGTTGTCGGACTCTTTTGATGAATGACTCTACAGCTTTTTGGTTTTGTCTGGGAACGAAGGGGGCCATTTAAGCAGCTATTTGCTTTCACTGCATTCCAAGAACAACAAGACAGCAAGTCCAGAGGCCTGAGCCGCCACCGCTGCGAACAGGGTGGTCTGACCCAACGTGCAGGGGAGAGGGTGGGATCGGCGCTGTAGCAAGTGCGTGGGTAAGTGCGGACTGAACAAGACTCGGCTCTCGTCATGATGATACGAGATTGATAAACCTCGGGGTTATATTCAGGTTGAGTATACGTCATTTTGACACGCACATCATTCCGACATCGCAGCACTTTTACCTTCCAGAATCATATTTACATTCCATATACATCAATTAATATTCCTCCATCGTTAGTGGAGTCTGCTGAGAGGTCTGTGGCAAACAAATAAAACGAATGTTTGCTAGTCAAACACAGAGCAGCTCCACAGAATCCCCCGGTGACTTCGCTTTGATTATGTTGTGCGTTTGGGAGGCCAGCCAACAGGAGAGCGGACTTCATTATTGTATGGATCATCTTTTAAGACCATTTAAGATCACAGGGCCTCGAGTCGAGTAAATACTCCAAGACAAAGAGACTCTCTCAAGTTTATTGAGTTTCTTGGTGCTTTCACATCGCAGTATGTAATTCGTCATACATTCATCTTTGTTGTGGATCAAGTACGCTTTCTTTTTTTTTGATGGAATCGAATTCAAGTTATGTCACTGCAGGTTGCCGACAGCAGACGGATAGGAAAGATGTGGCACTAAACCTGGAAACCTTCAAACAGAGGAGTGACATGTAATTACTTCAGGTGTCTATCAAACTATGTTTGAAAATGTCAGCATGGGATCCGACATGATAGATTTACAACTTCAGAATCCGGCAAAAAATAATTACTAGATTGAATAGACCCAGACTTTATGGTTGGTGTAACACTTCTTCGTGTTTTTCTTTACCCCTCGCTAGGCCCCGATAGTGTGTGTTCCTCAGTATTACACCACAGGAGCACTATTGTTGCCGCAATTTCTTTTTCGGAACCGCCAAAATGTCATCGTCCAGCTGGAGGGAGATTTTTGTGTCTCTAAGTAGGCTCTCTCACACAGACACACACACTTGCACAAATTCCCACAGAGCCATGGTGTAAGGTTACAGTCTCAGGCATGACTTGCACTAAGTGGCCAAGTCAGGAGGAGGTCTGGCCTCTGACGTAAAGGCCCACGTCCATGCCTTTTGAACCCCTGACAGCTGAGGACAGTGACATAAGTAACAGTAAAAGAAGCATCTGAGTTCTCAATGCCTCATTGTTCAGATCACAGTTTCGCTGATCGTCAAAGCCCGGCTGGACAATTAGACTCACATCTAGTGATGATGAATCAAAGCCATGTAGTGCCGTCAAGTCACCCCTATTAAAATTCTTAACAACGCAGCCTTTAAAGGGGGGATGTAAGAAAGTAGTTAGCGAGTCGTGCTTTTATGCAAAGCGACTTACATTTTAAGGAGGATGCACCGCAATCGTGTCTATAAGAGTTGCACTCATTTGGCTGCATGACCGACTTTTGATGTATGTCTGTCTGAAAATAAACTGAATTCTGTTTGATACCTCATCCTCCAATCAATTTTGAACGGTTCACAAACCTGCTATCCACATATCAAAACACATTGTTACATATTGATTTCCGTCAGGGCATTATGGTGACGGATCAAGGCTCATTCCTTGGGGGACTTGAACCGGCAACCTTCTTTTTACTGGCCCTGAGCTTTAGCCGCTACACCACGCTCCCCAAAGGGGGGGTCATGTAGTGCGTTCGCTCAATGCAACGACCGAACAGCATTTAGTCGGTCCCAGGGTCTTGCACTTCAGCTCGTTTTTGTCTTCGCAACCGTCTCCATCTTGTTCCAGGCTATGTATAACAGCACAGCGCAGTTCGCGCTTGGATCCCCTCGGAGAAGTAGTGCATGAATTGATCCCATCCTGCCTCTCTAATGCCTCTTTCCTCCAACGGAACAAACAGGCGGCGCGTGCATGCCGCCCAGGACAGATGTTCGGGATTACTTTCACCTCGCTGCTTCATTGTATGCACTTTGGAGGATCCCAGCTGATGTGGAATGCTGCCTCCTCAGTTTGCCTGCCACCGCCTCTACACGGCACGTCTCTTCTCCAGCTTTATCTTTCTATCCCGCTCTCCTGTCTCGCTGTCTTCCTCTTTCCCTTTCTACTCCTGACATCCGTCACTTCATAGCAGAAAAGAGTTTCTTTGCGAGCGGCCGTCCTCCAAAATTTGTTCGCCGCCGCCGTGTAACTGTCCAGTGTCTTTGTGCGGACGAATTGAGATGTAAATACTGCTTTTACAAAGACGCTGCGCTAGGATATTAGAATTTGGAGACGCAATCCCAGTCAGACACCTGTACAGACGGCGTAGGGATGTAGAAAACACTCGTAGCAGCTAGTCGGGAGGGAAAGCAGGTGTGTATTTGTGCGTGTTTCGTGAAGTGGAAAGCCATTGAGCAATGAGGCCCCTCGCTGAGAGGAAAGGAGGGGGAGTGACGTTATCTCCTCGCCAAGCGTCTATCTAATCTGGCCACTGTGAGCCACGGGCGGAAGTGGGAGCAAGACCGGGGACGGGGCCTCGGCGCATCTTTAATTACCGCTGATATCACCGCGGAGAAGAGGGAAGACGAGCGAGCGAGAGAGAGAGGAGCCCGTGTTCACTTTTTAATTAAGGCTCGGTAGTGTAACTCGTCAATGTACATTATTGGAAGAATGAACGTCAATGCCATTGCTTTTTCGCCCCCTCCTTTATCTCTGTCAATGATTCAAAGACATGATTTATGGTCGCTCGCCGTCTTTCAGGATCATCCATCAAAGCACCGGGCTCCGCCGCCGCCCGCCCGTTGTAAATCATTCTGAAAGCCTGTCACTCATTTCCATTAACCGTTCCTCTGTCGCTCTGGTCCCCGCCTCCCTCACCTCCTCTCTCTCTCTCTCTCTCTCTGTATCTCCCTCTCTCTCTCTCCTCGTCTTCCTCCCCCTGCTGGTGCACAACCTCCAGTCACGTGGGTGTACGTGTTCCATTTCGCCGCCTCCCCTTCCCTGCTCTTTTTCCATAAATTAACCACTTTCAGACGCGCTGTGGAGGAAGGGGCCATTCCATTCTAGCGAGCAGAACCCCCTCCCACTTCATTACCGGTTAAGACCCCTCAGCGGCCCCGAAAGGGCCGAGGGGTGGATGCGATCATTATGTGGACTGATAAGTAATTCACTTATAAACTTAACACCAAGAGCGCTGAAAGCAGGTCACTCCGAATTAGGCATGAAAAAAAAGCAACTTTTGGAATAGGGATAATTTACCAAACTAATTATATCAATGTATTTGTTAATATAAATAGATCTGTCACTTACATCTTAACCCATTTTAAGATTTAACTGACTGACTGACTCTGTACTAGCTTTGGCATCGTAATACGATTTAATGGCAATGTGTTCTTCATAAATGGGTGGTTAATGTAACATGTCAAACAGTGACAGCAGTGTCCAGCTCCTGCTATTTTAAACAGCATTTAATTAGGTATTTTATGTTTGTATTTATTTCTGAGATCAAAACCACAAGTCTGATAAATCATCTCCTTTTTTGGAATAATTTACTCAGCATCATTACGGCCACGAAGATTTAATTCTGTGAAACGAATAATTGGGTTTCTCTGCCACTGATACATTATAGAGCCGTATTAGTCATTCAAAGCGGGAACTCGTTTACCCATCAAGTCAATATGAAACTTAAGGAAGTGACTCATGCTGCTTCATGGGCTATTCGAAGTTCATGCAGTAGAAACAGGGTTACAATCTGTACTTTCTGTTGTGGTTTCTCCATGGCTTTCCAACTAAATTGTCTATGTGGTTTGAAATCCCGCTGCCCTTAAACGGCAACTTTACTCCTTTGACAGCACATGCAGCAATGCTCTTTTATGAAGTAGGAAAAAAAGTTGACTCAAAAGAGGACTGTCAATCTCTCTCAGTAGCTGACACTGCTCTGCGGGGAGCTTTTGGCCTTTCAATTGAGTGGCTTCCTTTTTCATTCTAATCAACAACTCGATATCAACGCGACAAAATATCCACCAACAGCAGAAAAGTAGCGTTTAGGGGGGGTGAAACTTTTCAGGGAATGCCTTTGCCAACACTTCTCACAATTCAGGCAGCCATTGTCTGCCGCGCAGGCTGTCGCCGAGTGACAACGCTCTCCCGGCGCATCCTGAAGTCAGTGCTTTTCAAGCAAGCGGCGGTCCCTAATCATCGCGCGGAGGACGTCTGACAACAACTCCCGACAAATTCGCCATTAAAATGAATAGTAACCATGAACAGAGGGTCTGTTTTGGAAGCATTTCCCTTTCTCTCTCTCTCCCTTTGGTGTACGCTCCCCGCTGTGTTGCAGGTTTTGGCGTGAGAGTCGTCTTCCCTCACTTTATTTGTGCCACGAAACAGCCTTTGGTCCCACAAGAAGCTGACAGCCCCACGCTTCTGTTGCAAATACACTGGGATGTCTCATTGTATTTAATGAAGGGAAAAACTGGCTATCTACTATTAATGAACTTGGAATATAAAAAATGCATCCTTTGCTGAAAACTGCACAAAACTGCTTGTATAAGGCAAAGTGGCGACTGGAGGGGGGCCAGAATTTAATGAAAGATCCATAGAATATTTGCTAGGGGAGGGAGGGTACATGAAAATGTAAATGGTTTTAAAGGAGTAGTTGACCCAAAAAAAAATTACATTTTTGTCATCGTTTACCATTTACCATTATGTTGTTTCAAACCACTATGACTTTTTTTCTTCTACGGAACACAGAATGTGAGTTTTTGAAGAGTATCCTTCTTCTCCATATAATGAAAGTGAATGGGGACTAGGATACTCCAAATTGAAAAAAAAAAAAAAACAAAGCATAAATTTAAAAAAACATTTAAAAATACCTTGAATGTGGTGCATAATTCAACCAAAAATCGAAATTCTGTCAGCATCCACCCATCATTTCTAATTTTTAACCACTTTTATTTTTTTTCCACAACAAAAGAATATCCTGGTCAAACTGTGCCATAAAATGAAAGTGAATGGGGACTAAAAAGAATAAATAATAATAAGCCTATAATATTAATTAATGAAGCATTTAAAAAAAAAAAAAAAGTAGGGATATTAGAAAGAAATTACAAGGAAAATGGAAAAAAAGACATAAATGTTCCCCATATGAAGATTGTAGGAAATATCACTTATTACTAAATTCACATATATTTGAGTATTTTTATATATAATACAGTTAATTTGATTAGAACTGAAGGGATTAAAAGGGATATTTCACCCAAAAATGAAAATTCTGTAATCATTTTCGCACCTTCAAGTTCTTCCAAACCTGTATGAATTTCAAATAGCCAAACAGTTAATGGACCCCATTGACTTCCATAGTATTTTTTAGATACTATGGAAGTCAATGGGGTCCATCGACTGTTTGATTACTGACATTCTTTAAAATATCTTCTTTTGTGTTCAGCAGAAGAAAAAACTTCATACAGGTTTGGAACAACTTCAGGATGAGTAAATAATGCCTTTAATAATTTAAGGAGTAATATTTTATCTGGGTATCTTACAGATTACAGATATACTTTGTCCACCACATGGATGTTGATATTGAGAAGATCCAACTTATGTGTTCCACAGGAGAAAGGAAGTCATTTTTGTAACGTTCGGAAATAACATGAGTGTGTGCAAATGAAAATGAAAACGTCCCCCTTCATGAGAAGTGACTGTGCTTTAAATCTCTTGGCATCACACAAAGTCTTCAACAGTTCTTAAAGGCATATTCATACCTTCAGGATCCTAAATTTAGTGGTTAATTAAAATCAAACGTCTCACACGGTGTCAAAAAAAAGGGCTTGGTTTGTCTTCAATGACGTGCGTTCGCAAAAACAGGTCGTGATCGTGACTTCTTTAAGTATTTGCATGTTCTCAAACTCAAAAAAATCAATTAGAACCTCTAAATCCCATTACAATGTGAAATCCCTAAATAGATAAAAAGAGGAGTTATGTGTTCTCTGATCCAATACCCCACTTCTTTGTCTTTGTATTCATGGGTACGTTCAGTCCTTTTTATATATGTCAGACAAGGTGACTGTGACAAAGGCCACACGAGGGCTTTGTTCATATGAAGCACAGAGGACGGGAGAACGTTTCCCAGCGGATCTGTTTCCACCGGTACGTCCCCTCTACTTTCATTTAGGACAGTGGCAAGCGCTTCAGTACCTCAGCAGCTGTTTCGGAGGAAGTGAGGTGTCCCACGCTCTCACACCTCATTGTGTCCTGTGACATTTGTTAATGTCACGACTTTCTTCTGTGTTTCAGGATATTTTGAATGTCTTATTAGCATTATGCATGCATTATGATTTAATGTGAGGCATTTTGCATGTCTTTTAGTGCGCAATATAACAGGAAGCCATATAAAATGATTTATACCGTGACGTGTGGCGTAAGCCATGGTGCTCATGTGGGCGCAGGAGTTTGAATCTAGTTTGTGATACTTTGAGCCGTGGTGCATTGCGTACAGATCCCATTCTTTTCCTGGTATTTATGAGCAGCGCTTGACTTTAACTTCGAATTTTATGTATAATATATACATTTTTCAATTGTAGTCCTTTAAAAATGTATCTGAAAGAAAGTGATGTTGTCAAAAATATAAATTTTTCGATACATATCGATACTGAAATATGTGTAACAGTATAATGGATCCGTGCGTCAGGTCTTAAAGTGACAGCAGCCTAATATTCCTGATGTCAAGCCCTCTTTATGACATCATTTCCTGTCTTATCCTAATCCTGAATTTTCGGGTTCTGCACAGTATTTTCTGCACTATTTATTTCTTGATCTTCTCCTCATAATTTCTCTCACTTTCTCTGTAAAATGATATGGCAAGAAAGAAAAAAACTGGTCAAACAAAATTAGCAGTTTGTGACATTTCTCTACGTAATTTCTATCTTTCTCTTTTCTTAGACGAATGAATAAGTGGCAAGCATATTTTATTGCAGTCTTTGCATTCTGTCTGTCATCGAAACTCTCCTGTTTCTTCTTTAGCAGACTTATTATTGACTGAACAAAAGAGTGTAGATGACAGGTGACGGTGCTCTTTAAAAGTGCGGCCCTCTCTCTCTTTCTCTCTCTTCCCACCACGTAAACATTCCTGACTGACATTCAATCAGGAAATTTAAACCAAAGCCTGATGATCTTTCATTAGCAGGAGCCTGCTTGCTTGACTGCTCGGGTTCAGATGAGTGGGAGGGGCGGGAGGGGCCGGCGGGGGCCAGTGCTCCTCCATCAGGCCTCATCACGCTCTCACTGGAGGAGCCGGTGACAGTCGAGGTAGAGTCACTGTAGTGGCGTGACCCATGTCAAAATGTTCCAAGTGCTTCCATTTATTGGGAATGGCACATTTTTGAATAACCCTTTAGATAAACTAATATTGTGTTTTTTTTCCCAGTTCCATTATTTATTTATTTCTTAGGGCTGTCAACTGTGAATAATTTCAAAACTTTAAAAAACCTAATGAAAAAATGAGTGCAAGTGTTAGTCAATTTATTTTAAAATACATTGTAAAAATACAAATTTGATGAATTAATGAATGAATCATATTAATAGGGCTGTCAATTGTTAATCATTAATTAATTTGGGGGCTTTTATAAAATTTGATTAAAATTATTATATTAATTTCACTACTATATATATATATATATATATATATATATATATATGTGTGTATATATATATATATATATATATATATATATATAATTTTTTACAATTATTTAAAAAAATCTCCAATTAATAAATGAATCACATTAATAAACATTTGTCCTTAAATAAAGATTAGGAAGTTTATTTAAATTTAAATAAACATGTTTATTTTGATTAACTACTCTGTATATTATACTATTATATATATATATATGTATATATATATATATATATATACATATATATAAAATAAATTATATTAACTTTTTTAACATTTTATTACTTTAATAAAATGTTATTAAAATTAATTTATGAATATGATTACAATTTTACATATATATGTGTGTGTACATATATATAATTTTTTAATTATTAAAAGAAATCTCCAATTAATAAATTAATCACGGTAATAAATATTTGCTGTGAAAAATCCTTAAATGAAGATTGTAGGAAATTTTCGTATTACTAAATTTTTGATTAACTAATCTGAATTTTTATTACAATTAAATTGATTTGAACTTGATTTTAAATTACCAACCCTATTTATTGAACATTGTTGTTTAGCAGGTAATAAGCTAGGCCATTATTTTGTTTCATATACTGATTCAGAACAGTTTTTTCAGTGAAGACCTTTGGTTGGAGTTCCATTTTTTTACTTAAGAAGTTACATGAATGAAGTTATGAATTAAACTTACTGGACAACAACAGATCCTACAGTATATCAACATCCTAACGAATAGAATACACTTAAATAATGACTTCCCAACCTATTTGTCGGCGGCTTCAGTATGGTATTTTAAAGTTTGGCTATTTATAAATCACTTATACAGACTGTTTTTTTTTTTTTTTCAAATCTTTAGCCCCTCCCACTGCTCGCTCTCGTTATCAGACTCTAAAAAGCCTGACTTCCATCATGGTCTGGATCATGGACGAGAGCCTAGTACAGCACGATCTGGTTCCCTGTGACCAGAGAGGAAACAGGAGCTTGTGTACTGGTGCAGAAGAAGAGGTTTGAGGTTGAGCAGCCTCAGAGGAGCACTTTGTTTACCAGCGAGAAGATCACCAATGTTTGGCTGTTTATGGACCGCAGATGTTTATGACACAAATGGCGAAGGATCGGTTTCTAACAGATGAGGCCTTAGTGGTCATAAAGTGCTTTTTGTAAACATTATTTTTAATATTCAACAATGCTCGCTATAAAAGCAATCTTTTATCTCCTAAAACTGTTCGCTTGTAGTTCAGCCTAATATGTCCTTTCAAAGAATGTCTTTTGATGTACGACAGCGGTCGGAGTGACTCCAAAAGCTTCGGATCAAATCAAACCTTTCCCTGTGTCCTGCCTGAGTTGTGAGACTCTTTTTGATTATATTATACCATTAAATATTTAATGCGTGGGTATAAGAAAGCAAGGCATTTATCTGCATGAATTGCTCCTGTTTAGTCAAGGAAGTAATGTGCTTTAAGTAACATCTCTGTCATGCATACAAAAATTAACGCTAATCTCTCCGCCGCCTGGTTTCCAGCCAGAGCCCTGGAAGAGGTTTGTGTCTCTGAGTTGACATATACTCAGCATGAAAAGAACACTGAAATATTTTACAGATATGTCACTAATATTAACTGTATTAAAAGTTCAATTATGCTGTAATATCAAGTTTTAAATGAATGAGATTAAACTATATTAAAATGTACATGACACCAGAATGTATGCATGCTCATTTTTATTCAAATTAAATAGATTTTAAAAAATTATCATAATAAATAGCTAGTGGATTTTTTTCATACTTTGTCCTGATAATCATGGTTTATCTTGTTATTGTAAGCGTTCAAGAATTTCATCAATCCTTATAATTCGTTTCAGAGGCCGAACTGTTGATGACGAACATGTTTTTGTGTTTGATACAGATCTGCTGTTTCTCACTCCTGGTCAATGTAGATTTTGACATGGGAGAATGTTCGCAGCTCTCTCAGCGTGTGCCTGGAGCGCAACACTGGGAAAAGATTTAATTGGGCCTGTTAAGTATTAATTGACATCACGTCAGCAGTCGTGTATTGGCGCCTTGCAGTGCTTTGATTTACTAAATAGCCAAACATCCAATGGCATGCTTATTATGAGTTAATATATAGAGAGAGGGAGTTTAGAGTTAAATCTACACTCCAAAAAATTCTGGGTTAAAATCAACCCAAGTTGGGTTGAAAATGGACAAACCCAGCGAATGGGTTGTTTTAATCCAGCAAATGGGTGTTTTGACCAAGCAAATGTGTTATTTTAACACAGCGATTGGGCTGTTTTGACTCAGCGAATGGGTTGTTTTGATCCAGCGAAAGGGTTATTTTGACCCAGTGATTGGACTGTTTTGACCCAGTGATTGGGTTGTTTTGACCCAGTGATTGGACTGTTTTGACCCAGCGAATGGGTTTTTTGACCCAGTGATTGGGTTGTTTTGACCCAGCGAATGGATTGTTTTGACCCAGCGAATGCTTTGTTTTGACCCAGCGATTGGGTTGTTTTGACCCAGTGATGGGTTATTTTGACCCAGTGATTGGGGTGTTTTGACCCAGCGAATGGGTTGTTTCGACCCAGCGATTGGGTTGTTTTGATCCAGTAAATGTGTTGTTTTGATCCCACTAATGGGTTTTTTGACCCAGCAAATGGATTGTTTTGACCCAGCAAATGGGTTGTTTTGACCCAGCGAATGGATTGTTTTGACCCAACGATTGGGTTGTTTTGATCCAGCGAATGGATTGTTTTGACCCAGCGATTGGGTTGTTTTGACCCAGCGAATGCTTTGTTTTGACCCAGCGATAGGGTTGTTTTGATCCAGTAAATGTGTTGTTTTGATCCCGCTAATGGGTTTTTTGACCCAGCAAATGGATTGTTTCGACCCAGCGAATGCTTTGTTTTGACCCAGCGATTGGGTTGACCCAGCGAATGCTTTGTTTTGACCCAGCGATTGGGTTGACCCAGCGAATATTTTGTTTTGACCCAGCGATTGGGTTGTTTTGACCCAGTGAATGGGTTGTTTTAACCATGTGGTTGGGTTAAATGTTTGCCCAACCTGCTGGGTAGGTTATTTATTTAATATTTAACCCAAATATTGTTTAAAAATGACTGTATTATTTGCTTAAAATGAACCCAAAATATTTTGTAAATGAACATTTATTAATACAGTATGTTTAATAAATGAACATTTATTAATAATTTTAATGAATAATAATCAAACAATAAATTTGCTTATTAATAAATGTTCACCTTTTAATTATTATAGTTGCCTCTAGTAATTATGTCTGATTTTTAATTTCCAACCTATTTGGGATTATTTGAAACCAAACTTTATAGTAATTTCTACACAATACTTGGGTTAAATAAATTTGCCCAGCACATCAGGCAAACATTTAACCCAATCGCTGGGTTTGTCCATTTTCAACCCAACTTGGGTTGTTTTCAACTCATTTTTTAGAGTGTATAGTTGAATATAATAAGTATTTAATCAATAATAAAATAAATTCATAAATTTACAGTACTAAATATTATTCAGACATATTAAAATAACTAATAAAAATGATAAAAGCACTTAAAATTTACTGAAAATAAAAAGTATAAAGTATAAAAACATAAAAATAACAGCTAATCCAAAACATCGATAAGTATTACAATTGTATAAAAAAGTCCAGCAGTAAAAAACAATATGCCTACATCAACTTCTGCAGGCGTTGATTGCGCGGTCTGAACAGTTACAGCACGTTGCTTTTGCATCTACCATATTTCCTGTGCTACGCTGCAGACGTGTTGGGAGTGGCAGGCGCTGGTAAATGAGAATGTCTTGCTGTTACATGCGATTTATCAAAGTCTTCGCGCGCCGCAGCTCGGCACGCCGCAAGACTCTTGAACTCTATTTAGGGCACAGTTAGGTAAACCCACAGTGATCTTGGCTGTCATAGCTTATGACAAAAATCAATAGCCAAACCAGTGTGTCCAACAAAGGCCTGCCTGTGCAGTACTGACTGCAGTGGAGATTACAGCACTCACATGACCTGCTTCGTTAGCGTGTGTGTGCAGCCTTTTTATGTGGGACACGAAAATCTTTCCTTTTCTCTCTCTCTCTCTCTCTCTCTCTCTCTCTCGCTCCCTGATTCCGCCTCTCTCTTTTTTAAAGCGTGGCATAAATCCGGGAGATGAAAATGTCATGGAGCAGGTTCATTTTGCAAAGAGGTTTTGATTGCCATGCGCGTGTAATTGATTGTTCCAAGGACAGGGGGAAATCTAGAAATGTCATAACAGCCTCTGCTTAGGTCTCTCCTGCTGCTAGACAATCAATGAGAAGTAAAAAGAGCTATCGATCCGCGCACGGCAAAAACTGTAGCCTGAGACGGCAAGGAGATCCGTGGCGAAAGTGGCACAGACCGCCAGACCTGTCAACAACGCCTCAGAATTAGAGGGTCTCCTGCGACGCTAGCGTTACCTTTCGCATATTCGCGGAGGGCCGGAGATGTTGCAGCTGTCTCCCTGTTCGCCCCTGAACCGATCGATGATAGAAATGTTACTGCTACGGGGTAAATGTTTGATGATGTGCTGATAGAAATATTAGCATTAGGGCAGGCGGGGAAGCCGGCAAACAATTCGGTGGCATGGAAAATTAGAGAGTGACAGGAAAAGTTCTTGCACAAGGACTGCCTGAATGTTACGTTCGTTCCTTGAACTAATGCAAATCACACCCCTGACTGGATGCTGACTGACAGATTTACCCCCAACAGAACCTCACACGTCTCAAAGGGGATGATTAGCCCACTGCAGTGGCACGCTAAAAGGACACGTCCACCAAGAAAACTCGTGTGCCATGTTTTGCAGTGCTGTTATTATTGTTAGCCCTGTATTAGCGGAGAGTCCGTGACTCTGAGTTTCACAGCATTTGTGCGAACTGTGTCTAATTCTGTTGCCGCAGCGGTTAGCGCACATGATCTGGAGCGGCGCTTGGCGGCTAGATTTAGTTTTAGCGTGGCGGCCTGACACTGTACTAGAATTATTGTTTGTTGTGTTCGTGACCCTGTTAGCATCTGCCTTGCTTTACTTGAATCCACCGTTTGTGGCATGAGTTTGATCGGACACATGGCCTTAAAGGGACAGTTCACCCAAAAATGAAAATTCTGGCATCATTCATCGTTCACCCTCAAGTTGTGCTAAAAAGACTTTCTTTATAAGATACTTTTGAAGAATGTTGGATACTGTAGAAGTCAACTGTTTGATTACGACATTCCTCAAAATATCTTCTATTGTGTTCAGCAGAAGAAAGAAATTCATGCAGGTTTGGAACAACTTGAGGGTGAGGAAATGATAACAGAATATTAGCAACATATTTATTTTGCATGATTATATGATTAGGTGCATGTTATTATACTTTTTTTTAAATTTAGCTATTATATTTATTGTATTTTTTTAAATCGATAAGCTATAATACAATGTGAATTACGTTAAAATATAATATTTTATTTCATATTAATATAAATAATATTAATATTTTTAATAAAAAATCAAGTAAATGCACACATATTTAGGTAAAGTAAAATAAATAAATATTTTAATAATATGATATATTTATAATAATTTAAAATAACTAAATAACTTAAAAGTATATCTCTTTTTTTAATATGTTATAGGCCGATACAGATCTGATATTTTCCACTTCTGCTTAATGGCCATTTATTTTTTTAATAAATAAATAAATTTTATATATATATATATATATATATATATATATATATATATATATATATAATTTATTTATTTAAAAAAAAAAAAAAAAATAAAAAAAAAAAAAATATATATATATATATATTTAATAATATATATATATATATATATTAGCAGATTTTATGTATTGCTCGCTCAATATCACAGAATGATCCCATGCAACAAGTCCTATATTCCACATCTTCTGGGGGTACAAAAAAAAACTGAAATATAATGAAAATCCTGACCTTGGTCGTTGGTCTTTTGTGCGCGGCTATGTGTTTGTTAGACGCTATTAGCGCCGCAGTTCACTCCATGTCATGTAGAAAAAGCACACGAGTTGTGATAAATCGAGATTTATCTAAAAATCACCAAAAAAACAATCCGTGTACTTCAATTAGTTTTCTGATGACAGTCAGAATGACTTCTTGTGATGACGAACACAACAGATATATTCACCTCAGAACAGAAGGATTGCGTGTCGTGTTTTTCTCAGTCCTGATTTCGCACAACTCGTGACAAGTTGGAGCTGTGGTGCGCATGTGGGTAATGCAGGTTTGCGCCCGGCTAGTGACCTCCCAATAACTCCCTGATGCGTTTTACTATATCTTTCAAAAAGCCAAAAATAGGGAGAATAATAAATGAGCCTATTTGAAATGAAAAGTCTAAAAGTTATGTCTTTTTAGTCATTTTTATTTTTCCCTGTAGGTTTTAAAGGCTGGTTCAATCAAGAGTTGAACAGAGATGTCTGATGGATCCTCATTTTGAAGCGCTGTATTAAATTACGCACGCATATTACATTTTTCAATGCTTTTTTGTAACCCTCAACTTTTTCGCTTCTTTTTTAATATCACACTCATTTAACTGTCTTTCCTAAACTCCTTAAAAAAAAGAGCCATATAAATTCATTTTAGGTGCATGATATTTCAAGCCAGCACATTTTTTTTTTTTTTTTTCACGAGTGCATTAAAATGATGGTGCCAGAGGAAATGATACAGATTACACTCACTTTGATCCATCAAAGTGCAAAATCAGTAACTCATTACAGTTTTTGTAGGTTTAGAATACGGTTCATCAAAACGTCTGACACCATTGTGCAAAAAAACTTTAAATACATCACTGTCTCTTTTACAATTAAAAAACGGTTTTGTTCCAGCCTTTGATCACGCTTACAGTAATAAGAACTGACTCTTAAGAAAAAAGCATAATAATGCCGCTACTGTATATATGAATCAGATGTGAAAAGCGCATTTAATGCTTGCGTTTCACTTCGCTCTTCTCCAGCCATTTGGCTGGGAATCCGGCAGCTCTTTGAAATCCAGCTGCCGCTGTGTTATGCCAGGAGTCTTTCCCAACGGATTAATGTTATAAACACTTAGTGGCTGATTTATGATGGACACCTTCGGTTTTTTGACCTTTGAATATCCCTGTCTGAAGATATAAATTTGTTGTGACACAGATTGGAGGGTTTACAGAAGTTTATGACATGCTAAATCTCTGCACAGGCATGCCAGTGCCTTATTTTGTAAGCCTACTTGGACCGACGGCTGTTTTCATTGCTCTGATATAGAGCAGAGAGCCCAACAACCGCGCGCGGGCCTGCGGCGTACGAGCCTGCTAACTGTGCCTCGCTTCTTTGAGAGGTTAAATGAATGAGGTGCCATACTTGCCTGATTACAAAAGGCATTCATGTATGCGCTGCTTGGACCAAATCAAAATAATGCATATTGAATATTGCTGAAATTAATACAAATGGCCCCACGTCGGAGATCAAATTATGCTTTGGTTGTTCTATTGGCTCAAACATCAATAACAAAAGAGTGGGGTGGGATTCGACTGCTGTTGGCCTGCCCGTGTGGCTGCGTCCTGATGTCGACTGTAGTGGATTATGGGAAAAGCTGGTGTATCTCATGTCTGTGGGAGTGGTGTCCTTGTGTTTGATCTTGTACTCCGAAATCCTGCCGCTTGGCAAGGATCACAAGCTGGCTAACACAAGCTCCCTGTTACAAATGGGTAAGGAAGGGAAATGTAACCATTCATGAAGGGATTTCGGAGAGATCTGGGCCTGGAAGGTTAACATTTGCCTGTGGTTGTATTAATGTGTATCCCAGATGCTCAGAGCATGGAGAAGTAGGAGCCTGGGGAACAGTGACTGCAATAATGCCACCCACATTAATCTATGAAACTGGGGCCTTTTACAGCTTTATAAGATTGAAGTAAATAATTTCAGTGTTTGATCTGACAAATAATAAGCATTGCATTGTTCAAGCTAAATTAATATATTTGAAGGATTTTATTCAGTAGTGACAAATACAAAAATGAAAATGGTTGTTGTGACTTTATATCTCACAATTCTGAATTTTTTTCTCGCAGTTGCGAGTTAACATCAGAATTGTGAGTTATAAAGTCAGAATTGAGGTGAGTTATAAAGTCGCAATTTCATCACAAGATTTAAAGTCAGAATTGTGAGATATAGTCAGAATTGCGAGATATAAAGTCAGAATTGTGAGAAATAAAGTCAGAATTGCGAGATATAAAGTCAGAATTGCGAGAAATAGTCAGAATTGCGAGTTATAAAGTCAGAATTGTGAGATAAAAAGTCAGAATTGCGAGTTATAAAGTCAGAATTGCGAGTTATAAAGTCAGAATTGCGAGATATAAAGTCAGAATTACGAGTTATAAAGTCAAAATCGCGGTGAGTTATAAAGTCATAATTGGCGAGATATAAAGTCAGAATTGCGAGATATAAAGTCAGAATTGTGAGATATAAAGTCAGAATTGCGAGATATAAACTCGCAATTCTAAGAAAAAAAAGAATTTCCTCAGAATTGTGAGGAAAAGAAGTCAGAATTGTGAGATAAAAAGTCACAGTTGTCTTTTAAATAGTTTTATTCCATGGCGGAAACAAGCTTCCGTAAAATAGAAAGCGGCTATTTTAAATTTTAATAATATGTATCACCTCTAGAATAAAATACACCTTAAATGAATTGTGATAAAAATACAGTATAATTTGTTTAAAAGAGAATGGCGATTTTATGCAAAACAATTGAGGGTTAAAACAAATTTAATATGTCAAAATACTGTAAAATTAGCAACTATTTTGTGTAAATTGTGAAGCGTAAGGACATGGTTTTCATGCTGAGCTTATCCAACAGCGTGTCCAAGTAATGAAACATGCATTAAACCATTTTAATTGCTCTGAATGAGACACTCCTCAGACCTGTCCTGATTTTTTATTAGGTTGAAGAGTATTACATGTTCACTAAAATGTAGTGTGGTTGACTAATGCATTTTTCATTTAGCCGTCTATCTTTCATCCGCAGTCCAAATAGCAGTCGATTGATTTCTCCAGGTGTCATGGCAACTTTGCTTGTTTAGATTATAAATACTCTCATGGAGCAACTATCATAAAAATCTCATAAACACAGAGATATGCAGAAACATGCCAGTCACTGCAAAAGTACGTTGCACCATGACTTAACTATTTTGTTGTAACAGAACAGGGATTGTGCAATAGTGCACAGGAAGACAAGGTTAAGTTAAGTCTCCATATTACATTTTGTTTTTTTTTTTGATCTCACACCTCCTGTAAACAATCCAAAGCTAAGCAAAGACTACACTGCTGTCTGTCTACAGGCTGAGTGATTACAAACAGTTGAGACACAGAGAAGCCATCCACACAATCTCACTCCTTTTATTTCAAAACTATATATACACATTGCAATACATAAAAGATTATTCTCCTTTTGGAAACCGCTAGTGCATGAGCACATTCTGGGATGCAATCATCTGGCGTAGTCAGTCATTTGAGAAATCTTCATTGCGGAAGATCAAGGTCGTGGCAAGCTTTTGCACAGGCACGTCGGACCCCTTGTTCGAGGGACCCCATTCTTTGGGTTTGTTTGGAAAGGCTAAATCCTAGCTCCATCTTTATCCATTTGCTGACATCAGTTCACCTCCAGGCGTACTCCTGAGGCACCTTTGAAATATTGATAAAAAGTCTTATTTTCAGAATCCAAAGAC
The DNA here is from genome assembly GCA_038088235.1 of Zacco platypus. Classification (NCBI taxonomy): domain Eukaryota; kingdom Metazoa; phylum Chordata; class Actinopteri; order Cypriniformes; family Xenocyprididae; genus Zacco; species Zacco platypus. The sequence goes on from CM076067.1 coordinate 10,549,524, forward strand.
ACAAGACATGTTGAGGGCTACACAGCGTAGCACTTTTAGCCCTCTTATTTGAGAGTTGCCCTCATTGAGCATCACCAGCTCAAAAAAAAAAAAAAAAATATTAACCACATGAAAAGGAAGTGCCTGGCCCGGGCTGTTAGGTCCTATGTATATTTAACTGAGCACATCTGCGCGTAACAGCACTTGAAATTCAAAGTGCTATCCAAATATGTGGTCATAAAATATAGATGATCTTGATTTTTCTTAACCGCAGCGATTGATGTAATTGACGGACTTAGATATATTTTATTAAGTGAATAATACAGTATGGTTTAAGAAGTGATGAAAGATTTAGGAAATGATTTTGAATCTAGTCAATAGTGGTTAATTTGTAGGCAGCAAATATTCAGGAGGGATCAGAAGGATGCCAGGTTGCATTTAACTATTTTTAACTTGTCCGCATCTTATGATGTTTATGTCTCATTTTGAATGAGAGTGATTGACAGTAAATAATAACTTGTTAGACATTGTGAACTCACTTTTTAACTGTTTAATCTTTTAAAGTGGATTCTATCTTTTTTTATCGTATTCAGACTGCTTAATATATTTTAATATATTAATATATTTTACTTTAGCCCTGTAGATGTGCAGGAATCGACTAAACTCTTATCAAATTATAGTTATACAACTAAACTATTGCAATAACACTCATCACCTGGAGAAAATCACCTTTTGTTTCTCAGCACCAATACAGCTGTTGTAAACAGATGAAACCTTAAGAAAACTAAGTCAGTGGCTTATGAATCACACATGCTGCCAAATTGCCCACTATTACCAAGAGAAGATTACAGGCACACAAGCTTCTGGGAGAAAGGATTACAATGCTATAGTTGAAGAAGGATGACAGTATTGCACAAGGATTTCTAATAATAAATGACATCAACTTCATTTTTGTACAATATTCTCCTGTTTTTCCTTTTCAATCTCTGATGCTCACACGTATATATTGTATATACGCTAAAAGACATTCAACATTTGATTTTTACAATCATATCTAAGATTGTTGTTTTAATGCATTTATATAACTAATTATAGAAAGATACAATAAAATTACCATTATGTGAATAAAAAGCACAAACTGAACAAAATCATTTATGTGATTATTTGGGATTTAATCAATGTATCGTAGTTCATTTCAGTCGACAGCACTAATAACACTTTTTTTCTATCTGTTCTGTTTTCAGCATACGAGCCAGATGACGAAGTCGGTGTCCAAGACTCGATCGCAGGGGAGGAAGAAGGCGAAAATGAAATGCAGACAGAGGAGGAGAATTCTGAGAGGCCCACTTCCAAGGACAAAGAAGACAAAGACATAGACAACAAAAGCAGCTACAGCTTCCAGAACTCTCCGGTCAGTGTCCTGTCCAACCAGGAGGTTGAGCTGGAATCCCGTCTGAGCGATGGCAGTGACAGACTGTCTGACTTTAAGACCTCGCCACCAGGAAGTCAGAAGGACACAGAGAGCCAGAGCTCAAAAGTGAAGGATGACATGCACAGTAGCCTGGAGAAAATGAGGGCTGCCTATGCCAACTTCCTTTCAGACTCCTACTGGTCCAAGATTGGACTAGATTTGAAGGTTGCGAACACTGGCAGCAAAGCAAACTGTGACAGCACCAACGGGAGCACCAAGAGCGAGTTTGACTGGCACCAGGACGCACTTTCAAAAACCCTGCAGCAAACGCTGTCCCCGAAACCTGTGTCAAAGCCTAATCTATTCAGCTCGGTCCACCTGTACAGGCAAAGTAGCAAAGCGTGCGGTGCGGTGTTTACGGGAGCTAGCCGCTTCCGCTGCAAAGACTGCAGTGCAGCGTATGACACCCTGGTGGAGTTGACGGTACACATGAACAAGAGCGGCCACTACCAGGATGACAACCACAGCAGGCAAAGCATCGCCTCCACTTCATCGTCCAAGAACCGCAAGAGGAACCTTCAAGACATGGAAGGCAAGGAAGATGCACAAAAGGTGCTGAAGTGCATGTTCTGTGGCCACTCTTTCGACTCTCTACAAGACCTAAGCGTCCACATGATCAAAACGAAGCATTACCAGAAAGTGCCTTTGAAAGAACCCATTCCAGTAATCACGCCCAAATTAGTCCCACCAGCAAAGAAACGTGCATTTGAAGCCACGAGGCCTTGTTCGCCTGACTCCACCACAGGGGTCTCAGGTTACAGTGAGGCACAAAGATCGTCCGGCCTCGCCAATGCTCCCAACAACCGCTATGGCTATCAGAACGGTGCTAGTTACACATGGCAGTTTGAGACATGCAAATCTCAGATCCTTAAGTGCATGGAGTGCGGAAGCTCCCACGACACGCTCCAGCAGCTTACCACTCACATGATGGTCACCGGCCACTTCATTAAAGTGACAAATTCGGCCTCCAAGAAAGGCAAACAACTAGCCCTCGATCCCCTAGCAATTGAGAAAATGCAAACACTTGCTGAACCAACAGTGAACGAACTTGAAGGAGAAAAGGTTTCTCCAAAAAGCACAGCATCTGGTGACTCTGAGAGGGCTACTCCGAGGGACATGTCACCAGACAAAGCTGAGAAAAATGGAGACAAGGACGACAAACAAGATGAGGAGGACCGGAAGTCCACCGACGCCAGTTTCAAGTATCCGTACTTGCGAGAGGAAGACCTTGAGCAGGGGTCCAGTGGAGGCGGTGACATTCTCAAGTCTTTAGCAAATACGGTGGCTTCGGCAATCAATAAAGCGCAAACAGGGACCCCCAGCTGGAGCGCTTACCCCAGCATTCATGCGGCGTACCAGCTATCAGGGGTGATCAAGACTGCCTCCTTTTCCTCTTCTCCTCCCATTCAGCTCAAGCAGAGTCTCAACCACAAGCACAGACCCATCGCACCCAAGGGGAAGTTCTATCAGGGACTTCGGGGACTTGAAAGTTTCCAGGGCCATCACAATTCGGACATCAAAAAGGAGAGGGGTGGCGCATCTGACGGCAAAGAGAGTCAGAGCAGTAGGTTTGATCTGGTGGAGAACGATGACAGTGATTGTCAAGATGATTCCTCCTCCTCTTCAAAGCTAGATGCAGACTGTGTAAGTGAAGAGAATGACACAATCAAAGGGAAGTTGAGCCCAGCTTTCTCTGACAGAGGGAACCCGTCACCCAGCCCCCCTGCCAGCAATGGGCACAGCAGTTCTTCAGAGCTTGTCAGTGACTCCCATGAAGTCCTTAACATAAACCCTCTAAGCGCACTACAGTCTGTTTTGAACAATCATTTGGGCAAAGCAAACAAGCCCAGGCCCGAAAGCTTCCTCTCCCATCGCACACAATCCATTTTTTCAGAACTGAGTAGGGGTTTAGAGAAACCAGCTTCAGCACTCTCAGCATCTGCTGCCATCAGGGCCAGCAATAGCTTCATGTACACAAGTGATGACCAGCCAATAGACTTGACAAAATACAAACACAACAAAGCAAACTCTTCCCTCTTGCTGCAGTCCTCCACTCCAGTGCCCCAGAAACATGCGCTCTCTGACATCGCTGACATGGTGAAGATTCTACCAAAAGCCACAACCCCAAAGCCATCAATACCAGCGAGAGTGCCTGCCATGAAGCTGGAGACTGACGTGCGGCGATTCGAAGACGTCTCCAGCGAGATGTACTCGGTTCACAAGCGTAAAGGTCGACAGTCCAACTGGAACCCCCAGCATCTGCTCATCCTTCAAGCCCAGTTCGCCTCCAGCCTTTTTCAGACCTCTGAAGGCAAGTATCTCCTCTCCGATCTTGGCCCTCAGGAGAGGATGCACATCTCCAAGTTCACCGGGCTTTCCATGACCACCATCAGCCACTGGCTCGCCAACGTGAAGTACCAGCTTAGAAAAACCGGAGGGACCAAGTTTTTGAAGAACATGGACACTGGCCATCCGGTCTTCTACTGCAATGACTGTGCATCGCAATTCAGAACGCCCTCTGCGTTTATATGCCATCTTGAGAACCACCTGGGTTTCCAAATCAAGGACATGAACAAACTACCTATAGAACACCCGACTAAAGTAACAGAGCCCGAACTTTCAAAGGCGCTCAATGTCCGGCCGACAGATTCGCAGATCACAGAAGAGGAATCTGACTCAAAGTTCAAATGCAAGCTTTGCAGTCGGACATTTGCCAGCAATCACGCGGTCAAACTTCACTTAAGTAAAACTCACAGTAAATCCCCTGAGAACCATTCACAGTTTGTGGAAATGGACAAAGAGTAGCTTTGTTGATTTTTACTACTTGTAGTTATCTTGTTGGTAAATAACTGTAATTGCTCTGCTTTTATAAAACACGGGTCAAATTGTCTACTTTTTGTTTTTCCCTTTTTTCTTTCCATAATGTTTCAAGTAGCATTACGTAGAATGCTTCGACTTCAGAATCAACATTTCATCATATCGAGGACTAAATGGACACACTGGCTGGATTAGAATGAAGTGTACTGTTAGAAAATAAATAATCATAAAAAGATTAAGAATACATTGACGTAAGTCTTTGCACCCTGTTCAAATGCACCACCAGTAATGAAATGTATTACTGCTTGAGACATAAATGCTGATGTTTGCATGCAATAGCTCTGGCTATGACTACTATTTATTTGTATGATATGGCAAGTTTTAACTGTATTACGTTTAACAACAAATTGATCGATGCATTAACTGTAATTTGCAGATCTGATCATGCACTTGTGTGAACACACAGGTGGTCAGACAGGTAGCCAGACACACATTAAAAACATTTACTGATATGTACAGTATATTTGCTCTGTAAAATGTTTGTGTCGCAACGATAGAAGAGAAAAGCACTTTAATAAAAGTTTAATCACGTTTAGGCGCAGATTCAGTGTGTGGGCTTACAGATTTTGACAGGTTTGACACGAGGAAGTCTCACATTAATGTATATTTAGCATTGCAGAAAAAAAGTGTCTCATCGGAAAATGCTTAGTGAGACAAAAGAACACTGCACCTTTTATACCAATACAAATAAAGCATTAACATTTTCTAACTGTCTACAAGTCTTCAATTCAAATCCATTATTATTTTCTTTATTAATGACTAGAACATAACAGAATTCTAAATCACATTGAAATATTTTTTTTTCAGTATTTTCTGTCTTTCGAGGAAATTGTTTCGATTACATTTACCATGTAGGGGAGACTGGGGCTAGTTGTCACAAGGTCTCAGTAACTGTAATGGTTAAAGTAAAAAGTTTAATTACACAAATGTGTTTTACTTTTTATTTGGAATTCTGTCCTCCAAACTAAATAATCTTTTGATTAAACAAGTGAACACAATGAAACCAGGTTGGACTGTGTATAATGACTTCTTTTTTTTTTAAATTATAAATTTATACAATTTTTAAGTACAGTATGCATTGGTCAAAAACCTTTTGTTTTTGCTCTTTCGTGAATTGTTTTGTAGTTTTAATGTTAAGTAAGCTTTTCAAAGAATATTTAATACCAGATTGCTTTGTGACAACTTACCCCATACAACAAAAGGCGTTTTGAATGAACTGTATGTTCTTTTAGTAACCCTTTACAACAAGGTTTCATTGGTTAACAAATTTAGTTCACCTGAACAATACTTCTACAGCATTTGTTGTATTTGTTAACATTAGTAAATGCACTGTGACATGAACAATGAACAGCTGTATTTTTTATTAACTAACATTATCAATGGTTAACAAACACTGTAACAAATGTATTGCTCATTTTAGTTCATACATTAACTACTGCTAACAAATGAGACCTTATTGTAAAGTGTTACCCATTTTTCTGGGAAATTATGGAATTGATCCTTCGCAAAGACCCGCCCCCTTTAGTTACTGTTGCTATGTCCGACAAGCCATGCGCCACACATCATGTTCTCATGCAGTGAAAAGTACATCATGGAGCAAAGAGGACACTGACAACGAATTAAACAGTTTCATATTTAAAATATAGTAATTTTTTAAAGAAGTTTAAACAATAAATAGCGTATAGTGTGTCGTGACAGATCGCTGTAGCTCCTTCAAGATCATCTCTTCATACTAGTTCATTTATAGCATCAAATAAACATGAATGAACATCAGAAGGAATGTTGTTTCAAGCGCGGAAAGACGTGAGTACACACAATTTTTCAAGTTCAAGTTCACCAACGTTAATCTACTAACTCCCCTGACTGCTTTGTCGGACAAAATGGCGGGTTATGATTGGTCAGATCGCCTGTCAATCAAACTGTTTGCAAAGGGTTCATCATTTTTGTAGCCAAGACTACATAATTTGAGAATACTCACTGGACTAAAAAAAAACATGATACATCTCACACTCACATTTGGGTCAAATATGGACAAACCCAACCGTTGATTTAAATCTGTCATTTAAAAATTTAACCCAACGGCTGGGTTTGTCCACATATGACCAAAATTTGGGTTGAAACAAGAGTGCGACATTCATTCAGCTTTTCCCCACAGTACCAAAATGATGAAAAATGATAATTGCCCTCTGAACTCGCAACATTTTATGTGATCTCCTTCTTTTTTCAGCAATCAAGCCACCAATTACCACTCCCCATCGTATCTGTTTTATAACAGGAAAGTGACATTTGATAGTAAATGGGAGAAAGCACCTGGTGATTTGCGCATCCTGACACCGCCGTGCCCTCCATTGTTAGAAACGAGCAGGCAATCACGATAGCTCATCAGATGACTCCTAATGCAGTTAAAGTATTCCGCAATAATTCCTCCTTGCATTTATAATTACAGCCATAGAGCTCACACCTCAGTGCACAGATTAAAGCCATAAATTATTTAGCGCCTTGCCTCACCGATGGATTCCTGATTCCCTCCGTTGAGCCATTATGCTTCAGAATACCAACTTCCTTTAAATGGAAGCCTGAGGATGATTTAAGATAGGCTGAACAATATGACAAAACGAACGCAATATTCCGGTCATTTGTGTTTCTTAATTAAAATTGAGAGTGTGCCTCTGAAGTGTCTCGTCAAATGAAAGCGTGCCACGGCCGCGGTAACTCACAATTGAGTCATTTAGCCTTTGCGGTTAATGGTGAAATTTGAAATGACCCTGCCACTGGATGGGCACGTGTGACGGGGGAACATTTGAAATGGTTTTCGAGGTAGCCGCTCAATGTCAGAGATTCACATTAGGGCCCGGGATCCTTTTCGTCACTGTAATCAGGGGGAGGAAATTAGCTGTTTCTAATATTAATTCAGAACAATAATTCAAAGTCATTTGAGATTTATTGCCACATTAAAGGCGAGCTCCAATCGGATACACAATCAGGGGTTTAAACAACCCCGCAATTAATTAACTGTGTCTCTTATGTTTATATGGGATGGCAGTGAAAAAATAAAAGCAACTGCATGCTAAAAGAACAATAGGATGAGAGTAAATGAACAAGCGTTTATGGTGATTATTACATTATTGTCATGATAAATATTGCTGGGCAATTACCAAAGGCCTTCTTTAAGATCTGGGATGTGTCTCATTTCACTCCCTACTTCTCTGTTATGGAAATATTGTGAACACAAATTTGATCATTATTGATGACCAAAACGAATATTTGCTGTTAATTTACTCACCCTCGGGGCATAACCAAGATGTAGGCGACTTTTTTTTCTTCAGTAGAACGGTAAAGAAGATTTTTAGCTAAAACCATGGTTCTCTGTGATTCATATAATGAGTGCCGTCACTTTTGAGATTCAAAAAAACAACACAAAATTCAAATTTCCTGATGATTTAATCACCCCCGTGTCATCCAAGATATTTGTCTTTCTCTCTTCTGTTGAAAAGAAATGAAGGTTTTTGAGGAAAACATTCCAGGATTTTTCTCCAGATAGTGGACTTCAACAGTAGTCGAAGGTCCAAATGTCAGTTTCAGTGCAGCTTCAAAGGCTCTGCATGATCCAGACGAGGAATAATAGTCGTATCTGGCGAAACGATCGATCAATTTCTAAAAAAATGAAAATGTATATAATTTTTAACCACAAATGCTCGTCTTGCTCTGCGATGTGATCATCACGTTGGAAAGGTCACGCGTGATGTACCAAGAAAGTGTTTACAAAGCGAACGTGCGAAAACTAAGTCAAACGCCCTTTACAAAAAAAGTTACAATGATGTCGGACAATTTTGAAGTGGAGGAGACAATGAGATGTAGTTTTTCGCCCTACCGTGGTATTACCGCCAACGTCACGCGTGACGTTACGTAATGCAAGACGAGAATTTGTGGTTAAAAATTATATACATATATATATATATATATATATATATATATATATATATATGTGTGTGTGTGTGTATATATATATATATATATATATATATATATATATTTTTTTTTTTTTTTTTTTTTTTTTTTAATTTATTTATTTATTTTTTTGCAAATGACCGATTGTTTTGCTAAATAACGCTTATTATTTATTTTTTATTTTTGTGCATTTAGAAAGTGATCATTTCACAAGATAAGACCCTTATTCCTCATCTGGGATCATGTAGATCCTTTAAAACTGCATTTAAACTGAAATTTGGACCATCAACACGTTGGTAACTGTTGAAGTCCCCTATATGGAGAAAAATCCTGGAATATTTTCCTCAAAAACCTTAATTCTTTTCGACTGAAGAAAGAAAGACATGAACTAATCCTTTAAGAAATGTACAGTAAGATAACATTTCTGGTTCTGCACTGGAGCAAATTTAAATAGGACCGCATAAGAAGTGCGTACTTGCTGCTAAACTAGTGAGCGTATTGTGACACACCCCTGGTTATCATCTTCCACATCACTGAATGCTTTTGGACCCCTGCATTCTGTCATTTTAAAGTCTTAGTCATTTAGAAGGAAGATTTCGGGGGAGAAAAAAACATCTACAGAGCTTCCCCCTGAATGCCTAATCTAGCAAATGTGCTTGTACCGTTTTCTCCAGCCCATGTGGATCATCTTGTCAGACAGCCACTTGAGAAGTGTCAGTCCTCTGCCTAATTAAGTCACAGCGGTGGAAAAGGGCCGTGTGCATCCAGACACTGATTTTAAACCGCACAGAAATAAAGCATTTTAAGCGCACTAACTGGACTGAAAATAAACTCAAATTTGTGGGCAAAAATGTCAGAGAGTCGTTAAGTGTCACACGTCAAATGAACAGCAAAATAATGGGGGATCCTGGAGTGAAATGTTCAGAAAATGACTCGTGTTGGAACATTTTCACTGTTTTTTTTTTTTTTTACTGTAAGAGACGGGTTAAAAAGTGGGCACGTCGTTTAACCTGGGACATCAATTATTCATGAATTAGATCGCGAATTTATATCAAAAAGTTTTGTTTGCAGAGTATGGCAGAGAATATCTCTGGATAATATTGTAGTCAAGTCACCTTTATTTATTTATGAAGATTGCTTCAAAGCAGCTTTACAGTGATAAAAAGGAAAATAATTACTCAACGATGCAACAGATTTCAGTTCTGCTGTAAAGCAGCTCTAAAAAGAGAAAGTTGAAATCAATTCAGTGTTTATTCAGTTTGGTTCAATAACTGTGTAAAAGTTAATGATGTTTAATTGACCCATCGCCAGGCAGTTTGATTGACAGGTGATCTGACCAATCATAACCCTGAATCCGCCATTTTGTCCAACAAAGCAGTCAGGGGAGTTAGTAGATTAACGTTGGTGAACTTGAACTCGAAAAATTATGTGTACTCACGTCTTTCCTGCTGATGTTCATTCATGTTTTTTTTGATGCTGTTCTTTCAAAGCATGATAACTTGAGATTTATTTTTATAGTTATGTTTAGATAGTGTTTATTCAGTTTGGTTCAATAACTGTGTAAAAGTTAATGAATTAAGGAGCACGTTTAATTGACCCATCGCCAGGCAGTTTGATTGACAGGCGATCTGACCAATCATAACCCCGAATCCGCCATTTTGTCCGACAAAGCAGTCAGGGGAGTTAGTAGATTAACGTTGGTGAACTTGAAAAATTGTGTGTACTCACGTCTTTCCTGCTGATGTTCATTCATGTTTTTTTTGATGCTGTTCTTTCAAAGCATGATAACTTGAGATTTATTTTTATAGTTATGTTTAGATACATCGTGTTTATTCAGTTTGGTTCAATAACTGTGTAAAAGTTAATGACGTTCAATTGACCCATCGCCAGGCAGTTTGATTGACAGGCGATCTGACCAATCATAACCCCGAATCCGCCATTTTGTCTGACAAAACAGTCAGGGGAGTTAGTAGATTAACGTTGGTGAACTTGAACTTGAAAAATTATGTGTACTCACGTCTTTCCTGCTGATGTTCAATCATGTTTTTTTGATGCTGTTCTTTCATGATAACTTGAGATTTATTTTTATAGTTATGTTTAGATACATTTTACTATTTGCATTCAGCAATGCTTTTTGAGAACATGATTCTTGTCACCGAAAAAAGCTCTGCATGCTCTTAAAGCCATACGGAAATGAGCAGTCACATCTTAACTTCCTCTTACACTTTGCAAGGCTTTAAAGAACTTGTTATACGCATGCGGTCTGTATAGGGAGGGAGGGTTTGGGATGGGCATATGGGCTGTGTTTTGAGCTTTGGGTCAGTGAACCCCGGCTATGTTTACAGGATGAGGGGGATGGCTGAATCCTGATGGAGTCACAGCTAATTCATATCTCCATGAGTGACAGATAACCTGGGGGCTACCGGCCTGACAGCAGGACCCATTACATCCTCCTGGCTTGCATGTTCACAGATGGCCTGCACGTGACCGCTGGAGTTGGCACACACACTCACTCATGCACGTATTAGCTCAGATATACACATGCCAATAGACAAGACTGTCAAAATAGATTGAGATGTAGCAACAACAGTAACCTGAGGCCTTTTGGGGCTCCATTTAATGGAAACACATAACTGATGTTCCATTTTTCCACTGTCAGCAATAGGAACGCTGCTGATAAAGGCAATTCATAACCAATAGATGCACGTTCACATTTATACAGCACTGACATGCTTTATTCATGAACATATCACACTCTACATCACTCTAACATCACATAAAGCTGCTGATATACTGTTCGAAAGTGTACAGAGAAAGAAGAAAGAGGAGAAAAATGTACTTGAAACGATTGAAAACTGAATGGGAAAAATCACAATGGTGGTTTTTGGCACAGTCATCAGTCTGTTCTCAACAATACGCGTGAATGTTAGCTGGCCAGACCTTGAAAAAAAAGTTTTACCCTGTTGTTATTGTTATTTTTTTTGTGTGTTTTTTGTGCAATACTGTCACAAAATTAAGTTGTTGAAGCAACACAGACATCATAATTTAATTTAAAAATAACTTTTTAAAATGTTTATTTTAAAAATTGTATTTTGTATTTAATAAAAAATAATTAAAAAATATATATATATATTTTTTCCATTTTAAAGATTTTATTTTTTGCCATAAAACACCCACCACATTGAAATATCATAAAATCAATGCTGACAAAATTTGAGTTGATCATGTAATATATTGAATAATGGTCCTTAAAAAGATCTGATGTACATTATAGAAATATTTTTTTAAAAATATATTTTAGTTTTTTAATTAAATTGTTTTTTTTTTCCGACAATTTATATACACACACACACACACACACATGTTGTGTTTTTGTGTTTTGTGGGGACGTTCCATAGGTGTAATGGTTTTTATACTGTACAAACTGTACATTCTGTCCCCCTACACTAACTTTACCTCTAAACCTACCGATCACAGAAAATGTTCTGCTATTTTAGATTTTCAAAAAAGATAATTCTGTATGATTTATAAGCTTGTTCCCTCATAGGGACCAAAAAAATGTCCCCACAAGATCAAAATTTACTAGTATTACTATACCTGTGGGGACATTTGGTCCCCATAATGTAGGGAATACCCACACACACATACACATATATATATATATATATTTATATATAACAAAAAATATTTGAATATCATTTAATATATTTTGAGTTTCATTGCATTTAATCTCAAATTCAAATTATAACTGCATCCTGTTGGCCTCTTTCCTAAATTCATAATATCAAGCGGCCGGCCACCACAAAGCAACATGCTGCAAACCACTCAGAACACTTCAGCAACCACATAGCAACACCCTAGCAACCACCCTCAACATCTTAGCATCACGGTGAGGAATTTTCCATGCACAAACCCTGCAAGTTTTCTTCAAAAAATGTAAAAACCGACATTACTAAGTAAGCTTGCCAACCTCTTTTGGAGATTTTGGTCTTCCCCCTTCAAGCAGACACTGCACTTGACTGAAAATAGCTGTCCGAGGGTGTTGGCAAGATTGCCGCTGACTGTTCTAAATTGCTTTGGGATGGTATCTGCTCATAACACAATTCCCGTACAATTGTCCTACAATGCCCAATCTGCCGGGTATGGTTGTGTTGGGAGCGCACACGGGGGTGGGACTGCTGTCTGTGGCAATAGGCCATGTTCGGCACATTCTGCTTTGCTAGCCAGGAACAGCTGGGGCGAGCGGTCGGACCGTCGTCAGGAATCAGCATGGCAGCCGTGATTGTGCTGACGCCGGCAGAGGGCCTGGCCAGCAGATCAGTGCCCAATGAAAATGTGTGATTTGTTGCTTTTAGATTTCGGTAATGTCAGCTCCAATTTGAAGCAGCTCTCCAGCCCTCCAGGCTAGTCGCTGTGACACAACCACGAGACATACTGATGAAGCGCTGGCAATTGGGACTCAGTTCTTTCATCCAGGCCATAATGGAGGCCTAAACCGTTGCACACTCTCTCATTCGGATATACTATTGGCATTCACTCGCCTTTGAAGAGAAAAATTAAAGGGTGCCATTGACCCCATACATCTCTATGCAGGGTAGATAAGCACAGCTTGATTATAGTTTTTCATTCACATACAAACACACAGTCTCAATTGAAGTACAAGTAGTAAATTGATCAAAAACAGAATAAATCACACAACATCACATTCAGAGCTGGAATAGGCTGCAGTGCAATAGATTAGTTAGATGCACTCTAATCGATTGTGATTGAACAGCAAGAAAGTCATGTTTTATACTGATACAATAGGAATCATCATCTTAAGTCAGTTGAAAATTGTAAATGAAAATATCACAAATGCATTCATCAAAATGTTTAAAACATTAAATGCATAGTAACTGGAATGGAACACTATATAATTAAACAAGATTCATTTCATTTCTTTTCTTTTTGCAAGATTTTGCTTCTCTTGAAGTTGAGAAGAAGTTGCATATTTAAATTGTATCATAATCATATAACCTTAGCACCCGACAGACACATAGCAAATTAGAAATGTATTCGATTTCAGTTCTTTTTTTATCCGCACATATTTTGATTAGATAATCATCAAGTGTTCTAATATAGAAGCAAATAACGAGTGAAAGTATACATATAATATGCCTCTGTGTGTAAAATTAGCCATTTTAAGCATGATTGTTTGGATTTATATGAAATGGTAATACTTTACAATACCATTTGTAACATTAAAGGTTAATAAAAGTGTTGTTGATATTTTAACATTTTAAAGTTGCATCTTTCATTAGTTTTAATGCAAGGTGTAATTAGTATTTTTTGTATTTAAAACTTACAATTAACATTTTGCCATTTTTTTTAATTCAAAGCAAACAAAATGTAAGAAAGTGAGTTAAAACTGAACACATTCTTGCTGCTCAAACTGTGTTTATAACAATTTTTAATCAAATTTTCTGCTCCTTTTGTATTTTGCATTTACTGGTACTTTTACTTTCAATACTTAAGAATGTTTAACATAAAAAAAAAAAAATTTTCATACTTAAGTACAAAAAATATCATATACTTTAAAACTTTTACACAAGTAATATTCTAAACAGTGAATTTTACTTCTACCAAAACCATTTTCTGGAAAGATATCTATACTTTTACTCAAGTATGGCTTTAAAGTACTTTATACACCATTGCTATATGAGGCAAGGGTGTAAAGTTACATTCAAGCTATTTTAAGGCATGAAGAATTTTTTTAAGGAAAAAAATGCTTAAATATGTCATTTTGGTGATCAAAGATGAGATTTAAGGGATAAAATTATTGACTATACTGTAAAAAAAGTTACCGTGATTTTAACAGGAAAAGACTAAAAATGCTTCAGCGAAAAACAGTTAATTGGTTTACAGAACGTTTCCGTACTATATACTGTGAACAAATGTAATAGATCTAACAGTACATTTAATGTAATTTTACGATAAAATACCGTTAAACTTACAGTTTTTGGAAGTGAAAAATAACATCATTGATATTCCCACAATTCCCTGCATGACACTCCACAACTTTTTTTTGTTTCTTCTTAATTTTTCTTAGTTTTGTTTGGTGGTTGTCAGGGTAAGATACAAAACAGGTATTGCTACTTCAATAGGTTAGTAAATTAACATTACATCACTTTATGAATTTTTTTTTTTTTTACTGTAAATTTAACATTTTTTTTGCAGTGTGTAAAACAAACTGTACTGAACTGTAGTTATTACAATATATACCTTTAAATTATAAGGTTTTGAACTGTTAAATCTAAGTGTTGTCCCGTAAAACCTAGAACTACCGTATTTTTAACAGTAAAGTTCTGGCAACCACAGCTGCCGTTTTTTTACCGTAAACATAGATCTTGTACATAGGCGTCAACAACTAACAGACAAACCTCAAAAAGAAATACAATTATGCATCCTGTTTGCCTCTCCCCTCTTCTAAAATTCAGGAAATGAATTAGAATTTAAAGTCATTCTCAGTTCAGTTCTCAATAGTGAACTGAACAGCGATACTATTAAACAAGGTTTGCTACATCAGCCTGTCAATCATACAAAATGTTTGAGAACCTGGTTTGATAAAGCCTCTTTAATTTCACTACAGCAGCAATACAATTAAAATTTCATGTTACACATTGTTTCATATGGTGCATATTGATATAGAGCTACTGTAATCTCCATTGATGGGTAACACTTGAATTGCTCAGAGTCTACAATCACTCTTTTTGGAAGAGCGACACTCCATCTATCCTTGAAAGCACGGCTGTCTCTCCACCACGCTTCTCTCTATCGCTGACTGTGCAACACTCTATTTCAGCCGGCCTTTTGAAAAGGTGACTGGAAGTGAGTGACGCTTTGCTAAAACCTTTCAAACGTTCTCGTGCAGGTAAAAAGGAAACGTAGACGCTGCTCAATCATTGAGCATGTCTTTCTGGGCCGACCCAGCGTCAAACATAGAAATGAAAGAGAATGAATATTTAAAGACAACCATTACAAGTTGAGCTTGCCACAAGGAAGACAGAGAAATGGAAAGGAAAAAAGGAAAATAGCGACTGCCCTGAAAATTATGACGCTGTCTGTTGGTCTGAGGTACACGGTATGATGGAGAGCTGTTCCAGATATTGCTGTACGCCAAAGAGCTATTTAAAGTGGGAGAGTTCCTTTACCTGAAACTTTTATAAAGCGAGGTTTCAGATTGTCATCTCTGTCAGTTTTGTTTTTCAAACACGTCGTCTATAGTTAAAATGTTTTGAGAGGCTTTTAGAAGTGCATCTGAAATCAAAATTGGAGTTTTGAGGCTTTTAGTTCACGTCTGGTAGATTCGGGGGCATCCATATGCCAGTGCACTACTAAAAGTGAGCAAAATGAACTTTTAACAGATATACACAATTAGAAATTCACATTCATTCTCTTCCAGAAAGATGTGCACCGGCGGTAAAAGTTTGGAATAAATAAGATTTGTGGTTGGAATCCAATTCCTGAATTTTCAGCATCATTACTCCAGGCTTCAGTGTCGCATGATCCTTCAGAAATCATTCTGATATGATGATTTGCTGCTCAAGAAACTTTTATTATTCAGCTTTGCCATCACAGGAATAAATTGCATTTTAAATAGCGCTGTCAATATTAATGCTTAATTTTTTCCAGTTTAACCCTTATGCGCTGTTGGATTTCTGTGTACGTTCGTTATGGAGCGGGTCAAATTGACCCTAATTGGATTCAATACAATTCCTCAAAAATCACACTATGAAAAACAACAAATATTCAGGTACAAACTGTAAACTTTATCAACATTTGTCAAATATTCCAAAAAATATATATCTGAAAATATGATTTAATGAAAATGTTTTTTTAACCATTTTTTAAAACTGTTTTGTTTTGACAAAATGTGAAAATAAATAGTACATTTTTTAAATACAATAAATAATTTTTTTTTCTTAGAACATCATAACTGAACAATTAAATGTAGTTGTATAGTTTTTTGTAAACTCATTTCATAAAGTCAAGAAGTTTCTTCTGACATGATGAGCAGCAACTTCACACACATGCTGCTGGTTAAAACACTTTTCTGTATTGAAATAAGTGTGGAAAACCTCATTTTTTAGCTTCATAAGGTAGTAAAAAAATAATATAACAAAATATAACCAAGAAATGTTATTATTTTGGGTCAGTTGCTTTAGAGCGTTAAAATATGCGTGTCAAATTGACCCGGCGAACATCACGAACATAACAGTAATTTTGTTTGCATATGTCAAAAAACACCATCATGTTGAAACTTTGCATTAATGTTCATGATGACTGAAAAAGAAATGAGAAAAAAGAATATCAGGAAATATCAAGAAAAAAAACATAGGTTAACCAGTATTTCCAACAACTAGAAAATTTAAACGGGTCAAATTGACCCGCAACATAACACAAGGGTTAATATATTAAAAATATTTAATAAACGCAATTAACGCAGTTTTTTCCGTCATCCTTCAGCTAGCATTCAATAGCATTAAGAGCATTAAGCATTAATTAATAGCATTAAGAGCATATCATGCTCTTAAGTTCACACCAAGAAAGATAAACTATTATGATAACGATAATGATAACTCTATTTGCGTCCAGACCGATGATAACGGTGCGTTTATTCTAAGCTCACGCGCTGCAGTTTCAAAGTGTTTATAATACGTTTTTGTAGTTCTTGTTGCATTTACACGGCTTTAACCAGCAGATGTCCTCAGCATGTTTCGAGTGAATAGCTAGAGTAATCGATCTAATCTAACAGTTAATTTTCATTGCAACTTGCAAGACAATATTGTCGAAACTAGCGCTGGATACCTGAGGTAATTTTACGTTACACTGTTTGCTAGCCTGTCATAATGATCTCATCGTTGATACTTCTCAACATTTATTCTGAGGGTATGACCGATTGTTTTCCATGGATCCATTTTCTTTGAAGTATTTTTATAGACGGGGTTTGACTTGTCAAACAGTAGTGGCTTTTTCTGGACCTCGCTATTAACTTTTCCGTAATGTCATCTGCCATTTTAAATGCGGGAGCCCTTAAATTAGAATGGATTCTGATTGGCTGTCAGAGTTTTATGGTCTAACAGCTGGAAGAAAAAAAACGTGATCCCAACGATATTGTTTCTCTATATCGTTATCGTTATAGCTCTGCTATTCTTTTATATTTTTGGAACATCTTTATCGTTATCTTTATAGTTATTGTTCTTGGTGTGGACAAAAGAGAATGAATGGCGGCTACGTTGAGTTCGCTTTCACGCGTGAACGCACAAAAACACACAATTACGTCAAAATGTCAGTTTTGTTGAGTATCCAGCACAGTCTTAAATGAGTTAAATAAAGTCTTAAATGAACGTGAAGACTTATGAGAAAATAGTATGCAAATCTGCTTCTTGTGGTCTTAAAGTGACAGCAGCCTAATAAACCCCCTTCAGTCTGCTATTAATGTATAATATCACTCACTGCTCTTAACTGAATAACTTTTGTAGATTTAATCAAAATTAATCTATATTTTAATATAAATCACACTGTGAAGATTGTGAAGTGTTTGATAACTTTATTTAATTTCTGGATATTTCTTACCAGTTCGATCAAATATTTAAAATACACTGTTTGTTGTTTTTACATTAATTTGGAGATTGAATGTGAAATTATTACAATCCAAAAAAATATATGAAAAACTTTAATGTTAGGTGCGATTCATTAGTTAATTTTTTAATCGATTGACAGCACTAATTTTAAAAAATATTCACATAGAAAACCGTTACATTAATTTTTTATAATATTTCACAATATTAATGTTTGTACTGGTGAGTATAAAAGGCTTCTTTTAAAATATTTAAGAATATTAATTATTCCAAACTTTTGACTGCCAGTGTTCAGCCAAAAAACTTTATACATGTTGGCTTTATTACTAACCTAATTTGTGTAAAGATTCAAGAAATCTTTTCTCTTCATTGTCCATGAAACTTAAGCAAACTTTGCATGATGGACCAAGAAAACAAGATCGTTCACATGGAGTCACAAGAGTTACGCCAGCAACACACGGCCTAGAAAAATAGTCAAAAAAAAATTAAAAAAAATACAATTAGACAATTTTAACATTGTACGTTTTTACTGAATAATTGATATAAGTGCTTCACCAAAACACATTTCTGCTTTTAAATCCTTTGCAAAACTGGCCCAGTTTGCTTCAATATTAAATGTTACTGTAAACATGTTTTTTTTTTTTCATTGATCATCATCTTCTGACATCTGCCACAAATGCTGTCGATGTTTACATGATAAAACGGGTTTAATTCAACTCTGACCTCACATTTCAGCTCATGTGGGAGGAAGAAAGAAAGATAGCTGATTGACATAGCTGTTTTGTGATTATGAAGATCTCTTAGTTCACAGAAAAGAGCTGAGCTTTCATCTGTCACCCGAGTCAACATCTGCCGAGGTGTTAACATCACATAGATGTAAAAACAGCTTCTCCCACACATGTGGTCATATTAACTGACAATGATTCATTTAATCTCGCTTTATCCACACCAAGATACTGCAAACAAGACAGAAACCATATGACGAACAGAAAAGATTTCTGCAAACCTAAAACCGAGATTTTTCAACCCACAGAAAAAAATCTCAAAATGGAAATACAGTAGAAACGAATGAAATCTAGGTACTTTTTATACTCGTTGCGTAATGAAGACTTTTTTCCCACTAAAATGCTCTTGTTTTTGTATCTTTATCTTAACATGCTCTTTATTAAAGGCAAGTCACATCAGTCTAAAGTTACATTTTTGAAGGAAAAAAAATTAAATTGAGTAAAAAATAATAACTAAAAAAGAATAAAAATCATATTTTTATTAATCATATCAGTCAACATGATCTTATTAGACTGAAACATACATTATTAACGTATTAGCAGCATCCAAAACGTAAGTATTTTACATATGAGAGACAAATGTCTTTCAATCCTTTTAGGTTTTACTGTAAAACATTTACTGTATTAAAAAACTTACTGTATTAAAAAACTTACTCAACGCAACGATCGTGTTTTGTTGATTTGAATTTGTCTCATTCAGTAAATTAAATCATCAAGGCAAGCATAGGCGGAGTTTCACTTTTGTGCTTGGGGGGGCACCTACCAGGCCAGCAGACCACGAGCTCAGATTTTTTTTTTATATCATATTTATATATCATACATTCTACATATAAAATACATTTACAATGAACAATGACTTTATACAAAGAATAGCGAATAGAACAGACTCTTTATAGTTGCTGTTTTGTTTTGCATCGGCAGTGATAGGGTTAACACGGGGAGTTCAGAAGTGCGGCGCAAAAAAGCGAGTGTGTGTTAGACGGGTGCGCTTGTTACAATGTGTTCTTCTTCGTTCCGATTAAAGTTCATAAACAGCAGAGCCTCCCTTGGAATTGATAGTTGAAGTAGAATTAGAAAACTCCACACTTTTAGTAGTGGATTTATTAAAAAAACGACGAATGTCCATTTTGTTTATTCAGCGCGTAAAACAGAACGAGAAGAGCGTCCATTCACGTACTGCGATACTTTGAGATTCGCAAATCGCGGGAGAATGTAATAAAGCTACAGTAATAAATTAAATACAGTAATTAAAAATTAATTAGCCATATCTTACTCATTCTATACACAGAACTAATAAGATAAGACATATAAAACGAGAAAATATGAATTCTGTAATAAAAAAAAAATATTCAAAGCACAAGGCAGGCATTAATTGGCTCTGTTCTGGGGGGGCATTGCCCCCCCCCAGCCCCCCCAAACTCCGCCTATGAAGGCAAGTACTGATTTCTTGCTCAACAAATTTTCAGTTAGTAACATAGATCTTGTACATAGGCGTCAACAACCTCAAGATCGGTGATGATCAACAAATGTAAAAAGATCTTGAGACAGCTGAAAACTCATCTCTTCCGTGAACACTTAATCCCCTCATAAAAAAAAAAACCCCTATCCTTCCCTTTTCGCTTCCTACTCTAGCTTATGGTACTGAGCAATGTATGAAACTTGTATTGTGAGCACTTCCTGTGCCTATTTGCCAATTCATGAAGAATCGCTTGTTTGTTTTCCTCACTTGTGAGTCGCTTTGGATAAAAGCGTCTCCTAAATGACTAAATGTAAAATGTAAAAAGATGACCTCTTAACATCACAATACAGCAAATAACTTACGATGACAAAACAACAACAGTCTAAAATCAGCAAAACAATAACTGTAATGTTACCAGTAACCACATAATTTATGCATGCTGACAAATGACTAACAAATCCTTAACATTTCAGCGATATTGTTTGATTTTTCAGACGGTTGGGTTTGACTAAGTTGGGATAAAATTTGGTGGAATTCTCTAGTCTAATTTGGGTTTTAATGTAGTTGTAATAATTCACATTTCTTAGTATTTGTCAAAAAAAAGGACTTGTAAAGAGGAAAATATGTCGGCATAGTTGTTTTTTTATTGTGTAGAATACTAAATGATGTATTTTATTGTAATATTGAATATGTTCAATGGCGTCACATTTATTTAATGCAAATATCTACTTTTTAACTCTCTGGTGCTGTTCGGTCAGTTTTGACCAAAACTTCAATACGAAACTTGGTAAAGGTTTTGGTACTTGCTGTGTGAACACACACACACACACACACACACACAAATCATAGACATGACTCGAAAAGGTTAAATAGCCCTTCACTGAAAATGATAAATGAATGGCGGACGAATTTCATAGTGGAAACTTTTGGTACTACACCCAAACTATATGTTACAGAAAACTTATTTTGTGAGACAGATTTGTTTGTTCTTTAGATTTATGGCTTTGATTTTCTCACAGTTTTAGAGGAAAAACTATTTTTTCAAAACAATAAAATAAACAACTTACACCAGAATTCAACTTTTGAGTTCAGACGTGACCGAAAGCCAGTGATTATAGTATATAAAGTTATAAATATGGATATTTTTATTACACAAACGCACCGCTTCACTTCAGAAGGCCTTTATTAACCCCTTGGAGCCGTATGGATTACTTTTATGACGGATGGATATGCTTTTTTGGGCTTCAAAATCTAAGGTACCATTCACTCCCATTATAAATCTCAGTAGAACCAGGATATTAATATAACTCTGATTGTGTTTGGCTGAAAGAAGATAGTCATATGCACCTAGGATGGCTTGAGTGTCAGTAAATTATAGAATCATTTTCATTTTTGGGTGAACTATCCCTTTAAGTCCCAAGTTTACGATTTGGGGGCGTGGCAAAATACAGCAATACTTTGTAGCCTTATTTAGCAGCGACATTGTCAGGCTTTTTTATTTACAACAAAATAAACACTGACAACGCGTCGACAGACAAGACAGAGCAGGTTACTTTTGATATACTTTTGATTAGTGGTGGGCAGAGTGAGACTTCATGAAACACTGAAACAGTTGAAGCAAATGTGTCGTATTTTGTCGAGGCTTCGAAACTATACCGACACCCGTCTCCACGGTGACACCTAGTGGTCAATTGCACATGTTATCTGAAACAACTTTGACAACAAGCCCTTTAAAAAAATAAAAATGTTGTGTTTTTGTTAATGTGGTGAGTTTTTAACATCCTCATTATATAACTATAACAGTGCTTCTCAAACTGTGGGCCGTAGCGGTATTGCAGGGGGGCCGTAGCTAGTCCAAATCAATATATTAAAATAATTAAAATATTCCAATTGTTCGAAAATTTGATTTTTTTGAAAGTTTGCAAGGTTAGTGTTATGGATATAAATATATTTGTTGAGAATGTTTACATCATAGTTCTCATAATTCACATTAAATTCTTACAAACTTGTTAAATGTATTTGTAGGTAGATGTCTGTATATATTTTTTAATATGCAATATTTTTGGGGGGGCCTTACCTCTCTTAAGTTTGGGAAGCTCTGAACTATAATATATAATAATAATAACTAGGTTATTTTGGTCATGAAAAATGAAAATTAATAAAACAAATCAATCCACAATGGTCTCATTTTTTTTTTTTACAGATTTTTATTCAAAAATATTAATAGCTTTCTCCTCTCACAAAAACCCACGAGGTGAAGGTGCATTAACTCCTCTTTTAAACTTTGTGGGAGTTGAGACAGATGTGCGATTGTGTGATTTGTTCCCGTCCCTGTCAATCAAACGCAGACTCTGCAAGCATTCCACCTGTCGAAACGCGCAGAAGCTTCGTTTAGCCACAGTCACGTGACATGGGTGTTTTGAATCACAGTTCGGAGCAGTGTTTCAAAACATCGACGCTTATGGACCTCGACACTGTGTCGAAACGTTAGTTTCGCGTCAGCCATCCTTGCTTTTAATTTACTTTTGAAATATTGTAAGTTTTTAAAGAAGTTTAAACGATAAATAGCGTACAGTGTCTCTTTAATGTGTCGTGACAGATCGCTGTAGCTCCTCGTGAACCGATCATCTCTTCATAGTAGTTCATTTACAGCATCAAATGAACATGAATGAACATCAGGAGGAATGTTGTTTCAAGCGCGGAAAGATGTGAGTACACACAATTTTTCAAGTTCACCAACGTTAATCTACTATCTCCCCTGACTGCTTTGTCCGACAAAATGGCGGATTCAGAATTATTGGTCATATCACCTGTCAATCAAACTGCCGGGTTTTATAATGGGCGGTTTCAATTTATGAGTAAAACAACGCCTGTGGTAAACATAACTTGACGATATTTCGATGCTTTGTTCTATTTATTTTAAACATACATTTTCAAAGATAAACATAATTACAACATAATTACATAAAAACATAACTACAAAATTCGCGTTTTCGCTATGGGTGTGTATAATTTACATTTTTAGAACAAGTATTGTTTACCACAGGCTTTATTTGACACATAAATCTCAAAGCCCTATTTTAAAATCCCTTAGGAAAAAGAATGGAACCAGCTTCCGGGTTCTGATGTCATGCCTGCACCACTCTATTCATAAATACGAACTTCCCAGGAGGAAAGGACCATATTGTGGCTGGCAGCACAACACAGAGCTTCAATGAAACAAAAGAAACGCCACCGACGCTTGTGTCACTGACCGACAGCGTTTAAATGTGTTTTGTCTTGTATTCTTGATTAATTTCTCATCCGACATCACCTCCTCGGAGAAAGCGAGGTACGTTTTTTGGCCTTGACACCTCATGAATCCTGAAGCCTCCTAATAATCGAATAGCACCCACGTTACCATCGCGAGCTCGTTGACTCTTTTATGTTCCCTTCGAGTCAGTGTTGATCCAGAGAACACACAGTCATCAGGAAAACACAAAGTGAGGCAGAGAGAGAATGTTTTGTGTTTATTCAAGCAGGCAAATTGCAATGCACATTTGGCCCATTACAGCGCATCAACATCACAGAGCAGCACGCTAAAGCGAGCGAGAAGCGTACACTTATCATTATTTTATAACATGTCTAATGACAGATTGACAGAGGATTTGCAAATGTGAGCCGACGTCGATTTTGCCAAGTTCAGTTTCCGCCGCTGCCTGTGTGATGCAAGCATACTTACGTGTATAATTTGATTTTGCAGTGGATTTATTAGTACATTTTTATAAAAAGAACCTCCACGCCCCGTCGGTGTGGTGAATCTAAGATGTTCTGATGTTTTGAAGCCATCAGACTATGAATAATAGGAATTATGACATTTAGAAGGCTTAAAATGGTGTAAATGCTTCAAAACAATTTCATAAAAAGTCAGAATGTACGTGATGGTACGGGCAAGCTGTTAGCTTTGATCATCTGCAAAATCATCACGCAAAAATAAACCTGACCGCAGCTCTAGTTCGTGGCCCAAATGTCTTAATATCCTCATGAAAACTCCTTAGTACCAGGGCTGACGTATCTACACATGCTTTAAGATACTCTGTGAATTTAAACTCTCTCCCTTTTCACCCAATTTCTGTCACGTACTTTTGATTCAGTATGTAGCGCCCGCCTCGCTTGCACCCTACAGAGTGAATGTGCAAATGAGGTCCAGGATTCCTTTAATCATTGCTCTTTGCTCAGACTCTAGCAGATCAGGGTTCACATGAAGAAAGCTTGTAATTAAGGTGGACATGTTAGATATTAGATTAACTGTATTAATATGGAAACACTTGAATTGAATAAACATGAAGCTCGAGGTAAATTGCATGCCAAATGTTCACACTCGCATGACAGCAAGGTAGAGCTTGCGAGGATGTTGATGGAAATGATTTTTACAACGGCAGCCATAATCATAATCATAATCATGATCATTATAACCGTAACTACGTGGATGATATGGTATTACCATGTTTTTGGACAAATACCGTGGTTCTTAGTTGTTTGATCGACCGATCGATGAATCTATCTATCTATCTATCTATGGTTGATTGATCCATCCATTGATAGATAGATAGATTGATTGATTGATTGATCCATCCATCCATCCATCAATCAGTCTACCTATCTATCTATCTATCGATGGTTGATTGATCCATCCATCCAATCAATCTGTCTAGCTATCCATTGATGGATGGATGATCTATCTATCTATCTACCTATCTATCTATGGTTGATTGATCCATCCATCGATAGATAAATAGATAGATCGATTGATTGATTGATCCATCCATCCATCAATCAGTCTACCTATCTATCTATCGATAGATTGATTGGATGGATCAATCAATCAACCATCGATAGATAGATAGGTAGACTGATGGATGGATGGATCAGTCAATCAATCTATCAATCTGTCTATCTATCTATCGATGATTGATTGATCCATCCATCCAATCAATCTGTCTATCTATCTAATCTTAAAGTACTATAGTATTACCAAGTTTTTAGAGGTACGCATTGAAGCTCCTGAAAGTACTATGCAAATACCATGGTAAGCATATGTAATTGTGGAATCATTTTGAGCCATGAAATATATCAAAGTACCATGGTATTACCACATTTTTAGAGGTATGTTTTGAAGTAATGGAAAGTACCACGCAAATACCATGGTATGTAAGTATGGTAATCATTTAGATCCATGATATATAACAAAGTGCCATGGTATTACCACGGTTTTAGTACATTTTGAAGTACCTCAAAGTACTATGCAAATACCTATGGTGCATAAATATACTTTAGGACCGAAAGTAATAATTTAGGACCAACGTACATATTTATATCAAAGTAGCCTAATATTACCATGCTGTTTGGACAATTACCATGGCAATATCATGGTATTCTTTGATGTACTTCAGAATAGTCATATAAAAATATGGAATTGGTAATTATATTGTACAATGTACCATATTATTACCATATTTTGGACATATGCTACCATAAAATGATTTGAAGTACTTAGAGTGCCATTTAAATACCATGGTATCGCTATCAAAAAAGTACCATGGTCCTACAATGGTATTTCGAACATGTACTGTATGCTTTAAAATGCAGTGTAAATGCAATGGTCTCACTTACAAAACAGGGTACTGTAATATCATAGTATTTTGGACCTTTGTACTACCATGGTATTTCAGACATACCATAAAATAAAAACCATGTTACATGCATTTCAGTACCACGGTATAAGGTCAAATTCACCCTCGAGAGCATTGCTAGCATAGTAGCCTAATGCTTTTTTTGAAATGGCTATTTGCGTTTATTGCCGTCACCTTTTATGCATTAACTTAAACTGCCATAATGTGCACAGATGAATCGTTCACAATAAGACCAGGAATGTGTAATAGGAAATTAAATACGCTAAAACTTGATTTCATGTTGACTTTAGCTCTCAGCCAAAGTGTAAGTAATTGTACAATAAGACACAGCAGAGACTGTCCTTTGAATATACAAGACACAGGAAGCATAAGTTAGTGTTTAACACAGCAGTCGGCCCGAGCTGACAGTAAAAAAAACCAGCGGAATCAATAGAACACTCTGTTATCTATCTCTATATCAGCGTTTAAAGAGAAAGATTATATGTCAGGACTGGGTCTGACCAGACGGAGGCAAAGATACATCACTGTGAAGAGTCAGTGGTCTTTTGTGTGTAAATCATACGTCACATGGCCTCTGAGTTCATCCTCAGGCCACGGAATACATTTACAACAGACGCAGACCTCCATATTTCTCCTCTGATTGGCTGTTTCCTGTAGATGTATGTAGATTATTGTACAGCGCTGCATTTGCCTGATATTTATCGTGGTCAGATGTGCCATATCTTTAACAGTGTTGTTATATGTACTGTAGATCTCAAGTAATGGCTTCATTTTTGGAGTTAAAACCAAGCATTAATCGTCATGATGAACAGTCAGTCTGACATCATGAGGGTCAGTTCTTACATTAATGCTAAAGGAACAAAAGCAGCCTAATCCACCAGTGTTAGGCTAACGCAAGTGCTAGGTACTATTTCACACACTGTTGAACTCCAAAAGTGTGTCATAATGGAAACACATTTCAGCATGTGGTTTCGCTTTCTCTTCCAGGTCAAATACAATTTGTCATACAAATCTGGTCGTAGCAACAATATGAAGAGGAAAACCATGAAATCAAAATTAAATGAACAACTTTTTAATGGCATATTGCAATATTTATAATAAATAATCCATCTGTGCGCATCTTTTTTTTTTTTTTTTTAAATTCATCTGTTCATCAAAAACATCTGTTCTCTGATGATGCGTTTACTGGCGCGAGGGCGGGACAACCTGTCACTCGCATGAGATCGACCAATAGAAAACCACAAGCGTTCAATCAATTCCCCATGGATAAAATCAAATCCTGCCCTACATTTTTTCTTGTCCACTTGGATATACATCACAATAGGGAAGAAAAGACTTCTGTTGCATGCCAACTTCAGGTATGCATCTGTAGGGTATGTTTCTGACCTTATTTTAAGCATCTGATCCTCTCTTTTCCAGCTAGATTGTCCTCAAACGGTTGCTCTGCCATGACAGGACCTGAAAGATAAAACTGACTGTATGTAAGGGATATGCAAACTGATCTGTTATAGTACATATAGTACACTATAATGGAAATGCTGATATATATATATATATATATATATATATATATATATATATATATATATATATACACACACACAAAGTACCACAATATTATCATGATTTGGACATATAATACCATAATACTATGATGTAGAGTGCCATTTAAATACCATGCTATCACTTACCATGGTATTTTGGACATGTAATATGGTAATACCATGGTATTCTTTGAAATACAGTGTTAATCCAATGGTCTAACCATGATATTGTAATATCATAGTATTTACATATGAAATCATGGTTGTGTATTCAAGTATTTGTGTTTTATGAGTCTCTCCAGTCTAAAACAGATTTTGTAATTATTTTGATTTATTGGCAATACTGTAAGCACAAAATCACAGAACAGACAAATATTGGATGGATAGTCGTCACTATATTGCGTGTTATATTGCATGAGTAAAATATGAGTAACCAGCACATGACCAAATAATAATAATTGTATATATATATATATATGTCAGTAAAATTTTTATTTATTTATTTTTGGCATTTATTCAGCTAAGATAGATTTTTAAAAAATCAAAAGAGACAGTAAAGACTATTACATTGTTACAAAAAAAAATATTTCAAATAAATGCTGTTCTTTTGAACTCTATTCATCAAAGAATCCTGAAAAAAGGTATCATGGTTTCCACATTAAGCAGTACAACTCTTTTCAACATTAATGAGAAATGTTTGTTGAGCAACAAATCAGTATATTATAATGATTTATGAAGGATCATGTGACACTTGGACTGGAGTAATGATGCTGAAAATTCAGCTTTTCCATCAAAGGAATAGATGAAATATATTAAAATAGAAAAGAGTTATTTTAAATTGTAATAATAGCTAGGTTCAGGTTAGACACACATACTAGATTTTAGCATCTGTACAAGACTCATAACAAAACATTACCTTTTCCAAATTAAGTTGTCTCTAGAATAATTTATCATTTATCACATGCTTTAGAAGAGACAAACACATTGCCGCTTGGCACAAACAGACAGAAATGTGATATTAAGATACATGAACAAAGCAGATAAGAGACATCCAACCTACTTAAACCAATGCAAAACAAGGAATTATATATTTTTAAATAAAGCGTTCCTTCTCAGAGATGCCGTGAAGTGATATTACCAGCTTTCTCTCCAACTGGATCTTTACAGGAATAAGATTAACAGCCGGTGATCGCGCGGCGTTATGAACATCAGCTTAAATGTGGTGGGTGAGGAACGAACAAACACGCTCTCTTATTTGCTTCAGTGTGAACTCAGACAGTCATCTAAACCCTGAAAAAAGGCTGTGAAAGCTGTAATTGGCAGGCTGCTCCCATTCCCAAGCATCTTCTATTAAATTTTAGAGTGCCAGGGAGCACTTTCATTTTGCTTTAATGAAGTTTTTAAAAGTTTGACTGATCTTCAGTGTAAGTCATCCAGAATGCCAGACCATTTGTGCTCGCTTCCCACTTTTTTTCATTATCGCTCTGTGTTATGACTCTCTTTCTCTGCATCTCTGCCATTTTATTATGAAGGATGGAGCTCCCCTTTCTTCATGGCCAGGGCCTCCATCAATATGTTGCCTTTATTTTACAGAAGAACTGTATGTACACCTAAAACGCCTGGTTGAAAAAGATCAACAGACCATGAATTCAACCGTTTATTTATTTGTCCAGAAAGTCTGATATAGATCAGACTTTCTGGAAAAATAAATGGTTGAATTCATTGTTAATATTTAGTTTGTTTTGGCCTGGCATCTGAGCCATATATAGAGACCAAACTTGATAGTGGACTCTTTTGATTTAGGCTTATAAGCAGCAGAATACACTAACAATACCCTAGTAATCAGTGTTATTTCAGTTACTTAAAGGTGCAGTATGT
This sequence comes from Zacco platypus, assembly GCA_038088235.1. Classification (NCBI taxonomy): domain Eukaryota; kingdom Metazoa; phylum Chordata; class Actinopteri; order Cypriniformes; family Xenocyprididae; genus Zacco; species Zacco platypus. The sequence goes on from CM076067.1 coordinate 10,578,757, forward strand.
AGTTTTTCATCCGCTAGAGGTCGCCTATTCAAAACAAAGGCGAGTTTGAGTTTTGATGTTTACAAAGTGAACGTGTAAAAACTAAGTCAAATGGCCTTGACAAAAAAAAAAGTAGAGCGATGATGTTGGATGATTTTGAAATTGGAGGAGAAAATGAGATTTAGTTATTCGCCCTACCGCGGTACTTCCGCCTACGTCATGCGTGACCTTTCCAACGTGATTACGTAATGCGTGGTGGATCGCAGAGCTAGTGCAAGATGAGTATTTTTGGTTAAAAACTATTTTTTTTTGCATTTAGAAACATCATTTCGCTAAATAAGACCCTTATTCCTCGTCTGGGATCATGTAGAGTAGTAAAAAAATGGATCATATCATTGCATTTGTGTTTGAATAATTAGTTTTTGACTTGAAACAGTTGCATATTAAACTTAAATTTAGTTTATCCTTCCTATTTTGTTGTTTTTGGGGGTGTTAGAGTGGGATTCTGTTAGGTGGTCCTCAGAAAAAAATTGGAAGATAAAGTGGTCCTTGGGCTGAAAAAGTTTGAGAAACACTGATGTAGAGCCTTTGAAGCTGCATTGAAACTGACATTTGGACCTGTTGAACCCCATTGAAGTCCACCATATGGTGAAAAATCCTGAAATGTTTTCCTCAAAAACCTTCATTTCTTTTTGACTAAAGTAACATCTTGGATGACATGGGGGTGAGTAAGTCATCAGGAAATTTGAATTCTGAAGTGAACTAAACCTTCTTTTTTATTATAAATAAATTCTGTAAAATTGTTAGTCCATGTATAATCCTAATGCATTAACAAATATGAATTGTTATTAATGTGCCACTGCAGTATCAAAGTGACTGGAAGTCATTTACTATCAATGAGAGTTGGCATGTAATATAAGCACCAGAGACCATTGGTGACGCAACCAAATTGGCCATTCAACCTTATGCAAATACGTATGTAACAAACTACCGATGACAGTGTAAATTGTGAAGCTCAGTTGGAAATAGCAGTCAAGTAGAAACGCATAAAAGCAGGTTGGTCCATAAAAACACCTTAAATTCCATCTGCAATGCCTGAAATCTTGACAGCAAGTGTTTGAAAAAAGGAATGCTAAGCAAGCTCTTTCAAATAACGCATCTGAAGCCATTAATGTGCAGGAATTACAAGTTGTATTGTTGGTGTTATGGTTTGTAAATTCACTCAAGTGACCACAGACAATGTCCTTTTTGCAGTCAGGGTGGAAAAAACCCGAAGCATTTGAAGGCCTTAGGCTTCCACTAATACAAAAAGTCTAATCAGAGCAGCAATCCCTGATGTTAATGAAGGTGTCACACATTGCACAAAGAAAGTTGTGCCTGGCAATCTTCCATTTTTCGGCTGCCTACACCAGTGACATTTCATCTCACATTCAAAGAGCGCCTGGGCCCTTAATGAAATGCATAATTAACATATTCTAATTGTGCTGAGCTCGGTGATGGTTTTGACAGAGCTCACTTTCCATGTCTAATTCAATGCTAATTTAATCTGTTCTTTTCCCGGCGACATGACCTTTCTTGATTGAGTTTCACCGCAAAGAATTTTTTGATGGATTGATTTATCAACCTCTTGGAATGCAACAAAAGCATCACTTTGAGACAGGAGGAGGGGGGGGGGGGGGTGTCTTCAATGGGGAAAAAACTGAGAAAGAAGACAAAATCAAGAAACAAAAGGGGGGAAAAACAACAAAATTAAAAAGGAATAAAGTCACGCAACCTGAAAAATGTTTCTGATGATTTACTGTGCTATTAACCCCTGGTGCACGGATTCACTCATCGTCATCCGGAGCTGTAATGGCGAATTTTCCCAGCCATTTAATCTCACTTGCTGAGTGTCAGTAAACCAGTGAAGTTGCATTACCTTTTTCATGCAGCGTATTGAGCACAGTGGAGATGCTGGAGGGTCTTTTCATACCCCAATGATCTGGTTTCCCCTCTAGCCAAAACATACTTGTATGAATATTCCATAAATATATTGTATGCATAAAAGCATAATCCCTTTAACTTAACTGATACAACTCTATAAACCTCTAAAGACTCATTTCAGAGTCCCGTGGTGGCTAAAGTGGCTCACAAGTTGGTACAGTCCTTGCAAAAATGAAACATCTTCTTTCGAAATGTAGGCATGAAAGTGAAGAAAACAATAAAAATGTATTTGTATGAATAATAGATATTATGCTATATTGCTATAAGAAAACGATACAAATGTCAATACACAGTGGACCCTATCACTACTAAAGTTATAATATTATTAAAATGACATTCTATAAATATTATTTAAAATATTTTTTAGAAAGATTAAAAAGGAAACAATATATAATACAATCAAAAATTGTTTTGTTTCAGAATGCGTAAATCATCTTCTTAAGGTGTTGAATTTACACTAAGATAAGTGAACAAACAAGACAATTAAATCATCACAATAATTTGTGGCAATTAATCACCTGCAAAAAATATTGTGTGTGACAGACTTATTAATAGCTGAAAACAATCAAATTAGCAAAATAATTAATACACACACAGGAGAGGTAGAAGTTTGCGTGTAGCAGGCGTTGAAATTCTGCAGAACTTCCTGTGCGAGCAGACTCAGTGTGGATCTGTGCATGACCACTGCTGCGAAAACAATGTCTTTACCCTGTAATTTGACTGGATAATAGAAGTCTTCTGTAAAACTGACCATGCTGGTTTAACCTCGCAATACCAGTGGCCTTAAAAAGCATTTAGAAACTCTTGTATCACTTAAAATGTCTGAATGTCAGATACAAAATATCAAATCAAGTGTTTTTTCAGAACTTATATTTCTGGGCCATTTTTTGCTATTTATTTCACCCAACTGGTCCTAAGGTGATTTTTAGTAGATGCATGAAGTCAATTGACCGTTCGCAAAGACCCGCCCCCTTTAGTTACTGTTGCTATGTCTGACAACCCATGTGCTCTCAGGCCACACATCATGTTCTCACGCAGTGAAAAATACATCATGGAGCAAAGAGGACGCTGACAACACGTCGACAGACATGACAGAGCAGGTTACTTTAGATATGAAACAGTTTCATATTTAGAATGTTGTAATTTTTTAAAGAAGTTTAATCAATAAATAGCATATAGTGTGTCTTTAATGTGTTGTGACAGATCGCTGTAGCTCCTTCAAGATCATCTCTTCATACTAGTTCATTTATAACATCAAATAAACATGAATGAACATCAGAAGGAATGTTGTTTCAAGCGTGGAAAGATGTGAGTACACACAATTTTTCAAAATCAAGTTCACCAACGTTAATCTACTAACTCCCCTGACTGCTTTGTCGGACAAAATGGCGGATTCGGAGGTTATGATTGGTCAGATCGCCTGTCAATCAAACTCCCGGCGAAGGGTCAGTTCTCCTCAAGTTCAAACAGTTGTCTTATTAGAGTACCCACTGGTGTAGTAACTGTGAACATTATATGGATATTTTCTGTGAAATGCTTTTTGAGAAGTGTTCTTCAAAATAATTTTTTGCATAATATACACAACCAAGTAAAAATGCAATATGCAAAACTGTTCCTAAGTGAACATTAAATGTTTGTTGGGGTCACTATATATAGTTTGAATGGATTTTGTCATGACCCAATCTTTGTTTTATTATATGCCAACAGTGACCATTCAAAAATGGCAAAAAGCACTTCTTGTGTTTTTTATCTCAAATTTGCAAGCCTGTACCTCAAGAATTATTATAGATGTCTTAATATCCTTTTAGTTTTCTGGTTCTTAACAAACCTTCCTTTTGGTATCTTGATTTTAAAGACCCTCAATGGTTCAATCCCAGAGATATGGAGATCTTAATGCGACTTGATCAATTGTCCAAATGTGGTTCACTTTGCATACATCTAATACTTTTTTCTTTTAAAAGAGGAATATCTAAAGAACAAATGATGTTAAAGTTGTCATGCCTGTAACTCTAAAAGTATTCAAAATATCTTAATATCCTACTAGATTCTCGTTCTTAATAAACATTTCTTTTGGACTCTTAATTTTCAAGGCCTTATATAGATAGATATTGGGAGCCCAATGTGACTCCATGTCCAAATTGTTGAATTTTACCCATTTTCAATGATCAAGAATGAAATGTAGGTAACTTTTTAAAGAGGCTGATAGTTATTGTGTTTAAAGAAGCATGTCTGAAGAACAAATAACACTGAAATTAGAAATGCGTCTCGATTCCCGCTATCAAAACAACTGAATACAACATGTGCCAGAAACAAACATTTTCAACATTCACGTCTTTAATTCAAGAAGTGTTAAAGATATCCTAATGTCATTTTCGATTCTTGTTCTTGTGAAACTTTTCTTCGGGGAAGTTTCTGTAATTTGGTTGCTTTGACACGGAATGACCCTAAATAAATAAAGGGGACTTGAACTCAAGGCCCTCTTCACTGTTTAAGAGGAAAAAAACACCATGCCAAAGGCATCACAACTTCACCAGCCTTCCATCTCAAAACAAGCGGGGTCTTTCTGTGTCACCCATTTATTTTGAAGCACTGCAAGTTCACTAAACTGCTCTCTGTTTGCCATTCGCACAGCGAACATTGCGATTCCACCTCAGGATGGAGCTTTCAGCCCACTCAGACCTAGGAGAAGCATACGACAGCTCATAATCCAGCAGCGCTACAGTAATTCCCTTCACCTGCCATTTTGCTTACCCCACATTTAGAGTAGAGTTAGCGCAGAGAGATGCTGGGGAACTGCGTTCAGACTGCAGCTGTCTATCTTCGGGAGAGACGAGGGATTATACATTCGTTCGTATGCGCTCACACACAACTGTAATTGCAACACTGCCGGGCCCGCCCTCATTTGCATCTTTCCCTTCCGCAGACTTTGATTGGCAGCTGTACATGAAATGCCACATCAGTTGAAAGTATGTTGTGAGCTGGCACTAACGATCCCCGTGGCTCCGGGGAGACCTGCCATATTGTAATTTGGTTATCAGGCATGAAGGAAATAATTCTAAGTGCCAGGATATGTGAGACAGAATAAATGCTTCAGTGCCACACGTTGCCCAGGGTGACAGTTTTTATTTAATGTACAAGAGGCTCCTGTTGCCGGCAGCATTTGGGTAGGGGATCAGCAGAAGCAGAATCTCTCCGTGGATCGGAATAGAGAGTGGAAGGAGGAGCAAGGGGTGGGAATGTCGACCGCGGAAGAGCGTAATTTTTTAAGGCAGGTGTCCGTCTCCGGAAATTCTGTACGCTGCAAAATCTGTAATTACCTCCTCAGTGGTTCCATAGGATGACAGAAGCGGGGGCCTCCCGTAGAGATGATGCTGAATTGCAGGACAGACTGGCAGAGAGCCGCGGAAGACTGTGGAAGATTGCCTCGTGCGCTCTGGCGGTTGAAGGGCGGTACTGATCGCGGCTTTCTCTTAAGCAGCGGAGGCCTTATTTGTTTTGATGCGCTGGTTTTGCATGGGGAGCCAGACCCCTTGAGATGGAGCTGTCACATTGCAAAGAGAGGCCCTTGACGCTGGCAGCAGCCCCCGGGCAAAATGAAAACAACTAAGTGGCATAGATGGAGGATGCCAGCTTGCCTTTTTCCTGAGCAATCCAATGAGAGTGAAGCAGTCCAAACTCACAGTGCAATGAAGGAGTAATCAATGCTTGCTGATAAAGGGTAACAAAAGTTCATGCAAAATAACTGAATGAAAGAAGAGAAAGTTCCACATTATTCCACAGGTAAAAACATACACAAATGCACACACTGATCAAAGGGGCTTCGGAAAAATGAGAAAAGCAATCAAGAATTCACACGGCGTCTCGGGTATGGCCAACCCCTGCCTCACACAATTAAGCTAATTATTAATGAATTCGAGGGTTAAGAGAGCAGCCCCTGCCAAGATCCTTCAAGAGAGCTGAGTGAAAGGCGCGAAGCCTGACATTCCCCGGCCAAGCACGGTTCGTTTGTCCGTAGGGATAGAAGCCGCTCAGTTCCAAATGCCATGTGTGGGGGACACACACAATGGGCTCTGTGCGCCGCTATTATCCCTGGTGTCAGCAGCCTGTGCCCTCCTGCGTGAAGAGGTCTCCTTGTCAGCAACCATGCCACTCTGCAACACATCATTTGGTAGTCTGTCAATTTCCTCAACGTTATCGGACCGGGTGTAAAAATAGCAGACAGACCTGTCATCCGGAACCCTTACTCTTCATCCGCTGGAACCCTGTCCGAGGGAATCCAGACCGTTGACGTTTAAGGAACGCATGAAGGTCGTTTGTTCTCCATGTTAACGTGATCGACAAATGCAGGCCCGCACAAAATCTGGTCTCAGCCTCTGACGTCACGCCCACAGACCATTGGCTGAATGTATGATGTATATGGCTGACTTAACTGGAAACACTTAAGGATTTTCAAAGTCGTCATCTGGTTTGTTGAAGGATGTCGCGAGTCGCATTCTTTAACGTTTTGCATGGAAACAAATGCCGTGACGCAAAACCCCCTCGTAGAAGAAGACTGCCGTCGTGTTTACAGTTTTGACAATGACCGCTTACCAGGATCAACTAAACGCTGGATTTGTCTGTGAAAGTATGTGAAGTTTGCAGTGTTGCACAACATTCTTGAATTATTAATTTATTAGATGCATGCAGGTCTATTATTGTAGGGACATCGAGTTTTACGTTACACAAGTAACGTGTTTGGCCATTACTAACAGATGTAGAATATCAGATATACACCCATGTGATCTCCATTGACCCTGTGCAATGTGCAAAAGTCTTCTATGGAAGAACTTGAATGACCTGCACCCTAAAGCCCAGGACACACCAAGCAGACGTCAAAGAACTAGCAGTGACTGTGTTGTCGCCTCTCGTCGGCTGTGTCTCAGCCAAAAAGCTGCGCACCAAAAGGCAACAGTCAACTAGCATGTGCGTTCTGCGTCTGTGTGTAACTAAATCAATAGTCTATTTTCGTCATTTAAAAAGGGAAACTGAAACTAGGACTGCAGATAAACAAACCATAAACAAAGCAGCACTTTCACACCATTTTGAATATCAATCACACTGATCACTTTCTTCATTCCAACCGCTCATGTTATTATGAAAATATTTGTGCATTGGAATGCTCAGGTAAGATGATGTAAAATTATAACAGCCTTCTGTCTGTACCGTCTTGACTTCTTTGCTGACTTTCATGACTTCAGCTTTTGTTCTCATGCACTGACCCGACGTTGATTCAACATGCTGAAATATGTTGAACACCTTTGGCAAGAGTTATATTAAGAACACAGTGACTTCCCTGATTCTGAATGGGAGCAAATCCCTGCAACTCCTATGCAAATTCCATGTTCTTACCTTGACAGAAGAGTCGAAGCTTCTATCGCAGCAAAAAGAGGACCGGTGTGGCTTACGTGTCTTTTTGCCATGTATTTTATCTTAAATGCATCTCATTCTGCATAACCAGATGTGCGAACATCTCACTGTATGCATCAACCACCTCCACAATTTTATTCCACAAACCAAACCCATTCCTCATTAGACATAAAAACCTTCCATTGCTTCAGGAGAAACTGCAACCAAAGGCAAGGCATTGGGCCTTGATCGCCCTTGGTCCCAGAGACTGACTGGTTGACAGGGTGAGGAGAGCTGATTGATCTGACGACAGATCCTTCTGAACCTCTGCCTCCATTCTGCTCTCTGCGGCGATATCTGTGGAGATCATTGACGCGCGGGGTTGATACCTGATCAAACAGGCCTCTGAACTGCCAAACACGGGGCATCATTAGCAGCGGCTGCCCGTCGCTGGGGAGATGCCGGCTGGACGATGGCCATGTGGTGTTGATGCCTGGGGAGACGTCTGGTGATGTGGGTGGTCGGTGGGTTGAATCTTCACCTCGGGGTGTGTGTGAGAAAGGTCTGCTGTTAACTATCAGCCAGCAAATCAGCCATAAGCTCTCGTACGAAGGGGAGGAGGATAAAAGTGCGCACGTACAACTAAATCCACCTTGCACAACCAAACAATTTTAAGTTATTTCCAAATCATTATCTTTTATATGCATCTAAAAGGAATATTCAAGGCTCCACCAAAAGATACCAAAAACCATTCCAAATTTAGAGCAATAAAAATGGCCAAATATGAGTTTTTGCTTAAAGTCTAATCTCTTTTCTACTCACAAGCAATTTTAGATAATCCAGTACAATTCAAATGGTGCGCTTAAGCAACATAAACACAGGGGTGTACTGTAAATCTAATTTTCAAAATAATGAAATATCAAAATTTTATTGTGGCCTCTTGCAGTGCATGAAAGTTTCTTTTATGATCTCTTGGAGCAAGTCTTTGTTTTCACCCTTGGCACGGCCAGACAAACTTGTATGCATTTCTGGAGATGGGAAACATTGCAGGCATTTGCAGATACGCCCGAGAGATTTAGATTGTAAACCATCAGTTTGAGGGGAGCGATAGACTGAGCCAGTAGTAGTTTTGAGATGTGAGAGCTTGTTTACGTGCCATTTTAAGCCTAACTCTAGCTGACAAAAGAAACCAGATGGAATCACTTATAATTATGTTACAATAATGTTTTTCTTTTGAATAAAAAGACCCCCTTTACCATAAATGATTGATTTTGAAAACAAGATACATTTAGATGGAGCAGCATCCTCATCAAAAATCAAAATGTAAATGCACAACAAAATTAACTGCATACTGTGATTTTATGTTTTGGGAGGGAATTGTGCTGCTTCTGTGATCCACACTTCCCGGTTCCAGAAATACAACGCGACTGCCACCCGTCTGGGTTGTATTTCCTGTTAACTTCAAGAAACTAGAATTAGAAGTGCAATGTCATATGTTCTTACAACCTTAAAGAAATTCTCTTTACTCACCCTCAATGAATGTCAAGAATGTATAGAAGTTTGATTCCTCCATGAAATATTTTTTTAAATCATTTTTTCTTTTTATCTCACAATAAAAACTTTTTTCTCAAAATTGTGTGATATAAACTCAGAATTGACTCTTTGCAAACATTTTGATGGACAGGCGATCTGACCAATCATAACCCCCGAATCTGCCATTTTGTTCTCAAAAAAAGTAAGAATTGCGAGTTATAAAGTCAGAATGGCGCAATTCTGACTTTATGTCATGCAATTCTGCCTTTATAACTTGCAATGCTGAGTTTCAATCCCACAAAGTCAGAATTGTGAGATAAAAGTCAAAATTACCTTTTTTATTTTTTTATTTAGTGGCGGAAACAAGCTTCCATAACAATGTCTTTTTAATGCCTAGATAGATAGTTCTTGAAGACCACATCTGTCAAGCTTCACTGTAAGGCAATATAAATAACACATAAACACCATAACAATGGCCTAAACAAATGATCTGCTGTATTCCAAGTCAACTTTTTCGAATGATAGTGTCATTGTCGTCAATTGACATTGGGTCAGTTTGAATGTAACCAGTAGAGAGTGTGCTTTGAGAGCAAATTACGACCTCAATTTCAGTCCGTTTCACACAAAGCCGTCGTATGACTTCAGAAGTCGTGGAATATTGCACCAAATGGAGCTTTTGACTACGAAAATATTGCTTAGAAATTCTCCTTTTGTGTTCCACGCAAAAGAAAAATACCCCGCTGTTTTAGAGCGACACGAGGGTGAGTGAATAATGACAGAATTTTCATTTTTGAGTGAAATAACCTTTTAACAAATGCAATAAAGTACATCCAACCCTCCTCATTTATAACTTTTAAGAATGGAAAACACATGGTGCAGGAACCAAAGTATTGTGAGAAAGAACACAAAGTACAAAAGCAAGTGCAGTCTCCAGAAGACAGTCACTGCCTTGGCTTCAGTCTTATCGTCTGTGATTTCGCGGACTTCAAACAATCACGCCGCGCTCTTGATGCAGGCGTGGCGGAGCGGATCTTCACATTTAGCTTTGACATCTTAGACAATTGGGAAGAGAAAGGCAACCTTCACAACTTTGAAGCGCACATGAAACTTAGATCAACTGTATTTTTAAAGGTGCGGCGGGGGGACTCGCCATCCTCAAACCAGGCCTAAATCAACATTTCAAAGTCTCCACTGAGCTCTTCACTTCTGAGTCGGATCACAGAGCTGTGGATTGGCAAGGCCTCATTTACATGGTTCTGAAACAGACGGCTACTTCATCTCGCCGAGAGGAGGGGGGATTCTATCAAGTGCGCTTTATAAAGCCTAAAAATATAGCTATTTCTTCCACAGCAGGAAGAAACGCTGAAAAATAACTACACTTTGAGATCAAAGGTGGGCATAATTGACATGTTACATCTGCGCAAATAGAGCAGAAGTGGGCGGACCGCTGAACGATAACCAATAGTCACACGGGACGGTAGGGGTGGGCGCTATCGCTTATGAGTCATTTTATATCACACTAACAGTACATATCATGATATAGTTATCTTTTTCTGGAAGTTTTACAAAATTTCTATTAAACAATCATGTGGTAATGACTATTTATAAGGATAAAACAGTGAATTGAATGTAAGGAACATTATCTCACTTGCAACTTGACGGACCAACGCTCTTATGTTTTGACTTTCAGCATGTCTATAGCAGTGCAGATCGGTGCAACACTGTCATTTTTATTAGTTTTTTAAAATATGTATCTAAAGTTTTTATTAAAATCCTCTTGTAGTCAATAATGTTATCACTTAAAACTAATATTAATGAGTTTGCTGTGACGAAAGCCCTTAAATGGAGATGGTTTGTGCATGTTTTATGTAAATTACAAACCTCAGGCATGCGGTTGCTTATTTTACAATACTTTTACATTTTTAGTCATTCAGCAGACGCTTTTATCCAAAGCGACTTATAAGTGAGGCAGGTAGGGGTTAGGTGTCTTGCTCAAGGGCACTTTAGTCATGGTATCGAAGGTGGAGAGAGTGCTGTTCATTCACAATCCCCACTTTCAATTCCTGCCGGCATGGGAATCGAACCAGCAACCAGTGGCGGTTCTAGACAAATTTTACTAGGGGGGCCAAGGAGGGGCCAGTGTTTAACCAGAGGGGCACATTAAAAATAGTAACAAATTATATTTAAAGATTATAAACTTTAGTTTACTTTACAATTATATAAACATTTATTACGACATTGTACAACATTTGTACAAGAGTGAGTGCAGGTACAAAAAAGGTAGGTTCATCAATGTTGAAGATTATTATCAGTGATTTGTGAAGGTTCATGTGACACTGAAGACTGGAGACTGGAATAATGGTGGAGTAATGATGATAAATTCAGCTTTGATCATAGGACATAAATTACACTTTACTATATATTCACATAGAAAACAGTTATTTTACATTTTAATAATATTTCACAATATTACAGCTTTTTTTGTATTTTTAATAACATAAATGCAGCCTTGGTGAGCAGAAGAGACTTATTTCAAAAACAACCAAAATAGCACAGTTTCCATACTTTTGACTGGTAGTGCATATCTGCATGTATTTTAAAATGTAGGCCAAGTATTTATTTAAAAAAAGAAACATTAGAGCCATATTGACCCAAAAAATTATTTACAGGAGAAAGCACCATTATAAGGACATACAGTAGACCTACAATGAAATTATAATTGAACTGCTTTGCAAATAGTAACTTGATTTCATTATCAGTGTGAGGAACAAAAGTAACACGGTTATGTGCAAGAACAAGTCACTTACGAAATACGAGTCACTTACGCGGCCGGCGCCGCTCTAATTTACCCGTGTAGAACGTTCCGTCGCATTAGTTCCGCTTTTGACGCTCGCGTGTAAAATCATACTAAATTCATAATTAATTTTTTTTTTTTTTTTTTTTTTTTTGGTCAGCACAGGGGGGCCACAGGGGTGGACAGGGACATGTCTACAGAGGCACGGGCCTCCCTAGGCCTCCGTGTAGAACCGCCACTGCCAGCAACCTTCAGTTTACAAGCCCAACTCCCTCAGTTTTAGTGAGTTTTAGTGAAGGAGAAGTCAGCAACACTGACTCAACCAATCATGTAAGTTTGGGGTGGGACTATCTGAGCAAATGCAGACTAGAATGTGTTTGACAGTCATTATTTTGAATTTCTGTTTAATGGCGCAGAAATTGCTCTCTTTACCTGTAAGTTAGCAGCATTAGTCAGTTGCTCCTCAATGCTGATACCTTCAAACCACCCTGCTCTACGGGAAGCCGGAAAGAGATCTTTTTGGATTTCCTTCCAAGCAGACGTGCGGATTTATAGCCTGTAATGGGGAATGCGAAAGGGGGACGAGAAAGCATAAAAGAGAGGAGAAAGTAAGTTTGAGTGACTCCTTGAACGAGCAGGATCTGTAGTCCTGTCAGCTGATTAGCCCTCTTGATTAGCATTTATAAGAGGCCCTGGTGCTCTATTATTTGCATTCCTATTTAGCCATGATTTTGTGGAGGGCGCTCCGTGATTAAACTTGTCACCGGTCCTGATTGACAGGGTCAAATCTTCACATTCCACTCATCTGAAATGGAAGTGCGCGAGAGAGAGAAAGAGAAAAGGAGAGAAAAAAACAATTGTCAGCTATTCTTCGCACTCCTGACGAGCTTTGTGAGGGATCTCTTTCAACTTCTCTCATGCTTATCCCTTTCCCCCCCACTCTTTTCTAACTCTATCACTTTTTCTCTCTGCGTCTCCTGTCATCTTAGATAGGTCAGGAATGTTTTAATTTTAGGGATAGATTCGGCCTGTCACTGTGGCGGTTTCTCAGCAGATGAGACGTGAAGGGTGTAAAACAATAATAAAAAAAATAAAGTGCGAAAAAAAAAAGAAAAGAAAAGTGCTCACTTTATTAGACAGATTTAATTACTCTGAATAGGGATTAAAACAGGCCATTCAGTGAAGTGTGAAATTAACCCTTGATTACTGATGAATCTCTGAATGAAGGCTAAAACAACCGTTTGGAGAGAAAAAAAGCGATACTCTTCAACGGTAATTGTTTTTGGAAAGGAGATCGCATTTCCCCGCTGCATTACCATGCCTGTGGTGTGGCGGGCTGATGTCAGGTGACTACATTATTAACAGTGAAAATGCTAACAAAGACATGACATTATGTGAAATCCAGCACTGCGCTTGCATCAGGGACCACTAACCTTTCGGAGAGACTGGACTGCCTCCCCAAGGATGAGCTCTGGGTAAAAAACAACAATTAAAAATGCAGAAATGAGCCGAGTTGATGCAGTCTGTCCAATCTGAAGAATATACGGCAGAATGAATATTGGACGTGCTGCCTTAATGGCTGGTCGCCATTTCTATGAAAATATCAAGAGCAAGAAAAGCAGTAATCACATTCATTTCACAATATATATATATATGGATATAAAATAAAACACTACATAAATATAATGAAGTAATAATAAAATTAGTGTGTTTGCAAAATCTGTCATAAGCATTAATAACCATTAGTAAACAGCATTAATAACTAATAAATTTTAATTCCATAATATAATATAATATAATTAGTGCTGTCAAATGATTAATTGCGATTAATCGCATCCAAAATAAACGTTTGTGTTTACATAATGTGTGTGTTCGGTGTATATTTATTATGTATATGTAAATACACACACATGCATGTATATATGTATGTATATACATGAATATGCATTTATATATTGTGTATATTTACATGTATACATGTACATATATGTATATATAGTATTTTATATATGTAAATGTAAGTATTTTATATATAAATATGTTTTAGTTAAATATATACATGCATGTGTGTGTATTTATGTCACATGTCTCTATGTTTGCACATTCTTTTTGTTTGGTTTTTTTTTTCCCGCCACTCTTTTGTCTCCTTGGTTACCCTCGTTATTAGTTCATTGTCGTCAGCTGTCTATCATTAATTAGTCTCGTTGTCCTCTTGTTCTCCTGTGTATATCTATCTTGTGTTCTCCAATCAGTTCTCGTTCGTGTAAAGACGTGCTATGAGTTCTCCACTCCTGGTTTTCCATTAAAAGACTTTGTTTCCCTTACTCCTGAGTCTGTGCCTTTCCTGCCGAGACGTCACGTAACAGAAGAACTGACCAAAACAGTAAGATGAATTGGACTAAAGACGGACTCCTTCACATCTAAAAGAATGGACGGCCTTTGGAGTGGCATGTGAAGGAGTTTTTGGAGTTTTCCCATCAGGTGAGCTGGAAGGACGCTATGATTAATGCATGTTTCCGGATGGGACTGGATGATCGTTTATTTCAGTCCATTTCTCCTGGCGATTGTTATAGGTCCGTTGTGGACTTTATTAATTATGTCCTTGAGCTGGAGAATTCAGATTTCTTTGATATAGCTAATGAGGACAATCTAAAGGGTCAGTCAGTCCCTATCCGGAAGCAGGTAGCCACTCCAGCTCACCCTAACCCCGCACCCTCCACATACCACCCCAGTGGGTCCGTCCATTTCTGCCCAGCGGTGGACATAGCAGCCACAGTCGTGCCTGTTGGGATTTTGGTGGAGTATGAAGGGATGTTCTCTGGGTCCACTGAGGTGGCCACACCCACCGAAACAGTGGCTAATAGACTTTTGGACTGAGCCAGAGATTCCCGAGTCCGCTCCGGATCTTTCACCCGTGTTTCCTCCAGTGCTCCCTCCTGAGCCCCCTCCAGTGCTCCCTCCTGAGCCCCCTCCAGTGCTCCCTCCAGTGCTCCCTCCTGAGCCTCCTCCAGTGCTCCCTCCTGAGCCTCCTCCAGTGCTCCCTCCTGAGCCCCCTCCAGTGCTCCCTCCTGAGCCCCCTCCAGTGCTCCCTCCTGAGCCCCCTCCAGTGCTCCCTCCTGAGCCCCCTCCAGTGCTCCCTCCTGAGCCCCCTCCAGTGCTCCCTCCTGAGCCCCCTCCAGTGCTCCCTCCAGTGCTCCCTCCAGAGCCTCCTCCAGTGCTCCCTCCTGAGCCTCCTCCAGTGCTCCCTCCTGAGCCCCCTCCAGTGCTCCCTCCTGAGCCCCCTCCAGTGCTCCCTCCTGAGCCCCCTCCAGTGCTCCCTCCTGAGCCCCCTCCAGTGCTCCCTCCTGAGCCCCCTCCAGTGCTCCCTCCTGAGCCCCCTCCAGTGCTCCCTCCTGAGCCCCCTCCTGAGCCCTCTCCAGTGCTCCCTCCTGAGCCCTCTCCAGTGCTCCCTCCTGAGCCCTCTCCAGTGCTCCCTCCTGAGCCCTCTCCAGTGCTCCCTCCTGAGCCCTCTCCAGATCCGTCTGAGTCCGCTCCAGCGCCTCCTGTATCTCCAGCGCCAGCGCCTGGACTCCACCCATGTCTCTGTGTTTGCACATGCTCTTTGTTTTGTTTTTTTCCCGCCACTACTTGGTTACCCTCATTATTAGTTCATTGTCGTCAGCTGTCTATCATTAATTAAAAGTCAAAAGTCTCGTTAACCTCTTGTTCTCCTGTGTATATCTACCTTGTGTTCTCCCTCAGTTCTTGTCGGTTCTCGTTCGTGTAAAGACGTGCTATGTGTTCTCCACTCCTTGTTTTACTTTAAAAGACTTTGTTTCCCTAACTCCTGAGTCTTTGTGCCTTTCCCGCCAAGACGTTGCAACAATTTAAACATATACATATACATACATAATATACACAGCACACACATATTATATAAACACAAACTTTTATTTTGGATACGATTAATCGTTTATTGGCACTATATAATATAATTAGTGCTGTCAAATGATTAATTGCATCCAAAATAAAAGTTTGTGTTTACATAATGTGTGTGTACACGGTGTATATTTATTATGTATATGTAAATAATAATATAACTACATAAATAACAAAATAAAGTAATAAAAGCATGTAGTGTGTCTGTAAAATCTGTCATAAGTTTACACCAGTGGTAATATGTCTGTATTTTTGTAACAAGACTTTTAGGATAATTAAAATGTATACTGATTCTAAAAAGGGAGAGTGATATATTTGTCTCCTCTTCAAATATAGCATTGCTTATATCACCTTTTAAAGATATATATATATATATTTTGTACACCACCTCATAATATGAGAGGTCTGACTCAGCTACTTGAGTTATGATAATGTTTATTATCACAATATACACATATAACTTCACAGTTTGTCATTCATACCTGCAGGTATCATAGCGTAATCAGGGAGAACGTTCAGATATGTCAGCGAAGACACTAAGACAATTAAGACGCAGCACTGACATTCTGATTGTGATATACACCATTCAAGTACAAAATCCTGTAATAGGTGCCTCAACGAGAGTGTGCGTGTGCTCATATAATTAGTAGTAATTAATGATGAAAAAGTGAGGACCCGTTTGTATTTCAAATTATCCCATTAGCTCTTGTCATACCCGTGTACACAAAACAGCTTGAGTTCAATTAGTTTTTTGTCACACAAAAGTGATTATAAGCAGCCAGTGCAACCTGATTCATGGGATACCTCCTGTCTAATCTCAGCAACTGATTTAGTGTAGAGCCCCGGTACTCAACCTGAGGCACGCAAGCTTCATGTGACGTTTTGACGATGTTGCATTTCAAAGTTTCACCTTTCACCGAAAATAGTTGTTTTTTTACCTGACATTTGTAAGATATAATAAATTATGTTTTGTGTCACATGACTAAATCACATTTTAAGGGACATGACCATAACATGGCCTTATAGACCATATGGCACCAGAGAAACAAGCGCGCAGCTACTTTAAAATTTTGTCTTTGATCTACTGTTTTTGCGGTAGCGCTGTATATTTCTGTGGCATCGCCGATGAATTGGATTTATTGTATAGTTAACGAAAGTTATCATGATTATATGTAATAATATAAAGTTAAAATTTACGTTGTACAGCAAAATGTATCGTCACACTGTTTACCACAGGCCTTATTTTACTCATAAATTGAAAAAACGAAACAAAAACATTATAAAACCCTATAGGAAAATCTCGATGAAACCAGTAGTGAATTAGTCGTCTGGGTTTTGACGTCATCCGTGCACAACGCAATTGTGGCTATTAAATAACTAGCAGAATAAACAAAAAGACACTTGTCGCCCAGTGCTCAGTAACTAGGACATTTAGTTAGCTAGCTAGGAAAGGTAAAATTTTTCCATGCTGAATTTTATAAAAGTGGAGAATACTGAAAGACCATCTTATCCTCTGAGAATATATATATATATGAATAAAGTTCGCCGGGAGTTTGATTGACAGGCGATCTGACCAATCATGACGCCAAATCCGCCATTTAGTAGATTAACGTCGTTGGACTTGAACTTGAAAAATTGTGTGTACTCACGTCTTTCCGTGGTTGAAACAACATTCCGTCCGTTCATTCGTGTTTATTTGATGCTATAAATGAACTAAGTTAGTAGGAAGAGATGTTCGGTTCGCGAACCGCTTGAACTAAGGCGCTACAACAATCTATTTATTGTTTAAATTTCTTTAAAAATGACAAAATTTGAAATTTAAGACTTTGTTTCATATCAAAAGTAACCTACTCTTGTCTTGTTTGTCGACGCGTCGTCAGTGTCCTCTTTGTTCAACGATGTATTTTTC
This sequence comes from Zacco platypus, assembly GCA_038088235.1. Lineage (NCBI taxonomy): Eukaryota > Metazoa > Chordata > Actinopteri > Cypriniformes > Xenocyprididae > Zacco > Zacco platypus. Next base: position 10,596,258 of record CM076067.1, read on the forward strand.
ACTTCATGAGAACATGATGTGTGGCATGAGAACGCATTCACTTACAAGTCACAATGTAACATAGGAATTCTAAATTATTTAAAATAAATACTTAAATAAAGATAAATAAATACTCTCTCTCTCTCTCTCTATATATATATATATATATATATATATATATATATATATATATATATATATATATATATATACGCACACACACACTTACTTCTGTCTGTCTCCAAAAAGGTTAAAAAAAAAAGTCCATATGACTTATTTATGTGTATTGTAATTGACAACATATGTGACATTATAGCATATACACATTATGTTGAGAATTACTCAGGATATTCCTTCAAAACCAGCATCTCAGCCAATTATCTACTAGTTTACCATTTGAAACCGCCTTGACCAAATAATGAAGAGTGACATTTTGAAGCATGGGCAGCAGTGTTGACCGCCACGTTTAGGTTGATACCACGTGAAAATATATAAAGTACCTCCAGTAAATCACCATACGTCCTGCCGGCACTTAGGGGCTCTTTGCTCCGACCTTACTTAACCTCTTGATTGATCCTTCCATCTGTCTAATTCAGAAAACAGACATAATCAAAAGCTTTCAAAATTGATTTCTTTGCATCAGATGTTGTAATGCACCAAAGATCACTCGGCAATGAGCACGAGGACAAGAAACTAAAACGAGATCAAATCAATCGGTTGTACGTATCGATGGAAACCTCATATTCTAACAAGCCTGTCTGCTGTGGTCACATGTTCTGGTCTGAACGTTTAAACGGATCCTCTGCACATTTTGTATTTCTCCCTGTGAGCTTGCATAGAGGCTGCTATTTCTAGGCTGAGAGATTTTAACAGATGTTGCTGTTAATTACTACAGGAGGGGGGAAATGCGATTTAAACACTTTTATTAATTAGTTCCAATGGAAGTGCGATGCCGGGGAGATGGAAAAGCTTGAGGGACAGTCAAGTACTGAGGTGTCAACAGTGCCAATGTCTGAGATCAAAATAACATGCTTCAAATGGAGCTTAAATAAACCAGAACAGCCAGAAAACACCATTTTTAGTGAGAAAAGTAAAATAATAACATATATTTTGTATCTCATTTCGTATATTTTATCATTTAAAACATATATTATGATATAACATACATTGCTAACTCTTGTTAAGTTTTTTTCCTAGAGATTCTAGAGTATGACTGCAAATAAATATAAATGATATAATTTAATGTAACATATATAAAATAATTATATAAACAAATAAATATATGCATATAATACTTTAAGTTATATTATTATTATGAGTAAAAATTATGTAATATTTTGTTTTATATAATAAACAAGATGATAAAAATAGATAATATTCGGTTAGTTATTAAAATCGAAATATTGAATAAATACATTTCATGCAATATATTTGAATGATTTTAAACGTTTAAATACCATACATGTATATCTAATAAAATAAGATTATATGAATTTTTTTTATATGAAAATTTATTGTAGGCTTGTAAGACTTTTTTTTTTTTTTAATAATTTAAATAGTTTACATTTAATGTTTTCATGCAGTACATCGGTTTTAATAACTTGGCGGAAATTATCTCTATTTCCATTTTAGTTATCATTATCTGAAAAACAAGCATCATTTTCATTATATTGTGTGTGTGTGTGTACTTGTTTTCCTTACAAATGTCCCCACAACGTAAGTAAAACCAGTAAATCTTGACATTGTGGGGACCTTTTGTTGGTCCCCACTAGGAAACAAGCTTATAAATCAAACAGAATTATCTTTTTTGAAAATCTAAACTAGCAGAACATTTTCTGTGAGGGTTAAGTTTAGGGGTGGGGTGGGGGGGGCAGAATATACAGTTTGTACAGTATAAAAACCATTACGCCTATGGAAAGTCCCCACAAAACACATAAACACAACATTTGTGTGTGTGTGTGTATGTACTTGTACATTGACTCGTCCTCACTAGTTACAAAGGCTTATAAATCAGCCAAAAGATGTTTTTATTTAAATCTACAGATGGTCACGTGTTTCTGTGAAGTGTAGGTTTAGGAGTAGGGGTTGGGTCAGGTGATAGAAAATATCATTGACCTATTAAGATAGCAAAACAAACCAAAAGTTCTCTCTCTTGCTCATTCTCTATATAACCAGCATTAACTCAGAAATTACAGACAGCCTGATGTGACTTTGACGATGTTCCTCTGCACCGGGACACACTTGCCATTTTGAGTTCTTTGTCTGGCGAGCATGTACAACAAAACAGACACCGACAGAGAGCAGAGCATCTCAGCTGGTCCGCGGTGCAGAACCGCGTACATATCGTGAAATATGTACGCTGTCTGTCCTTTAATACACCCTCACACGTCTCACTCCCAAGACTGGATGGACAGGAGAGAAAAGGCCCAGTGGAAAAATAAAGTGCCATAATGAATCTAAAAAGCATGATTCACTCCCATCAGACGTACTCAGGGAAGTGTCACGTTCTCCCAAGCTCCCTGACCGCTGACAGGCCTGTTGCGGAGAGAGAGGGGAGAGCAGGGGCAATGGAGATGGTGCGCAAGAGTATAAATCCTAATTACACCAGGTATTGCCCGCCGCAAATGACCGTCTTTTTCAAGGCAATAGATTTGGATTTTTTTTTTTTTTTACCTGTAAATTGCAAAGTGTATTAAATCCCCACAGGAGAAACAGGGCAATAGGCTTTACACATGAACAAAACACTCAAAAAAAAAACAGGACAGGAAATAAATGTGCGTAGAGCGGGGGAAGAAAGAGGCAGCAACCTCTGCATTGGGCTTTGAAAGGAAAGGTAACGTAATCAATTAATCCTGGCAGTAATTGGGTGTTGGGAAAAAGGCAAAATGCAGTAATGAAAGTCATCCGTTGTGCTCGTCTTTCTCTCCCGGCCTGACGAACCCTCCCCCCCATCATCTGCGGGATCTCAGGTGCTTAGCCATGCAAATCTGTCTGACAGCTCAGTACATCTCTGTCTGCCTAATTGGACAGTATAGAGTTGTTTATGGATATTGAAGACATTTAAGGCTCAGTCGGGGGCTGCTCAAAAATCATTAGCCGTGGGCCTCTGATACTGGACTAAGTCTTCTCCCTCCACCGATGTCAAACTCAGCCGTAAAAAATGTTTATCTTTGTCACCTGCACGGAAAGGGGCTCTGGAAAACCTTGCAATGTATGCGAGGAACATCTTAACGTGAGCGAATGTGCGAGGCTTCAGTCGTGACAGCTCAGACAATGGTCTTCCAATTAGAGACGTACTGTGGAGTTAGCGATGCAGTGTAACGCAACTCGTCAAAATAATTTGCTCTAAAATCTTTTATTCCTTCTCTTTAATTTATTTATTTAAAGTGCTAGAGAACAGTTTGAGATCATATCACATGGTATACAGTCATATTACTGGCTAGAGAGGACCTGCTTGACCACCATTTAAACACAAAAAAGACAAGAGCTGGATGAAATCCCCAGGTCCAGTCTGATTGTTTTTATTTATGGAGGTCAGGGTGCAAAAATGTTTTTTTTTTTTTTATAAACAAATTTGGTAACACTTTATTTTACAGTGTCATTGTTACATATGTTACATGTATTTACTGTAGTAATACCTACAAATTATGCATAATTATATGCAATTAACCCTAAACCAAACCCTCATCCTTACCCTAACCCTCTAGTAAGTACATGTAGTTAATTGTCATTACTCAGTACTTAAATGTATAATTACACTGTAATACTGACACCTTAAAATAAAGTGTAACCCAAATTTGTTTCTTAGGCTGTTACATTGAACAGTTTAGAGCAAGAACTAGTAGCTGCATTTTACTGTATTTTTAAAATATACAACAAATGAAGCATTCATTTAGCTTCTTCACTCCAAATTAGACTAAAATGTTGTGTTTTAAACATTGCAAATCAACAATAAAATCTGGCACCAAAAGTGGCATTCATTTAGCTTTTTAGCTAAAGTCAAGCTAAAAATACCGTATTTTTAACATATTTCAAATCAGCAACAAAATCTGACAACAACAGTAGAATTCATGTAGCTTCTGATCTTAAATAATGCTAAAATACTATTCAACATTTGTAACGTATTTAAAATCAGCAACAACAAAAAAAATCGGACAACAAAAGTAGCATTCATTTAGCTTCTTAGCTCAAATGAAGCTAAAATACCGCATTTTTAACATAATTCAAACCAGCAATCTGGCAATAATAGTGTAAATAATATAGCTTCTTATCTTAAATAATGTTAAAATATACTATTTAATATTAGCAACATTTCAAATCAGCAGTAAAATCTCACAAGAAAAGTTGCATTCATATAGCTTCTTATCTCAAATGCTAAAATACTGTTTAACATTTCAAATCAGCAATAAAATCTTGGAACAAAAGTAGCATTCATTTAGCTTAGCTCAAATCATGCTAAAATACTGTTTTAACATTTCAAATCAGCAATAAAATCTTGGAACAAAAGTAGCATTCATTTAGCTTAGCTCAAATCATGCTAAAATACTGTTTTAACATTTCAAATCAGCAATAAAATCTTGGAACAAAAGTAGCATTCATTTAGCTTAGCTCAAATCATGCTAAAATACTGTTTTGACATTTCAAATCAGCAATAAAATCTTGGAACAAAAGTAGCATTCATTTAGCTTAGCTCAAATCATGCTAAAATACTGTTTTGACATTTCAAATCAGCAATAAAATCTGACAACAAAAGTAGCATTCATTTAGCTTAGCTCAAATCATGCTAAAATACTGTTTTAACATTTCAAATCAGCAATAAAATCTGACAACAAAAGTAGCATTCATTTAGCTTAGCTCAAATCATGCTAAAATACTGTTTTAACATTTCAAATCAGCAATAAAATCTGACAACAAAAGTAGCATTCATTTAGCTTAGCTCAAATCATGCTAAAATACTGTTTTAACATTTCAAATCAGCAATAAAATCTTGGAACAAAAGTAGCATTCATTTAGCTTAGCTCAAATCATGCTAAAATACTGTTTTAACATTTCAAATCAGCAATAAAATCTTGGAACAAAAGTAGCATTCATTTAGCTTAGCTCAAATCATGCTAAAATACTGTTTTAACATTTCAAATCAGCAATAAAATCTTGGAACAAAAGTAGCACTCATTTGGCTTAGCTCAAATCATGCTAAAATACTGTTTTAACATTTCAAATCAGCAATAAAATCTTGGAACAAAAGTAGCATTCATTTAGCTTAGCTCAAATCATGCTAAAATACTGTTTTAACATTTCAAATCAGCAATAAAATCTTGGAACAAAAGTAGCATTCATTTAGCTTAGCTCAAATCATGCTAAAATACTGTTTTAACATTTCAAATCAGCAATAAAATCTTGGAACAAAAGTAGCACTCATTTGGCTTAGCTCAAATCATGCTAAAATACTGTTTTAACATTTCAAATCAGCAATAAAATCTTGGAACAAAAGTAGCATTCATTTGGCTTAGCTCAAATCATGCTAAAATACTGTTTTAACATTTCAAATCAGCAATAAAATCTTGGAACAAAAGTAGCATTCATTTAGCTTAGCTCAAATCATGCTAAAATACTGTTTTAACATTTCAAATCAGCAATAAAATCTTGGAACAAAAGTAGCATTCATTTAGCTTAGCTCAAATCATGCTAAAATACTGTTTTAACATTTCAAATCAGCAATAAAATCTTGGAACAAAAGTAGCATTCATTTAGCTTAGCTCAAATCATGCTAAAATACTGTTTTAACATTTCAAATCAGCAGGAAAATCTGCCAAGAAAGGAAGCATTCATTTAGTTTATTAGCTCACATGCTAAAAATGTTGTCTTACGTTTCAAATCAGCAATAAAATCTGACAACAAAAGTAAAATTAATTTCTTATACAGGTGCTGGTCATATAATTAGAATATCATCAAAAAGTTGGTTTATTTCACTAATTCCATTCAAAAAGTGAAACTTGTATATTATATTCATTCATTACACACAGACTGATATATTTCAAATGTTTATTTCTTTTAATTTTGAAATAACTCAAATGATAAATTACTGTTTTCCGTTTTCTATGTTAATGCACATGGTGTAAACTGGAGTGAACAAACTATCTCATTAGACTGAAAGCCAGGACAGCCACCGTACTGAATGTCTCTAAACAATTTAAGATTTACCTGCCTTAAATGTCGCATAAAGTCAGTGTTTGATGTGGATAAGACTTCATCACCAATAGTGAAAAGCCTGCCTATGGAAGACCAGCAACAATACAGCTCACACTCACCAACATTCAATAGACAGATTCTGCAAATAGAGCAATACATGCAAATAAACAATGATCTATATTAAGTAAAGAGTTTATTATTGTGCAAATCAATGCCTTCATAATGAAAGTTTGCTTGCCAATGACACAATAAGTCCACCATAACGTCCCACATACTCAGTAGTCTTAGAGGTATTGGTAAAGTCAAGAAAGAGAAATTCCCTTTCCTTACCCCTGCCTCTCTCTCTTTCCAGCTATAAAGCAAAGGCCCAATCAAAGGCAGACTCAGTTTCTATTATCTGTACTCACCAACACCCCCCCCCAGCCCTCCTTCACCAGTGCCCCCATTACAGAAATGTTTCTTCCCATCAAAGCCTTTACTTATCACTTCACCGGTGACATTGAACTTCCCATGCCCCGGCCGCCGAGACACATCTCTGAACCCTCACAATCACTCTTCATCCCCAGTAACAATTTAGTAATGAAGTATTGATTTCCAGATTCCCTTCTTATGGATGATATTAGATTTGGTTTGATAAACTGTGTCGGGGGCCCCTAATCTGCTCCGTCCCTTTCCCCGCTGTCTGTAAAACAAAGTGCCACTAGAGGGATAATGACCAGGGAACATCGATGAACTCATTTCATCAATTTGTAACACTTGACAATGAAAAAGGGCCACCGTTTTTCACACACCAATGTCAAAGTTTATTGCTCAGGGTAGGGTCTTATTGGAAGCCCGACATCTTGGCTCTAATTTATGGGCCCCTGTGTGCTGGTTACTTTGAAAGGAAATGTTTGGATACGGCTGGGATATTAGTGTTGCACCTGGTCTGGCTGGTTTTTACACGGCCACCGGGGATCTATGCATCACGTCGGCAAATACAACAACAACTTGCAGCCGCCGAAGCTATCTGGCCATTAGGAGGGGAAAGTAAGGGGGTCTATGACATGCATAAGTCATGAGATGATGCTACGTCTTGGTCAGACGGACTCCTGAAGGGATGAAAATAATTCACCTAGAGTGGGCAACAAAGGCCCCAGCTTTTTTTCACAACCTGCAGAATGTGGAAACAACTAAAAAAGTCCTGTGTTTACATTGGTAGTATAATTCAAGGTACTGGCGTTTCATAATGAGTTAATGCAGCCTAAGGCTCAGCAGTCACATTTTGATAAATCTTTTTTGCTTTGCAATATCTTGTGAACCTCTTTACATTTTAACATTGTAAAGTTGGATCTCTACTAATGACTTGGATACATGCATCTATGCTTTTTCTACGAATGAAGCCCAAAGTATACTTTACTTTTTGCGCATATGCAAGATTCAACGTAGTGGGCGTGACGCGGATTTCGTCATCAGAAGAGTACGGGCATGCTGTACGTGCACCGCATTTCATTTTTTTTGCAGTAATTAGTTTATCCACAAGGTAGCAACCGTGCCCTGGGGGTGTCGATTCACATGATAGTCTAAGAAAAACTGCATAAACAGAACAGACCGGAACGCATGCAAGCTACAGTGACGATGGAGGCCTACATTGTGCAAAGAGGTTAGAAAGTACCCTCATTTGTACAGCTCTAGTATGAAAGAATACAAAGATGTTTACATCGGTTGTAACTCGTGGTGAGAGATTGCTCCAATCTGTGCATCCATCAAATGATTTTATGCGTACGAGTCAAACTAAGTACATATTGCAAGGCGCATACATTAGCGTACGCATAAAAAAACAAAGTATACCCAGAGCTTTAGTAAAGAGCCAAAAGAAAGTGCACCGGTCCCTCGGACATCATTTCTAACTTCCAGCCAGTCTGCCATGAGATAATGTTGTATCCTGCCCCAGCTGATGGACAGCTGAATCTCTTTAGCCTTTGTTCTTTATTTACAACAGTCCGACTGCTCTGCACGCTGGCCTGATTTCACAGGTGAATGCACGCTATTCTCTGGGAAAAACAATTGAGGTACGGCAAGAGGATATAAACGAAGAAAAAGAGCAAGTCTCTCTGAGGCGGAAATAGATGATATCTTTCTCAAACACCGCAGAGTACCTCTCAAATCACCTTTCTCCCGTAAGTCAGTAAAACAAGCTCATTTATTCTCCTCTTCCATCGTCTCATCCAAATGGTTACTATCACTACAAGGCATTACATGACTGAGAAGTGAGTGGCTGAGTGTTTTCTTTGTCTTCTTCAAATGTGTTTGTTACAGGCCCATCCCTCGGAGCACCAGAGGCCCTTTACTGCAACTCTGGCATCATGGGCTCTGCTCTCAGTAATCACATTGCCTCTCCCCCGCGAGATCTACGTGCATAGTGCTTATCAACTAGATTACCGCCAGGTGAAGATGAATAACCCAATTTGCGGCTCCTCATTTTGGTGGGTGTAGTATTCAGTGTCAGCAAGCATTAGAGGATAAAGTGTATTGCTTTGCTGGATGGGTGTGGCTGAATCGCCTTTAAGATTGAGACGTATATGCACTTGGGCAGATGAGATGTGTCCTGAAGCACATCTTGGACTGTGAGTTTGAGTAAACTTCATCTTTATCTTACTGCTCATCACAGAACATTTGCAAAGAATGAAACCTTGCTGAACATGCTATCGTGAATTTTAATCGGGTTAGATGCCACATTTAAAGCCAAGTGGTACAGTCTGGTCGATTTGTTTTGCTGTATATCTTGGTATTAATTGTATGAAGATACAATTAAGTGTGAAGATTAGATGTGATCTTGGACAGTACAACCTATTGAGCAAACTGCACGTCTATACTTCACCGTCTTGTTTGCAGTTGTTTCAAATTAAATTTGGCATCTAGATTTTGGATGCTGGTGTCCTCAAAAGGCTTCTTAACCAGCATAACCAACAAAACTTCCTTAATCTTTTTGCAACAACATAGCTATACTGGTCCACAAACTCAGATCAGACCTGCATGGAAATTCATGTTGGTTTAAGCCAGGACTATTCCAGTCTGGTCCTGGATGGCCACTGTCCTAGAGAGTTTAGCTCCAACCCTAAACCAGCGCATTTGAACATGCTAATCAAGGATTATTTGAATAAGACAGGAATGTTGGATAAAAGTTGAAGTTAAACACTGGCCCTCGAGAAAAATGGAGTTACATAGCCCTGGTCTTCTCAGCAGGGTGGCATGCACAGTTCATATCTACATAGCTTAGCGTCTTCCATTTTTCACAGTTTCTGCGGGTTAATGAATACCAGTGACACAAAGAACTAGAACGAGTTTTGATGGCTCCCAAGAGGTGTTTTTCCCCAGGCCTTGCACTTGAACGCCAGTGCCTGAAAGGGGCGACTACACTACATATTACTGCCGGTAATGCATCGCAGCATTATGGATGGTCCTACTGTCCACCGCGTCTCAGTGAAAGGGAGGTCAGCATCTCGCAAACGAGTGCCACGCTGCCCTCTGAGGTGATTACCGATAAAGAATGACATGCTGAAGGGAGACGCAGGGGAAATATACGCCAGTCTCCTGCCTCGATACTTTTCTTTCATCGGGAAGGGCTGAGCGTAGTGTATAAATACAGGGGGAACGAAAGCTCACCTCTACTTATGAGGCACTTCATCTCCGAAAGTGGACAGAAGGTGGAGTCATCAAAAATGCAGGAGGGTTTTGGTAGAAGATCCACGTGTTCTCTCTGAAATTGCGATGAGGTCTCAAATATTTTTGTACGTACTGCATTTTCTCTGTAAGACACTTCCTTTCACAGTGAAATGGCCTCTGACACGAGCACTGCAAAAGACAAAGAGGAACTGGTTCATGTGAGAACATATTTGTTTAAAGTATGAAGGATGGGTATCACACAGCACACGTGCAAGAAACAACATATTTAATCTCAGAAAAAAATTGCAAAATTTTACCTTTAGGGGCAACTTTTACCCTTAAAAGTGCAATTTTTACCTTATCTACCCCTAAAAGGTGCATATTAGTACCTTGGAGTAGTAATAAAGTATGTACCCTTAAGGTACTCTACTTCGAACCTTTTTAGGGGTAAATAAGATGTCACTCTGAGGGTATTGACCCATTGACAAGCTGTTGTACATCAAAAGGTACAATTTTTTGGGGGGGTATTGGAGTTTGTTTTGTCTTAAACTGCCCACAGGACATCTATTGTATATAGCCCCTCTCTTAGGCCCTGTTTACACCTTGTATTAAGATGCATTTTGGTTGATCGGATCACAAGTAGACAAGGTAGACAGTCCCGTTTACACCTGGTGTTTTAATCCGTCTCTTTTGTCCACTTTCAACCACTTCTGTCCTGATTTCTTCGAGGGAAGGGTCTATGGGCGGATAAACGTATGGAGAGCGGCAGCTTTTGTTTTTTTGCCTTTTGTTTTTGCAAGATCACGCCGAACACTGAGTGTGTGTTAGAAATCAGGAATGGTTAGAAAACATTGTGCTTGGTACGTTTTTCATCTTCAAATCAAACTTGGGTCTTCAGCCGACAAAGTTTAAATCCCGACAAAGTCTATGATCCTGCTTCACAAAAATCTACAGGTATATGTTAAACGTAAAATGTTCTGAATGGTTATGATTGTATTGCACAGTATTTTTGCTTTCAGTTTGGAAAAACTCATTACTTGTGCATGTTGTCAGTTACCACAGACCTCGTTTTCTAAGGACAGAAAACATTTATATATCCACAATGAAGTCCTAGCAGGCAATCGTAAAGCATTGCTAATATACAATTATCACACTATTTCAAAAATATGATACTTGAACATGTTAGCATGACAGTGCAATAGAATCACAAAATTATGTCTTGACTTGTAGCATGGCTAGCCAGAAAAATAAACCTAAAGTTTGAATAAAAACACAGGCTTTGCATTTCTGGTTCTAAAACCTCCATATGAAGTGTGTTAGCATTAATGTGAGTCTCATTCATTTATACACAGTGAGGGGCGAGTTGATATTTCTGTCACAAATACACACAATTAGTTAATGTCCATTAAAGAGGATAATTCTGTTCTTTAGATCTTGAACCCCTCTTAACAAAGGATTTTAAGCGTTTTCATATCCACACACAAAGACTGTCAGAGTAGGAGAGAAGAGAGTCCATACTGTTTGAGCCTCTATGTGTGCACACATACACTTGAAATATTAGGTTGTTAGCAAGCACCATTACGAAGTGAGAAAGGGAGGCGAACAGAGAGCCATTCTTTCACGAGGAGGTGCCATGTCCCAACCATCACACTCCCGGCACATGAGGGCTCCAATGGCACCTGAGGGGGAATCTCATGGCTGTCATCCCAGAAAGCCTCCTGCACTGATGCAGGCCTGCCATCTGCTCTCCATATGAGATAAAAATGAGGAATTGTCTTCGAAAAGCCATCTTTCTCTCTTCTTCAACTCACCAACTGAAAAAATCGTTGTTATTGCAACAATATTGTGGAAGTAAAAAACAGGAAGCCACACCGTTAGTAGCTGGTTGACTAACGTAGTGTGTAATTACCTTAAATGCTAACAGAGTTGCTGCATGGGCCATTCCTGTTATGCAATACCTTTTGAACTCCGTAACTTTAAAATAATAATAATAATAAGCTTGTGTAAGGAAGAATTTCTATAATACTGTGTATGAGACTGATGAAAGGTTTACACATTTGCAAGGAATGAAAAGGCTGGAACCGAACAGGATAGAAATTAACTTCTAGAGTTAACCTTTTCCTATTGAAAGAACGAGAGTTAGCTTACATGGACATGTCAAAGTTTTTTAATCTTTTGAAATGTTTATATTATCATATTATCATAGCAATTTGTGTAATTTTCTCAAACAGGATGGGATATTTTAGAGTGACACAAACCAACTTTTTTCATCCAGCATGATGTTCAGTCAGTTATTAAAGCCCTGGTTATACATCGTTTTTTACGCATATGCTAAACAAACGCACAGCCTTGCAAAGTATACTTCATTTGATTCGACATACGTACGCAGGTGTTCAACGTGTGCACAGTTTTGAGCAATCTCTTGCCACGATTTACAACCCGTGTAAATATCCTTGTATTCTTTCATGTTAGAGTTGTACAAATGAGGGTATTTTTTAACGTCTTCTCACAGTCTGTTCTCTATGTAGGCCTCCATTGTCACTGTAGCTTGCATGCGTTCCGGTCTGTTATGCAGATTTTCTTTGACTACCTTGTGAATCGACGCCCCCAGGGCATGGTTGCCACCTTGTGGATAAACTAATTACTGCAACAAAAATTAAATGCGCATGTACGATTTGCGTATACAAGGTACATGCAGTTACAAAAATACGCATGTACTCTCCTAAAGCCCAAATTCGCGTCAGTGCACTGTACACAGACCCTCACGTACGCATAAAAAGTGAAGTATACTTTGGTCTTAACACTACGGAGCCCTGCACATGACATGTAGGAAAAAAATAGTTGGCTAAATCATACGCACGCTTTACTAAACCATTCCCTCAATTTTCTAAACTGTGATTTAACAAAAGGGAGCGAAATGTTAAATTGTGCACACAATTTAGTATATCGAGGGGACAAATTAGTAAATCGTGCACACAATTGACTTTTTTCTTCCCTGCATGTCATGTGTGGGGCACATCTATTCTATATCTATTCTGAATAAGGATTCTGCAACTGCTAAATAAGGACATTCTATATAGTATGAATGTGTGTTGTATGAATATAATCTAGACGTACTACATTCACCTTGTTGCTCTTATCATGTGACCTGGGCTGTGTTCCACTCCAGTTTTAGGCACGCTCTTGCTAACTTCCCTAAGCACTTCCCCTTGGCAGAGTCCCTGCCACCATTTTGAAGTGTGTTCCACTGCGTGAAGTGGATGAGGAAGTTTATATGGACAGACCCTCGCACCCTCGATTTCGATCGAGTCTACTTCTATATATGTAGACTTCAGGCAGCTTCATATTCCAGTGCCACACGTTTGTGACGTCACCGCACATCGCGTTTAATTTACCCCACCACAAACATCTCTGACATTTTTTTTTAATATTTAAAAACGCACATATATAGAATGCTTCACTGAACAATTTCATAAGGGAAAAAAAATAAATAATAAATCAACTTCATAGCGGATTCCAAGTGATCGAGGGCTCAAGATGTTCCAGTTCAGCCCATTGCAAGGTTTCCGCCAGTAGAGGGCACTCGTGCAACGTAAGCAATGACGTACATCCGAGTCAACGAGACATAAAACGTACTGGAATGCAGCCCTAGCAGCATCAGATGGGCTCCGTTCACAAATCCTCATGGGATCGTAAAGTATCCATCGTATGTGCACTTCAGAATCCCGCCAGAGGTAGTAGGTCATCCGGGTACTTTTCGCCTACACTTTTATGAGTACTGTGAATTCGGACATATGTATTTTGTCACATACTGCTTTCTGCCTACTAGTGATTTTGAATGCAGCCTTAATAATGTTTACACTGTTGTTCCAAAATGATGTCACTTCCTGGAGGATGATGTCATTAATGAACTGGCGTTTGTTAGCTATTTAAAGGGATATTACACAAAACAAAACAGGGTTACTGTAAATACATTAAGTACAACAGTATTTTAAACATTTTCATTTTCAGCAAGTAAGTGGAACATTTTAATATTTCTGAATATTTATTTTTAAATTATCATGACAGCATACACAACAATAGCAGTAAAATAATTGAAAATTAACCCTTGCATTTACTTGGTTTCCAAAAAACGAAAAACAAAACATGGTTTTCATTGTAAATGAAAAAACTGAACACACACAAGGCCCCGCACAGCAGGAATAGAAATAATATACTTTATTTAAGCAGATTTAAATTTAAGCACACATAAGGTTTCATACAAGCTCCTCCTGTAAGTAACCTCTCCGTGCCTTTTGTTTTGTCTCTCTGCTCAAATTATCCCCGGCCCCCACAGAGCCTACAAGAAATAGCATTATTTTATGACACTAGGAGGAGAAAGAAAAGAAAAACAGTAGGAAAAAAAGGGAGATGGGCAAAAAAGGTCCTTCAGGGAACATGGTGTAAATGAACTTCCAGGAATGACACAGGCGAGCAATGAGGCGTAGATAGAAAATATACGCTGCACATCATCGGATAGAGATGCCAGTGGAAATGGCTTCATTGAAGTGTCAGCCCTCATCCATCAATCAATCATCCGCAAGAAACAATAACGGCCGCGGCGATGGTGCGGCTTTTATGGGGCTTACTCATGGGTATCGGCAACAGCACTTAAGGGTGGCTCTGACACAGGAGGAAAAAGCGAGGTTAGGGGTATGCAGACGCATTTCACATGCAGGTAGAGCGCAGGAGGCAGAAAAACAGAGCGAGTGGGGCGGGAGGGATCACACTTAGTGGACGTGCTTTTGCGAAAAGAAAAAGAAAGAAAAAGCGAAAAACTCCCCTGGCAAAAAGAAAAATAGCCCACCGCCCCATGCTCCTGATCCAGAGTGTAGAAAGGTGGAAAACAAAGCTGTCTTCCATCTATCATTCACCCTCCATCTATCACTTCTGCGCTGTGTTTTGAGAGCGTGTGAGATTGTGATGTTTAGACCATTGTAATATTTATGGCTCGATGATAGAAGGGAAGACGGGCTCAGACAGGCGGACATTAGATGTATATTTTCAAGGGGGGGTCGTGACCTCGGTCCCGTATCTCCCTCGGCGGTTAGGAATATGCTAAGGCAACATCTGGGGAAGAGCCATTACACTTTATGTTTACGTGATGAAATTACTGTTTCCCGAGCTTTGATCGTTTTTTTCCGGACTGACTCGGACAATCAGAATGTGTGTTGGAGACCATTTAAAGAAGTCACCCAAAAATGAAAATTATATCATTTAATCTAATCACCCTTTTGTTGTTTCAAACCCGTATAGAGCTTATTCAGGGTAGCGCCATATTTAATTTTTGACAGGAATTAAAATAAGGCTGTGAGGTGTAAAATATTGTGCATGTAATGGATTGTACTGTTGTTTAAAGGGTTAGTTCACCCAAAAATAGATTCTATTTTCTAAGGTCCTAGATTACATCATTTTCACAATTTACAATTTTTAAAACTGTTATTGAGTATTTGTCTACTAAATTTTGTTTTCAGAAAGACGTTTCGTCAGGTGAACAATTGGATTGCTGTTAAAGGGTTAGTTCACCCAAAAATGAAAATTCTGTCATCAATTCCTCTCCCTCATGTCGTTCTACACCCGTAAGACCTTCGTTCATCTTCAGAACACAAATGAAGATATTTTTGATGAAATCTGATGGTTCAGTGAGTCTCTATTGACAGATAATGAACACTTTCAGATCCAGAAAGATACTAGAAATATGTTTAAAACACATGAGTACAGTGGTTCAACCTTAATATTATAAAGCGACGAGAATACTTTTGTGTGCCAAAAAAACCAAAACAAATTTTCAACAATATCTAGTGATGGCCGAATTCAAAACACTGCTTCAAAGCTTTACGAATCTTTTATTTCGAATCAGTGGATCGATTCGCGTATCAATCTGCCAAAATCACGCGACCTATTGAAATTTCGAAACTCTTATGACGTAACGAAGCCTCGTTTACTGAAATCACGTGAATTTGGCGCTTTGAATCACTGATTCAAAACAAAAGATTCGTAAAGCTTCTTCGATGAAGGTCTTACGGGTGTAGAATGACATGAGGGGGAGTAAATAATGACAGAAATTTCATTTTTGGGTGAACTAACACTAACAGCAATCCAATTTTTCACTTGACGAAGCGTCTTTCAGAAAACAAAATTTAGTAGACAAATGCTCAATAACAGTTTTAAATTGTGAAAATGATGTAATCTAGGACCTTTATACAGCGCGTGCCATTGTAACGACGGTACGTCTATCTCTCACAGCCTCATTTTCATCTGCGTTAGATTCAATATGGCGAGCTGACTCACATCATGTCTAAACCAGACGCAAGGGACACAAAAAGAAGACAGAGCCATTATAATCAGTGATGCTGTCTACACTGGATATGGCGCAAAATAAAACAACAAATTCCAAACAATAAACTGATACTCCGTTATATGCTCGTGCTACTTCTGAAACAAAGAAACAAATTTGCAACGGTCGATTTGTAACATCCAGTGTAGACATGCATCAAATCTGTTGCGACGCGATAACGGTCATGTCCGGTGTAGACAAGATGTACGGTTGTTTTTCCGTGGAATTACATTAAAACAAAGTTTAACTGACACCAAAATGGCAGCCTCTGCAATTCTGAACAGTCGGAGGCCCCATATCATTCATTCAAACGTTTCGTTCAGAAACAAAACATCACTGTGTTGCTCAGAGACACGCAATGGCTCTGTGTTTGGAACTTAAAGCAACGTTTTTGTGCGAAATAGAGCAAAAATAGACAATGTTCTAAGACTAAAATGAAAGTCACCTAACATTAGCTTCTTGTTTATTGAACTGTTGGATGAAATCAAGCACTTTTCCAACTGACCCTTCGTTAAACCCGCCCCCTGTTGCTATGTCCGACAAGCCATGCGCTCTCACGCCACACATCATGTTCTCACGGAGTGAAAAATACATCCCGGAGCAAAGAGGACACTGACAACGTATGAAACAGTTTCATATTTAATATATCATAATTTTTTAAAGAAGTTTAATCAATAAATAGCGTATGGTGTCTCTTTAATGTGTCGTGACAGATCGCTGTAGCTCCTTCAAGATCATCTCCTCATACTAGTTCATTTATAGCATCAAATAAACATGAATGAACATCAGAAGGAATGTTGTTTCAAGCGCAGAAAGACGTGAATACACACAATTTATCAAGTTCACCAACGTTAATCTACTAACTCCCCTGACTGCTTTGTCGGATAAAATGGCGGATTCGGGATTATGATTGGTCAGATCGCCTGTCAATCAAAGGGTCAATTGCGAAGGGTCAATTGTGCTGATATTCGGAAAAACAGCATTCTATATCCTATTATAAATATTAAAAACAAGAACTCATACAAGGACATTTTTGCTCCATATATCTAGAATTTTTGCGGCATTTGTATTAAATTTGGTGGCATTTTTGCCCCTAGTCCTCGTTAATTTCCATGATGGTGGGGGTGGAGGGCTCTTTTTTTCGAGTTTTTGTGAGGCCCATTTCAAGTGAAACATGAATGACAACAACTTAAATTTCAGGCTGCTTTTCACACTTTGCTATCCTATGACTTCTGAAGACTTAAAATATTGTCTTATTGACTACCATTGAGGTTTTTTTTTTTTTAGTTCTACAGCTGTAGTAACTACAAAACCTTGATGTGTATGAATTTTAATTTTGGGATGAACTACTGCTTTAATTGGATCGTTCACCCAAAAATGAAAATTCCGTCATCATTTACTCACCCTCAAGTTGTTTCAAACATGTATGAATATCTTTCTTCGCTGAACACAGAAGAAGATACTTGAAGAATATGTGCAACCAAACAGTCGATGGATAGTATTTTTCCCCCATTCTATGGAAGTCAATGGGGTCCATCAACTGTTACATATATTCTTCAAAATATCTTCATTTGTGTTCAGCTGAAAAAAGAAACTTGGATCGACTTGAGGGTGAGTAAATGATGACAGAACTTCATTTTTGGGGTGAATTGTGCCTTTAAGACTTTTCACTAACACTATTCAACAGCTGTGCCTACTTTTTTGTCCAAAAAAAGTGTTACGTAGGTTTTTTGCCCCATTTTCATGGAACAATGACGACAATGTCATTTCTTAAAATCCTCATCCCATCAATGGGTTCAGCCAGCAGAGAGCAACGTGGGATGATGGAACCAGCAAAATCTTTAAACGCCGCAACAGTCGCTTTTACTGTACGCACGTCTTTTGATTTCCCCCAACCAGGTCTCTTGATGGCTTCTTAGCAACATGAAACATGACACATCATCCATTATTCTGAACGTGTGCCTTGCTATCTTAGCCCGCTCCATATGGTCCTGCTTGTCTCCAGACACCCAAATCCCTTTCCTGAGGCCAGCGGCTGTTTTTTTCCGCAAGAGCCATTATATCTCCCTTCTTTCTCAGAGGGATCCACCGACGATGATGAGCAATCACAGTGAACGCCGACTTTACATTTCTCCGAAAAAAAGCACAAATCGGATTCCTTCAGTCTCACCGTTGCTAATTCATGCAAAGTTGACAATCTGGAGGAGGCAATTATCAATGACGACAACATCACCCATGGAGAGGCCACATGACTGATCGGAAGTTTCCGTGCGTTTCTTTTTGTCTGCAGTAAGGAGAGACAGATGCCTGAAACAAACAAAAAAAACAAGAGATCTAATGTTAAGCAGAACCGTTTAATTGAATTAAATATATGATTAAGCACAATTAATTGCATAATCAGTATTTGCAGTATTTATTTTTTCGCATCTAACGCTGACATTTGGACTTTTTAAGTGTGTCCTACATAATATTGTCTCTTCATTATTGGAAATTCAAATATAGTTTGAATGGTTGTAATCTCTACCGTGTATATAACTTTAAATTATACTTCTGTTCGAAAAAGATTAGGTAGTATTTTTTAATATTTTTAAAAAAGAAGCCTCTGCATTTATTTAATTTTAATACGCAAGCCTGTGATATTATTACAATTTAAAATAAATGTTTTATATTTAAATATATTTTAAAATATAATTTATTCCTGCGATCAAAGCTGAATTTTCAGCATCATTCCTCCAGTCTTCAGTCACATGATCCTTCAGAAATCATTCTGATATGCCGATTTGCTGCTCAAGGAACATTTCTGATTATTTTTAATGTTGAGAAAAAACAGCTTTTATTTGAAACAGAAAATATAAATGTCTTTACTGTCACTTTTGATCAATTTAATACGTCCTTGCTGAATATATATATATATAAATATCTTAGTGACTCCAAACTTACACACAAACGAGATCATGAAATATGTACACAGATGAGTGGATGTAACGTTTGCATCAAAGAACATTTTGGATGCAAATTGTGCACTAAGCCATGAAACATGAATATAAGCATCACAGCAAACAGGTTTTAAAATACAAAAACAACAGAAAAGACACAAGAGACAGGGTGTATATATGTGTGCTAGCATGACACAGGTTTTCATCAAGATGGCGTCACAAACATTGAGATACAGATTAAAATGCACGCTACTGAAGTTGCTAGTCAAAATATTGATCTTGCATTATCATACCGAAGCAGGCAGTCAAACATTTTTATGGTGAACAAATAATTTGTCTGACAGTGGGGAAACGGCACTAATAAAATATGTATACAGTCGCCTTAGTACTCGTCTACGGGGAATATCGCCAGCTTTGTTTTTGCCACAAATGGTCTCACGAACGCTATGACAAGCAATAGGGTAACTGCATGCGGCCCCATGTTGCACAGAACTCTAATTAACATCTTAGTATTGTTCTTCTGCACATTACCTGCTGCACGCAGCATTGTGTGGGGCCCGGGCGCGCTGCGTGCCAGATCCCTATGTCAGCAAAAGCAACACCTCCTGTGGTGAATAAAGCAGAACCCAGTGGAAATAAACGTCTCTTCTGCAGGGTGTGACCCCAGGCACAAAGGGGCCCACACCTTCACAGAAAACAAGGCAGGACGAAAACAGGAATTAACTATTGTGCTGTAACAGCAGGGGATGACGGCGCTCGCTGTAATAGTTGCTCTGCATTGCATGTGTGCGTTATAAAATGCTAGTTAAGAGAACATTTAAAGGCACACCAAGCTTTTTCACTGAAGTTTTTCACTGCGGTGACAAATATGACTATAATGATTAACGTGTACTGAGGAATTCCACTTGCTTTATCTCAGACCCACTGTTATTGGACACTTTTGGGTGTGAAATAAATGAATCATGGCTGACAAACACGACCGTGAATAGAATAGCATTGCAACTGAAAATGCAATGGCATAATGTTAATGTCAATGGGTGTCAGGACAAAATCCAAAATCGGCCTGCAAAACTTGAAGTCGGAATGAAGGAAGCATTCGATTTTTTTTAATATTAATCGCATTTGTAATGGATCTAAATAATTTAAAAAATATCTTGTTTTTGGACCATTTTCATTTCATTTCATTTCATATACATCCACCCATCCATCACTCTATCATCTATCCGTCTATCCATCGTTCTATCCATCCATCCATCTTCCATCCATCATTCTATCAATCTATCCATCTATAATCCATCCATTGTTTTATCCATCAATCCACCATCCATCCATTCATCCATCCATTGTTCTGTCCATCTCTCCGTCCATCCATTCATCCATCCATCTATTCTTCGTTCTGTCCATCCATCCATCGTTCTATCCATCATCCATCTATAATCCATCCATTGTTCTATCCATCCATCCATCCATCCATCAATCCATTCATCCATCCATCGTTCTGTCCATCTATCTGTCCATCCATTCATCCATCCATCTATCCATCCATCGTTCTATCCATCTATAATCCATCCATTGTTCTATCCATCCATCTATCCATCCATCCATCTATAATCCATCCATTGTTCTATCCATCATCCATTCATCCATCCATCTATCTGTCCATCCATTCATCATTCTATCCATCCATCCATCGTTCTATCCATCTATAATCCATCCATTGTTCTATCCATCCATCCATCTATAATCCATCCATTGTTCTATCCATCCATCCACCATCCATCCATTCATCCATCCATTGTTCTGTCCATCCATTCATCGTTCTATCCATCCATCCATCCATCTATAATCCATCCATTGTTCTATCCATCCATCCACCATCCATCCATTCATCCATCCATCTATCTGTCCATCCATTCATCGTTCTATCCATCCATCCATCGTTCTATCCATCTATAATCCATCCATTGTTCTATCCATCCATCCATCTATAATCCATCCATTGTTCTATCCATCCATCCACCATCCATCCATTCATCCATCCATGGTTCTGTCCATCCATTCATCGTTCTATCCATCCATCCATCTATAATCCATCCATTGTTCTATCCATCCATCCACCATCCATCCATCCATTGTTCTGTCCATCCATTCATCGTTCTATCCATCCATCGTTCTATCCATCTATCCATCCATCCATCTATAATCCATCCATTGTTCTATCCATCCATCCATCTATAATCCATCCATCTATAATCCATCCATTGTTCTATCCATCCATCTATAATCCATCCATTGTTCTGTCCATCTATCCATCCATCCATTCATCGTTCTATCCATCCATCCATCCATCCATCGTTCCATCCATCCAAAGCCCATTATTTAAGGCCATTTCCACTGTAATGCTTATAATAAATGTATTTACTGGACAGGCTTTTTATTTTACTTTACTAAAATTAGCATAACTGAATACATTTTATTATCTTTTTCATTATGGTCATGAAAATGATTAGATTTTTTTATTATTTCCAAATTACAGAAGGCGTGAACTGTGGTGGAAATATGCTGAGTTTAACCGTACAAAACATCTCAATCGTTTAAAAAGAAAGTTTCATTTTGAGTGCCCATTTTCATTATGCAAAATGTAATTCTTCCGATTGGAGGTTAAATACAACACTTTGAGGACTGATGCAAGTGGCTACTTGAATATCTTTGGTTGTATTTGCCTTGAAAAAAACCCAAACATTTTTCATACTCAAAACAGTGTGTTGAACCTCAGCACCGCTAAGGCAACACTAAACTCCCTCATCACAGTCGCTGATTTACAAGAAGCTCGTGTGCTTTCCAACTTTCAGCCAGTAATGAGGCTTGATCCAGACGTTTACTGATCACCGCAGACCAGCAACGAGAAAAAAAAAAAAAATCAAATAAACAGAAGAGAAATCAGCGAGCAGCTCTATTCAGTACAGTCTTGACATTAAACCCTTGAGCAGGACTCGAGAGGCGGAAAACTGCACATCATATTGGACTTGAGGGATTAGGCAAAACAGGAAGCGTGTCATGAGCTGAGGTTGTGCTTCCTTCCCCTTGCCATCCAGATGCTCGTGTTAGCCTCTGTTTGAGGGGCATGTGAGGGTGATCCTAAGTGAAATGCTCATTTTGCGTTTATGATTATCGAAACCCATGGGCGATATGCACTAATGTGAGCTAATGCAATAGATTACACAGCGCTGACCCTGGGGAGCAGACAGCAAGCAGATGTGCTATAGTCAAAAAGAAAAAGAGGACTGTGTTTAATGTGCTGGATGCTGTCCTTTGTAATTTGTCGATGACAGACGTGATGCACTCGGCCAGGTTCAACACAACGTCACCCCTGATCCAGTATGCATGGCCAGGAATGAAGATGAACAAAGCAAATTAATTACCAGGCCACAACTGTTTAATAAAAGCGTTTGGGCCTCAAATGGAAGATGCAAGTGGTAATTACTCAATGCAATTTAGTATTTTACATCAAAAACGGCAAATGGTTATTTTATCTACACAAGACCTAATAACTCTTTGTGTGAAGTGTTCATTGTGCCTCAGTATCAAATCAAGCAAGAAGCACATGGTTTCGCTGGCAACAGTTCACATGTTTGTACATACTGCCCTCTAGTGTTCTGCCAGTGAAGTCACATTTTCTGTCAGATACTCTGAAACACGTGGAAAGAACATGTCCTGGGCCACGTTTCCCAAAAGCATCATAAACCTAAGTAGATCGTAAAACCATTGCCATTAATGGTCTCTACAAACAACTTGGATCACGGTGATTTTGGGAAAGGCAGCCCAGGTCATATTTCACCTCAAAATCGAAGGGAAAAGATCTTTTGGCCGGGATTTATGCAAAAAGGAACCCCAATTCTAGCAACATTAAAACAATATGACTCGGTTTCACAGAGAGGGCTTAGACTAAACCAGGATTAGGCCTTGGTTCAATTAGGACATTTAAGACACAACGTTACTGGTGTGCATCTTGAGACAAAACAATGGCATTGACATGTTTTAACAAGTTGCTTTCAGATAAAAGATCATAAAAACATGCATTTTAGTCTATGAAACTGGGGGCATGTGGCATTATATACATGACAAAACCATATTTCTTTCCCAATTTGCACTACTGTGATGTTTTAAAAAAAAGCCTTATCAAATGTAAATTATTACAAAAGAAAGGAAATAAAGATCATCCAAAGATTCATTTGTTCAAAGCTTCTTAATATCATTGGCTCTCCTATATTGAAATGTATTTGGTAAAATATATGATTATCACATTGCAAATTATCGATGTACATTGTAATTACATTAACATGTGCCTTTTTATAGGTCAAACTGAGAATATGACTCGTTTTATACATTATGAAATCAGGGTCCATGATCCATCTTTCTAACAATGGTTCTTGACCTGAAGGGAAAAAAAATGCTTTCGACCCCAGATGGATTTGTTGAAAACTGGCCTCACATTGACACTCCTTGAATTTTATTTGTAAAATATGTCCGAGTATAATTGTGGTTCTAAGATATACCATTTGTATTTATACACCATAGAATACTTTGTTTGATGAAAAGCCAAAACAATTTAAAACTTACAGAAAAATGGCAAACCCTTTGCTGAAAAAGGCTATTTATGTGCAAGTTTGCTTATAGGGTAAAAAGATTACCGTTATACAAAAAAGGGACAATGATAATTAAAGTAAAATTTAGACAGACAAAGTTAGACAAAGACATACAGACGATAGAACAGACCGAAACATAGAATGATAGACAGAAAAATACAGACCGACAGACAGAACGATAGAACTATAGATATAGACAAAGACATACAGAGCAGACAGATAAAAACAGAGCAATAAACCAATAGACAGAACAATAAACTGATACAGACAGAAAATAGAATGACAGACACTTTTTCTTTTAGTGAAATATGACCTAAATTTCTAAAATATTTTATAAATTATTTATAAGATAAAATTCACAAATTACACATGACTAGATGAGTAAGAATCTTCATTTCAACTTCCTAAAAAGGACTAACTACACAAACTCACTAGCAGTTTGTCTAGACTACTTGGCCAGCAAAAAAAAAGTAGTGTACGTCAAATCATGACTCCAAATTTTAAGCATATAATATAGTATAATAAGTTTAAATATATAAAATCAACATCCACAATCAAGGTATCACTCACCTTACGATTCTTCGGACGAAAATGAAACGGACAATTTGACATTTCTTACAGTTTTCACAACTGCTTTATTCTGTCTCTAGAAAGGGCCTCAGCCCTGGAATACACCTGGCTTAATAACAAGGTGGGTTACAAGATTGGAAATCCAAATTACACATTCGGTTAGAGACCAAAAATAACAGCATCATTCATGAAACAATGGACAAGACAGGGAGTTATTCAATATTTTTGCACGCCAGTGACAAGAAAGGAACTCTAGAGAGAAAATGAGTGAAAGTGCAAAAAAAAAATTACACCCTAGAGAAAACTACAAACAAATTTACACATGGCTGTCACTACATCCTAAACCAAACTACCTACACAAACCTAATTCAGTGTGTTGGAAAGAGTCAAAATACTGAGCGAGAACAAAAACCATTATAAGATCGAACTTGCATATTAGGCAGCGTTGGTTTTCGACTCGAAGTCCGTTATCAAAACACAGTGACAGCCATCACTCAGCCTAAATGATCTACGACTCACAAAAGGAACTAAATAAAAGGGGCAAATCCTCATTGGAGAGTGAAGCGAAAGAAAAAGAAAATAACGCGCTTCAAGTTTATTATCAAGGAGATACAATGCAGTTGCTTCAGCTCATGAAAGCCCCTAAAATATTACAAAATAAGTTAACTCTTCAGTGGCCAAACATCTTCAGGGAGAAAGAGTTAGTTTACTGAACGCAGACAGTAACAGAAACCATGACGTGCTTTAGCCACCATTCCACATTCACGCAATGACAGCCTATTAAACCAACACACTTGCCTGAAAATAAATACACTCGATTATTAGGTTTAAAAAAAAAAAAAAAGAGACACAACAACAAAAACATTCTGGTGTATGAAAAATGTAACATCACAAAAACAAAATGACAAAAGACAAAAATGCTCACCACACATTTGGCAGCGGCAGCACAATATCACAGTTATGTTTCTCATCAATCCTGAGGATCCCAATGAATGTTTTGTCACAGTGAAAGAGGTTCCATGCAGTCCCTGCATTTCTTTTTCTTTTTTTTCTTTTTTTCTTTTAAATGTACCAAAACAACAGTACACGTCACCATTGCTTCAAAAGTCTCGGATCTGAGACCGTAACAGCAGCTCGATTTGTACAAATGAAAAGATTTCATACTTTGGAAAACGACAGATTTCCCATTCTCTGCATAGCATAAAGTTGACCTGTAAAGTGTAAAAGAGATGTTAAACATTAACAATATAGACAATCTTGCACGATTAGAGAAAAGCAAAAAAAAAAAAAACACTGCGCCCCTCCTTGCTTATTTGGTCAGTGCAGTCCACTCGTAGATAAAGCGTTTAGGCTTTTAATAAAAAGTAATGGAGGCACTTGCTGGGCTTGCGGTTCGATTAGTATTTTGGCCATTGTAAACCACCGACCCACAACAGATTCACAAGTCAACTGTCATGCACGTCTGTGCGTCTGACGTTCAGTTTTGTGTTAAGTGCACCGCAGATGAATCTATTGCCATAATGGAATGCAAATTGAATCAAAACAACACTGTTCAAGGCTGTGGTCCAAGTTCATCCTGCCTTCCAGCCAAGGCTATTGCAGAGCTTGCGGCCCGTACAGTACATCCTTCCAGCACGTGAAACCCCTCAGCGGTAGTGTCTGAAGAACATTTTGAGGAACATCAAATCGCTTAAACTCTCCTCCGAGCCGTGGACCCCACCTTCGGCGACGGCATCGCCGTTTTCTCTGCACATTTCAAAGCTGTGAGGAGAAACAATGCGATTAGCTACATGGACCACAACGCAATACCTGTGAAATGAGAGCAAGGTCTGCCGAAGACATTTACCCTGGATAGTTCTAAGAGCTCTTATCTGAAGGTCCACAGCGTTCATTACTCAGAGGGTTGGTTTGGATTCTCCTCTGAGTCATACTAGTGGAGTAATGAGGGAAGATCAAGGACCTACTCCCTAAAGAGAGGAGCATATGGGGAAGTGTTCAGTCATAATCCCAGACCACATCCTGACTAAACAACGGCCAAGGCCATTTAAGAGGCCGTGGTGAAGTCTTTAAAAGTTAAAGAGTTGCCTGCACTTTCTCAGAGGCTTGAAATATAACTAACATTTAAATCTTATGTATTGTGACATTTATTTATAAAAATATAGGAGTTGTCAAAAGTACAGAATTTTCGAATTTTTGCCGTCAAGTGGATTCTTAAACACCTCTGATTGGCCATTGTGTTCACGTACTCAACATACGTCTGTGATTGGCTACAATGATCAACGCTTCAAAAACATGTTGTAAATAGACATCTTTCAAAACGCTTTGTGAGCGCTCAGTGAAGAGTGCCAAAGCAGCTATCAGGGCTGGGCAATAAATTGATGGATCACGATTCGTGGATCGATTCTGAGATTTTCCAAATGCATTGAGATTCTCTCTCGAATCAATTCTGAGCTTAGTTTTAACAGGAGATTAACGCTCAACGCTCAAATGCTCATGTAGAAGAGCGCTTGTGCGTTCAACGGAGTGGTTAAATGTACTTGCACTTCAGAATGCTTTTATGACACAAGATTAATGTAAACAGCCCACTGCAAACACCCTTGTAATTCGCTTCAACATTTACAAACTTTATGAATGATTATTTTACAGATGGTTCAAATGATGTAAGGAATTGGAAGCAAGCAGAGTATGGCTGTTTCTAAAGTATACAATGGTGTTAAAAATTAAGCTCAGAATCAATTCAAGTATCGCGATGTATTCGGAAAATCTCAGAATCGATCAATAATCATTTCTCGATGCATCGATTTATTGCTCCACCCCTAGCGGATGTATTAGGGATATCTTTCAAGACATCTGTTGAGCGCGTGAACACAATGGCCAATCACAGGTGTTTAAGAATCTGCTCAACAGAACTGAAAATGCTAGGGGGAAATGATGGTAGTGTCACATTTTTTAACTTTCAGTACCGAAATATTAAATGAATTACTATATTAAAATGTTTTTACTTGAAGAACATGATTTTTGTGTGTGTGTGCAAGAGATTTCCCCATTTATGCCATTAATTCACCTTGATTCCAAGTCTGGAAAAGCTTCTGCTAAATTCTTTTTAGTTTAATGTAAAATTTGCTATAAATTCTTAAGCATAAACAGATCTATTGCATTACCTATGAGCATTTCCTGAAAATCGTGCTATAAATACTTACCAGGGACAGGTGAGGCCATGACAGCGTGGCTGGAACCTGCAGAGGCAGGGTGATAAAGCGAGGCCAGGTTGTTGGGCGTGTAGGTGCGGAGCAGATTAATGACATTCCAGTCAGCCTGCATGCTGTTGGGAGACGGTGTGGGAGTCACCTTAACAGAAGCCAGGGGCGAGTTCGCCTGCAACGAGGTTTTCGCATTTCTGCCGGAGGGCATGAGCCTGTTGAAATCCTCTCCAAGCCGTCCAGATGCAGTATGAAGAGGCTCAAAGGACTTCTGTCTCTTGCTAGAGGGTTCGCCAATATCCATTTGCGTCAAGTTTCGGAAACGGTCTGAAAGGCAAAGTCTACCTGGGTCTGTAGCCCATACCATTCCATTTTTGCCCATGCTTGCCCTCTGACTCATCTCATGATCCAGGGCAGGCCTCTTCTTTGACAACTCTCGATCGTTTACAATTGGCACATTTAATTTTCTACTAGATTCTTGCTCTGAGATTCTAGATAATGAGCTGGTTGCATCGGATTCCCTGCCCCGCTGACCCTCCTGGTGCTGTTCTCTCCAGCGCTCTTTTGCAGGAGAAATCTTAGACATCTGTGGATGTTTCGGAACCCTCTCCCCAGGTTTTTCCGGCTGCCGGAGTGGGGATTTGGTCCGACGGGGATGCTTCCTGTTTATGTTGGGCAAAGGAGTGACGTCTTTGCCCTCAAGAGCCGGGGGGCAACCAGTGTACCGTTTCTGTTTCTGAGGTCCCCTGTATCCGTTCTTCTTGACGTCCAACTTCTCCTTGTGGATGAGCTTTTTATGCATAAGGAGAACCTCAGGGTAAAGGGTTTCATAGGAGCAAGAGGTACATGTGTTGGTCAGTAACAGGCTTCTGGGTACTGAGGTTGCAGATACAGAAAGAGACACTTTGAGAGACAGATTCAATGGTGCCTCAGAAGCCTCTTTCTCCTCCATCTTCAGGATTACTGGCAATGGATATTTTTTGCTAACCTCACTCGCAGGGGTGTAAGGAGCTGCGGCAGGAGAACTTACATACTCTTGCTTTACTTGAATGAAAGGACTTGTGCTTGTAATGATGGCCTGGCTCATGCCCGCTTCATGTTTAACACTGGCAGAAAGAGGTTTAGGAGCAAGCCACTGTTTGGCTGGTTTTAATTTTTGTTTATTATCTTCATTCTTGGGAGGTTCAATGGCCTTGATGATATTTCTTGCAGACGGTGTTGCAGGAATGTTCGGGATTTCCGTAAAAGGTTTGTCCTTGTGACGTCTGTCTAAATGGTACCTCAAAGACGTCTTCTGTGCTGCGGCATAGTCACAATATTCACATTTATAAGGTTTTTCACCTGTGAAAAGAAAAGGGAGACATCGATATTTAAATAAATCGGGGCAAATAAACAATGTCTTAAAAGTAAAACTATTTTCATCCTGAAATACAAGCAAACAGAGACTTGACAGAAGTCAAACGAGACATAAGTTGTAAAAAAAAAAAAAAACAACCAAGTACTAACCTGTATGTGTCCTGAGATGAATATTGAGGTAATAATTTGAGCGGAAAGTCTTGCCACAGTAACTGCATTTTCTTGGTGCAAGAATTTTGAGCTTCATTTTACCTGATCCATCTTCACTTTTTTCTGAAGGACAAAGAGAGACATATGTAAAACATATTGCTTGTATGGTACAATGTGATGTCCTACAACAGAAGGGTAAAACTGCAAGCTGCATATGGGACGTACTACAGAATGTCCTCAAGAATACAAGATTTAAGTTCTTTTGACCAGCAGAGGGAGCTCTAATTTCTTCATTAGTACAAAAATAGGTCTGTGTGAACCCTTGAGACAGAAGTAGCTTCGTCTGAAGTAAAGAGTGCACATTTCTTTGGTAATTATGGTGTGCATAATTCAACAAGATGATGCCAATTATGAGCTCTCTGTGGATCAACTGCTGGCAAATGACAGTTTGTTGTTTTCACCAAGCATTTAAAAATTAATAAAAATGTGAATGCAATACAAAAACACTTGGGTAATAATACCTGGATTAAAGGCGTCAACTGGCACTCCCTCTTCGGAGCCATCCTCGGAGTACTCCTCAGCTCGATCAAGAGATGAACTACTACATGAGCCTACGCTTTGGGCCCTCCCGTCTACAGGTGTGGTTGGGCTCTCTGCTCCCCCTCTGCCCTTGTGGATTCTAGAATGAAGGACCAACTGATGGTAGGTCCTGAAGATCTTGCCACACTCTTCACAGTTTGTTGGCTTGTCTTTACGAATCAGACCCTTTTGCTCAGGTGATGGGGAAGGAGTCTCGGTAGGCTTGAGTTCGCTTCTTAGGCCTCGCCTGACCGGTTTATCTCCACCTCCAGAAGCCCAGATGGCCCCCAGTTCCTCTTTTTCAGAACCAGAGTCCTCGTTGTCAGAGTTAGAGTCTGCATTGAGCTCCTTGGCCAAATTTGGACCTGCCGCGATCTTGCCTCTGGTGGCCAACTGCCAGGCCTGGTAGGTGTTGAAAGGATCAAGTTGTGATATCCAGCGTCCAGACTGGTGATTCTGATCAGCTTCTCTCGCGCCAGAAGGATGCAATTGTAAGGTGTGCAAAAACGACGTCTGAGATAAAGGAACGTCCTCAGCAGGTTGGCTGTCAGGGGAGATGTTCTCATCCGCTTCCAGTTCCCGATTGTGGATTTTGCTGTGCTCAGCCAGAACTTCCTTGTTGAGGAAAAAGAATCCACATACCATGCACATTTTGTACGACGTGACCACAGGTGATGGGGGCTGCTCTTGTATGACGTCATTGACGGTAATTGGGATCTCCAGGTCCTGGTTTTTGTTTTTAGACCCTGCTTTTCCACCATGGGTTCTCATGTGGTTCTTTAGGAACCACGGCTCTTTGAAACGACGTCCACAGAGACCGCAGCAGTACGTGAAAGAGTCCTTGTGTTTCCTCATGTGCGTTTCCAACTCTGTCGCATCTGCAACCGCCTGGCCGCACACAAGGCAACAGAGCTCCTCATTCTTTTCCACAGCTGGGCAGGTCTTGGAACGGGCCCGGTCACTGGGAGTTAAGAATTCCGCTTCCACGCGCAACACTGCAGGAGCATGGAATGTTGTTGGATGCTGGGATAGAAGGTGTGGTCCCAGGTCTTCCTGATGCAGGAAAGTCTCTTCACAAAACATGCAGTCTAGAGGTAGGCTGCTCTCTGCCAGCGTGTCGGATTTTTCCACCAAGCTGGCATGGGGCGTCATGCTAGATCCAGTACCAGGCATGCTTGCACTGCTGTGGCTGAGGATGTCATGACCTAGTCCATCAGGACTTTCCACAAATGGGATCAACGGGTGGGTAGGCATGTCAGCAGGAATTTACTTGGGTATTTTTGCTTTTTCTTATTTAGTTTCAGTTGAAATCTTGTATGAAACAATATGTTAAATATTACAAGACATGCGAAAGATGAGTCATTCTTTTGACATTCTCACGAAGGACATCATGCATGAGATAACAAAATACCAAACACTCTTAACACTTCCATGGTACTTTAGAAATTTGTAAATTCGAATTTCAAAACCGCATGAATGCTAAGGGTTTCTGTAAACCCCTATGATCCATCCTACACAAGAGAAGCAGTCGAGGCTTGCCAGTCACTGCCAGGTAATGGGGCATAAATTTGATCAGTTGATTTCTTGTGATTCACACAGAGGAATTGTCCTGACAGGCAAAACCTGAAATGGAAGAAAAAGACAAAGTCAGGTGTGGCCACTTTAAGGGAATGCAATCAACTCAGGACTACATGTACAAATACTAATGATTAAATTAATTGGGGGGAGGGGGTGAAGAAAACAAGCATTCATCTGTTTTGTACTGTTACTCAAGATGAAACACGTCACATGGATAGTTAAAAGATAAGCAACCACTTAAGGCCCTTGGATTGATGTTTAGCTTAAGTTTCTTAAGTAAACTGGAGATCAAAGAATTTTTTTAGCACATTGCAATTTGTCAAAGTGGAACAAATACGGAGCAAGTGATAATGTAAAGTCATTGCTCAAAAAATACATTCAACATTTTGTTGTAATGGCAAAATGAGAGGATTATTTTACTTATGTTTAAGTAGGTATTCATTATTTACGGAAACAGTGGGTTAAAGATCTGGGCAAGCGGCCAGAGGTTGAGGCTTTGACCCCGATGTATCTGAATTGGGAATGAACCAGCAGCTAGGGGGTTGTAGAGGGTACAGTGTTGTGCCCTTGAGAAAAGTCCTTGGTGTTACTCAAAGTTACTCCAGTGGGACGGTCACTGCTCCATGCCCAATGTAAATGAAAAGAATAGATGCCTTTATCAACATTTTAGGTTAAAAACATCTGTTTGTATTGGGGATGCTATAACTTTTGTTTTATATGCTACAACTCGTCTCCATTTATTTTGTTTTTCAACATTTTTAATCAACTTCAGTGGTATAGCAGTGTATACCACACAACACCACGAATGAGCAGCCATTTTATAACTTGAATGTCAACAACTAGCATTTGACCTTCAAGTCTTTGGATCTAATTTGTCTTATTTACATAACTTAAAAGAACTCAAATGGAAACAGTTGTTCATATCAACTAAATAAGTAGATCACAATGCCGGACTGTCTAAAAATGTGACTTTGTACATTTTATTTGAAAAAACTTTGAGGAAAACCTTAAATTTACAACGATAATTTTCTATGACTCACAGTAAAAAAATACTACTTTTTTTCTATGACTCATACAGAACAGAAGTGTCATCTTTTAAGACAATAGACCCCTATAATGGTTTTAACATTGACACGTTCAAAAGTTTGAAGTTAATTTATTTACTTTTAACATTACTAAATAAACAAGATTAAATAAATTTAAAGAACGTTGGTAATTGGTCATTAAATACATAATTCATTATTATGGAACTCCATTCCAACATGTTTTTCATAAAGGAATAGTGAAAGTATAATTTAAGTAAATATGTAGATGAAAAAAAACAAAGAAAAGCATTGTGTGGGACGTAACAAATAGCAAACTCACAGATCCGGCGTTCACTCTGTTCTGTATTGGTGCATTTACACAACTTGAAGGAAAAACCCGATTTCAAATCTTTAGAAAGTTTTTCAGGGACAAAACTGACGAAATTATTTAGATGAATTACTATGAGGCAACAGGAAGCCAGGCATTCGACTCTATCTACAGCGGTGTCCTTCACAATATCTGCGAAACCTCGCTCATGAGGCCTTAGGTGGAGTCACAGCATTGTTCTGCAACCTTTTAGCCTACCTTCCATGCTGAAACAAGCCAATGAGTACAAGAAACCACATTTATCCTTCTCTTAGGATATTAAAAAACTCCTAAAGCCTAAATACAAAGTTTCAGACAACTTGCCAAGCTGCACACACAAAAGTACTTAGGCCTATTTTACAATAAAAGCAATACCTTAAATATGAAACATTGAAAAAAAAAAATCTCTATAATCTCAACATCCACACTATTGATCCAAATAACTTTTAGGGAAACCCTGTGCGACACAAAAATAGGCTTTGCTAATGTTAGGCACTGAAAAAGAGAAACAGGCTGAAGATGAAAAAAAAGAGAAGGCTGAAAAGGAAGCTTCAACACTTCAGTTATCTACCGAATAACCACTGTTAAAAAAAAAAAAAAGCAAGTGAAAAAGAAAGAAAACAATCTGTGAATTCTTTTACGTTCTGCAGACAGACTCTAATGGCAGAACTTGCCATGCTGATTTCAACAAACAACACTGTTTGCTTCTCAAAATCCTTCTGATAGTAATCACAAAGTAATGCTGAGCAAAGACATTTACTTCTAAATGCAAATGTTATCTAGATAACAAAACCAGTACACAATAATAAAAACGTTAATGGCTCCACCTATACTTGCGTTATTAAAATGCAGTAAAACTCGGTTAGTTGATATGCTGAAGAAACAGCTAGGGACCAGCTGGTGTTTGTCTTACTCTTTTGTTTGGGCTTTGCCATGCAACCTGTTCACAAGAATAGCATGTTTGTTGGCCCCAAAAGCAGCCAAATTTATCAATAAGAGCTCTTAAAAAGACACAGTGTCAGTTACACTTACTGTAATTGTCAAATAGAATAATTAATGGTGCTGCTGGCTCATGCAAATAAGTGAAAAACAGGTTATTATACGTTAAGAAAAACAGTATGGGAGTACTTGGGAGCAATTATCTCAGAAAAAACAGTAATTCTAAACCAAAAAACATTTATGAAAAGTAAAAAAAAAACTGTATATAAATACACAGAATTTTGAGATGTGTATAAACCATATAAACACTTATAGACACTAATATATATATATATATATATATATATATATATATATATATATATAGATATATTAAAAAAAAAATATATATATATATATATAGATATATAAAAAAAACATATACATATACATTATATATCCACAGCAGATTATATAAAATGCATGCACATTATATATATTATATATATATATATATATATATAAAATCATATATACATACAAATATGTAGCACGTGATCACATATATATATATACATATATATACATAATCACGTGCTACATATATACATACATATATATGTATGTGTAATATATATATATATCTGCATGTATTTTATATAATCTGCTATATATACATTAGGTACATAATATATATATATATGATCACATGCTACATATATGCATATATGTATATGTGTGTGTGTGTGTCGTCAAGAACAAAAGTGTGAGACTAGGGTGTTGATGTGGCGATGGTTTCCTATTAAAACAACGATTACTGACGTCATAATGCAAAGTTTAAAAGTATCGGTTATTCAAAAACATAATAGACACGATGTTAACGACGCGTTATCAACAGAATCATGGCTTATAAAAATAATAATGCCTCGTGTGTGGAAGCGTGTCTTTAATGTGGCTGTAATTTCCTGACACGTGACCATTCCAACTTGATCAGCAACTCTATAGAGACTGCAAGTAGTTATTTTACTACACACCTCGCCAATATACCTGCATGCCCTGTTTTTCTTTTTTTTTTGTTTCCATTTTGGAATGTGATACAACACTCCTCCCAAAACTACAGTTAAGATGCGTTCACTGCAGAACAATGAGATTACTATATGGTCAAATAGAAGCTATAAGTAACTTATAACCAGCAATATAGTTCGAGGGAAGACACAATAAACACAAACCTGAATAGATATTCAAACCAAAATAACAACAAAGTCATGAATATAACAAACCTCCTTTGAGTTCCTTCTTTGTAGCCATTAGAATAAATTGTTTAGTAATGGCTGCATTAAAAGCTATTATTTGTATAGCATAACATGTCGGACAGCAAAATACAGCTTTATAACTCTGTTTTTGGGGATGGCTGAAACTTTTGTCAAGTTGTTGTCTATTCTTTCCCCTCTCAAGTTAAGGAAGAACATCAAAAGACCCTAAAGCAGTTCCTGCATTACAACAAAAAAAAAAGAAACCAACTACATAATCCTCGTCCATTTCGTTTCACATAACAGTGTTTGTGTTCAACTTAAGCCTTTGTTTTAGTTCGTTAACTTTGGTGAGTTAGATCAACCTGCGCTCGTGCTGATAATAGAAATTTGGCTAACGACACGCTAGCGATGAGTGATATAGAAAATAAGGAACTCACCCTCCATACCTACCATTATGTTCAGACTTCGTCAGGTATTCTTATTGTGTCCCAACAATCGCTATAGTAACTTATAACGTCTATGGGATGTTAGTTTGGTAGCTGGTTTTCTTTCTTTCTTTCTGGAAATCTGATTAGCTGAGTTAGCCAATTGTTAGCCGGACGAAATGCCTTGCTTTCAATGTTTGCAAATCACTCACTATGCAGCTGTTGCGTTCAGAGTGAGAGAGTGAGAGAGAGAGAGAGAGAGAGAGAGAGAGAGAGGGCGAGCGAGAGAGAGAGAGGGGGCGCGCTCCCGTGGGTCATAGTGGCTGTCCGATTCGTTCGTGTCGAATCTATTCAATGAATCATTTGAACTGGTTCACAAAACCGGTGAATCAAAAATGTATAGCCAGATTAGAATCCCAAAGCTATGAAAACTGTATCTCTATATTCATTCTTTTTGTCCTCTTAAGGCTTAAATTTATTGCATTGTTATTGTTTTGTTACCCTGGCAACTTTTTCATTCGTTTTTTTTTGTTGTTGTTGTTGTTTTGGTTTGTCCATGTGTTTTAATGCTTGATTTAATGTATTGATTTAATGCTTTGATGTTATGTAATGTTTAATAAAATAAATAAATAAATCATCCTGTTCACAACACCAATCGATTCAGAAATCATTTTTAAAAAAATTAAATAAAAAAAGAAAAAAAAAGTATAGCCAGAGCAGTAGAGTGATTCTCGAAAAAAAAATGGCTGTTCGTTTCAAATACATACAGCACAAAACAAGAATAGTTTGATTCCCGTAAACGTACGATCCGGTTCTTTGTTAGTGGATCTCAAAGGTTTTCTGAATTCAACTGATTCACTTAGAAAAGTATCGCTTTCATTAAGTCTGACCAATAATACTGTATATAAATATCAAACATTCCCTGGAAATATGTTTAGAATTGTATCAAAGCACATACATTTTATTACAACAAGCGAAAAAGTTATTCTAGTGTTGTTAAATGTTATTTTATTTAGGCTCTCTGAATCATGGCTGCAACAAATTGTTCTGGCACACATTAAACTAAACAAAAAAAACGTATTAAACAACAAAATTGCTTTACTGAAACGTTCAGTAGCGCTAATTTTGCCACGCTAGGATATTGAGGACCACGTGGTGACGCAATTACGTACTCACGTAAAAAGAATCACTGAATTGCTTCAATGAATGAACCGTTCGAGCGATTGAGTCGGATGAGGCGCGTTCACGCAACACACAGCTTTCTGTGGAACGTCGCGACTCGCGCACCTCTGATCACATGACCCTCTCAACTATTCTTCATCTAGATAGCTACAGTGGAAGTGTGTTTTTTACGGTTATTATTATGAACTGAGAGGTATGAGAGTCATACACACCCTCTGATGTGTGGATATGGCTTCCGTTAGTAATAATGAGAAGGAAGTTAACAGTAAGTAGCCTATTTAGTATTCATTTTAGCCAGCATTGTAAACAAATGTCCTTTAAAAAAAAAAGGCACGATGTGCGGCTGGTACCCGTATGTAATTAGCCCATAAGAAGAATAAAACAAAAAGTTACAAACATACCTTTTACAAAACGACAATTCTGTTAATAATCCATCTTGTCCACACATTTTTTTTAAAAAAATAAATCGGAGTTCCCATTAGCAAATAGGTGTTTTCAGCTTCAGCTATGAGTCATTTTTTAATTAATTCTCTTAAAAGACTTTTCATGCCAGTCTTAGTAGCCTAAATGTTATTTTTTCTGTTCTAAAAAGTCAACATTTCCACCACTCCTCAAATATGTGCTATGTTAAATAGTATTCTGTGGTGGAAATGACATTTTAAATGTTCTTGGAATAAAATGGTGGACTCCTTTCTCTTGCTGAGGTGCAGCTAGCATTGCATTTATCCTAAAACTCACTATTAAATATGCTTAAAAACGCTTAAAAACTCTCAGCTTGACTGGAAACTAAGCTCAATGTTTATATCCTGGAGCCTTATACACCTAAATCTATTCCAGTTTTATATATGTAGCCGCACCTCATGGTGGCATCATCCTAAAAACTTGCATTTAAAGCCCCAACGTACTTTTTCCCCCTGCATTTGACTATTATCGTCCATAATAGAGGGGGACAAAGTTGCTTTCTCTCCTTCCTCAAGGTTTCCATTCATTATTTCTTTCGCAAACACAGATAAGCACTGAATCGTCACTATTCTGCAACAGCATGAAACTGAAGGAAATTTGGCTGTTATTTGAGAGAGCAGATACCTATCACGTCCCCGGCACTGCTTCCCTCAACTCACACACACGCACACACACACACACTCACACACACTCACTATGTAGGGTGGGGGAGGGGTAGAGGACTCACACAAGAAAACACATGAAAGTAAAGCCATCAGAGTTTGTTTACTGTTACTTTATTGGTTAAAGTCAGATTTATATCACATATTTAGAAATGCAGATCAATTTAGTCAAGTTTATGTAAAAGAAAATTACCGTTCTGCATAATCTGTAGTATAACTTGTGCGTGACACAAAGGTTTTTGCAGAACAATCAGTCATTCAAGGAAATTATCTTTATTGTATTTATTTAATAGTTGTTTTATTGCATACAGATTAATAGTCATCATGAAACACTTAATGCTTATTAAGACAACAGGCATTTGTTGTGACACAGACACATGTTGATTGTAACTGGAATAGGAGTGATACTCGGGATTCAGTGTTTCTTTAGAAGTGAGAAGTACTTTAAACACCCTCAGGCGAAGGACACAGAGTTGTTGTGCAATCATTCAGTTGAGAAAACGTTATTGAAATTACTCGAATACAGAAACCTACAAAAGGTTTAATGCGTTTGTGAAATAGCCTTTGTGTTTTTCTAATGTTTCCGTCCAATCCAATCTGACCTTCAAAACTTTTAACTTAATTCGGTACAACTTCTATAATATATTCTATACATCTAATATGAGGCTGCTTGCCCTTCTGTACCAGTCAAACTCTCTTTAAGTTTGATATTATGCATGTGAATGAAGCGCCAACTTCCCCATCCCCCACATTTCCACACCCAACCCTCATGGAAAGGAAGATGCAGCTCTTGGGAATCTCCCTAAGGCCCTTTGCTTTTGCATTGTTCTTATGTGAGGACTTAAATGCCATGTTATTTTATTTTTTTATACCCAGACCCTCATTGGTTTCATCTATGGAAACGTTGTCATTCATTATTT
This sequence comes from Zacco platypus, assembly GCA_038088235.1. Classification (NCBI taxonomy): domain Eukaryota; kingdom Metazoa; phylum Chordata; class Actinopteri; order Cypriniformes; family Xenocyprididae; genus Zacco; species Zacco platypus. Next base: position 10,634,676 of record CM076067.1, read on the forward strand.
GATAAGTAAGAAGGGGCTCAATAGCAGCAGCTATGTAGACTTAACATGAAAATTAAGCATTCATCTTTTTTGCATGAAGAATAAATATATATATATATATATATATATATATATATATATATATATAAACACTTTTTTGGTTGAATTGGATGAATTACTATCTGTGTGTGTATGAATAGTGCAGTAAAATCGATTAATTGCAATTAATCACATCTATATGTACATGTATATATGTATATGTTTACAAACCTTGTTAGATACGATTAATCGCAATTAATCCATTTGACAGCACTATATACATTATATACACACACATATATACTTTGTAAAATCGATTAATTGTGATCATTCACATCTAACATAAGTTTGTATATATATAAGTTATATATATATATATATAGATAAATAGACAGATATATACACACACACACTTACAAAGTTTTATATTAGATAAAATTAATCAATTTGACAGTACTACTGAATAATATATATACATCTGCAAAGTGTATGTTTATATATATATATATATATATATATACTTTTTTACTTTATGCATAACTTGTTTGAATTGGATGAATTACTATCTATCGATCGATCGGTCTCTATTTGTGTGTGTATTCATAGTGCAGTAAAATCATAAAAGTTTGTAAATATATGTGTATATATACAGTATGTGTTTGTATGTGTTTATATATACATACACAGACACACACACACACACATATATGCAGTATATATATATATATATATATATATACAAACTTTTATGTTAGATGCGATTAATTGATTTGACTACATTTCTATATACATTTTATATACACAAAAACATGCTGTAAAATTGATTAATCGTGAATATTCGCATCAAGTTTGTATATATATATATATATATATATATATATATATATATACATTTTGACAGTACTGATTATATATATGCAAATCATATTTGGCTCATTATAATGCCCAAACCTTTGTAGTCTCATAAAGGATTTCTTTGGCTGGAACTATTAATTTCTGTTTCCAAAGTCAAACCTCCCATTCTTTTGTAGCTACAGTAATTCCATTGAAGAGTGTCCAGGCAGTGCTATGTTGTATGGTTCCCATTCATCTCTGCTCTGAATGCTGGCTTACAGGCGAATGCTCTATTGCAATCATTTCTCTGAGAGAGGGGCTCTCAGTTGCAGCCCACAGCTGTCAGCAGGGCGACACAGTCAACAAATCCACATCAGTCTCTGTTCGGGAGTAATAATTGTCCAAACATCTCGAGAAGGTCTTTTTAGATTAAATGTTTAGTACACAATAAATGATGTCACTCCGAGTCTCCAAACTAGTTGTCAAGTCTCCCAGTTGCTGGTTTCCATCAATGGAAAGTATTGCACCGCATGAAGGGGGAAAGTTTACAAAATAGACCCTTTAAGAACGATCGTTCACGAGGTCTCTCGGTTAATGTCTGATCTAGAGATTTAGCTCTTGATAATCCTGACAATAATCGGCCAAGTCGCTGCAGCACATACTTACTACTACACGGCTCTCTTGTTTTATGTATGTAGGCCTATGTTTTTTCATGTATATCAACATTAGTGTTTTATATCTATAGACTTTATGTAGCCATCCCCCCTTTCAGCTCACTGATATCCATGAAATAAACACGCTTTAGACTACCAGATATAAATACGTCTCAATTTCTGCGCTTTTACCATGAATACAGACAAGTACCACCACCACCAAAAGCAAGTAGTTGTGTCTGTTTTTAGCCTATAAAAGTGACGAAGCATTTAATAGATGCACAATTTTATGGCAAGTTAGAACAACCTAAACTGCAACCGGTGACAAACAAAAACAATACAGTGAAATAATCAACTATAACCAATTATCTAGCCCTCTAAACATAAAGAAATATTTCATCATACCTTTAGTCAGTGTAGAGCTGCATTCTTCATGGCACAGGAAGTTTGTGTAAAATGTTATGACTTTGTCAATCAGACTGTCTTTAAAATGTTGTATAGTATATATATAGTATATACACACACATATATATATTTATATATATATATATATATATATATATACATATATTGTAGTCAGTTATACTGATTACAAATTACATGGCAAAAATTATTGGTAGTAATGTAATCCATTACACATTTTAGGTAATCTGACTACTTTTTGATAACTTTTAGATTACTTTTAACCTAACTTGTTTATTACATTGAACTGTATATTGATATAAAAATACAAAGAGAAAGAAATATATTTTTTATCAACAACATGACGTTCATTAAACATTACATCACATCAGTTTTTCCCAAACTGGGGTTCATGAAGGAACTCCAGGCGTTTGTGAGTTTAATGAAAAGCTAATAATTAAATAAATCTTAAAAATTACAAAGAAAGACAAACACCTTTCGGGGGGAAACAAAGCAATACATGGCTAAATGATTTACCGAGTGATAATTCAAATAATAATTACTGTTTAAAACATGAAAAAAAATAGGGAGAATCACTAAATTGTGAATGATTCACTGCCATTGTGTAAATAATATGTAATGTAATCAGTAAAAAAAAGTAGCTGTAATCGAATCACGAGTATTTCGAAATCTAATATAATCTAACTACTACTTAATTTTTATAATTTGATTATGTAATGACACTTTACACTCAGATGGCCATTATCAGAAATTAAACTCTTAGGAAGACCTTGTTTATTTTCATGATAATGACCATTATCACTTACATATGATGATCACATCATCACAGTGTTCGCTGATATTGTTTACACAGCGCTAACTTGCGGGGGAGATATTAACAGAGCTCTGATGTCATCTCCTCTCCCATGAGATGCTTTCAAAATTCACAGTGAATGCGTTTGTCAGGCCTAAACATTGACAAGATAAGCTAGATAACATTAAACCAAGAGTCGGCGCTGCTACCTGCGATCTAAAACATACATTTATTTATCTATTCTCTATTAATTTACATCTATAAAGCTGTGCTGAATTGCATTTCACCTGGATTATTCTTGCTCCATCCTGAGTCTCTGTCACACAAACCAGTCTAGAATGTTAATCAAAGGCACCACATGTGACACAGAGGCCTCCCGCTCATTTCCCATTGTTCTGACATCACAAAGGTTTTGGGGGCAGCCAGGAATCGGGAATGGCATTATTATGTCTGGGATGATAGAACCCAGTAAAAGACCTTATAGATCCAGACTGTGAATGAAGTTTTTAGTTCAGTGTTTTACACATTTATGTAAGTTCAACAAACTTGGATCCATGTTTATACTGAAACAATTACAGTAAACTGTCATCAGCAGTGAAGCGTCTTTGTTTACAAACCATTCTGAGAATGAAATAGTTGTTTTGTCGTCGGAGTTCATTAAAATACACTTCACCTCAGTATCCCACTGATTTCTACACAATATAATCTCACCCATCCAGTCAAACTAGATAGTTTGTCATGATAGTTCCACTTCCCAATAAGCTTGTTCTGCGGTCACAATAAACGCCCGGCGCTGTGCCGCGTCCTCAACGTTTGCTGAAAGGGGGTTGTATTCCCCTGGGGATAATATCAAGCCAAATGGCCAGTCAGCCAATAATGATGGAGAAAAGTAGGGCAGAAGGCATCATCACAACGTTTGGAGGAAGAAAAGCTAGTCACTCATTAGGTGACACATGAACAACTTTACACACACACACACACTAAACAAAAACATCACTGATAAAAAGAGTGCGGTAAACATAAAAACAATAAATCATCTTAAAATGCACCACGAGTTTTCATGAAGCAAGTTCTGCTGGTAAAGTAGCAATGAAAACGGAGTTAATTATACGTGTCTGAGTGAGTGTGTATTGAGCAGACGGCACACATGTGTGATGGCTGCGCTCTGAGTGGCTTGTGAAGTTTACTGAAGACTGGTTTTGTCTTGATGTGTCAAGAGCAGCTGACTTCATTGTTGTGCTTCAACTGCTCGTTGTCGAGAATGAAGCGCATACAAATGTGTTTTCCCCATTAATGCAAAGATTGTGATATGCGAGATTATCGGCTCGTGCTTAAAACGAGGGTTGCGAACAAACCCCAAGAATACACTAGGGTTATAACTTTGTCTGTTTTTCAAATAAATGATTTCCTGTGTCATAAATCGATGAATTTTTGCTTAAAAATAATAAAAAAGGGCTCTAATTCCTCTAAGTTTAAAAAAAGGTAGCACCAGATTAAAAAAAAAACATATAACAAAAATTACTGCTTTTAAGTAAATAGAAACAACCCAAGTTGGGTTGAAAATGGACAGCTGGGCAGTTTTATTTAACCCAATTATTGATGAAAGATTACTGCAATTATTACTTGCTTAAAATTAATTATTCAAAGTATATTAGAAATTAACATTTATTAACATTGTTAATGAATAATAATTAAACAAATATTTATTAAATTTCTCATTGATTATTATTATTGCCTCATTATGAGTCCGAATTTTAATTTCCAACCTATTTTTGGTTCATTTTAAGATAGCCGTATAACAATTTTGACACAATAGTTGGGTTTAATAAAACTGCCCAGCACGTTGGGTAAACATTTAACCCAACTGCTGGGTTAAAACAACCCAATTGCTGAGTTTGTCCATTTTCAACCCAACTTGGGTTGTTTTTAACCAAGCATTTTTTAGATTGTAGTTAGCAACCATGAGGCAATGCCCTGGCAACTTCCCACAGCACCCTAGCAACAGATTTTTCTGACATGTTTTAATGTTCTTTTCTTCAGAAGCTATTATTTTTATATTAATATTATTTTAATTAGAAAGTTGCTACCTTAAATCTTTGTTCGGGCAATAGTGGCATCATTACTGTATTATACTGTATTAATGGGATAAATCATTATTTAAATAAAATGAATAGTAAATAAATATAGAAATAGTACATAAATAGCAAATAAATTGCATTTGATATGAAATACTTAAATGTAACCATGACTTATTTATTTCCATTTTAATTTACGTGTTTGTTGGTTAGTTTTTGGTTGGTTTTTTTTTTTTTTTTTTAAGACGGTTAATCTGTCAGATCACATTAAGTCTCTTTACAAATCAGCTTATGTAAATAAATAGTAAATTACATTTGGTAAAAATAAAAATCTTTATTTATTCACATTTTTTTTGGTTGGTTGGTTAGTTATAATAAAGACTGCAAAACTGTCAGATCTCATTTACAAGTCTAATCTCTTTACAAATCAGCTTTTTTAAAGTAAGTAAAGTATTCCAACTTTACAACATCAAGTTTAACTACTTTTGTTTTCTTCAAAAATTATCTTGAAGACGGTGGGGTTTGCCAATAAACACTACAGAATGGGCAGAATGTTCCAAACTTCAGGCTGTTAGAGGCAGGTTCGGGCTCTTTTGTCCTGCAAATCTGCCATTGAGAGTGAAATCTTGGAGCTTTTGAAATGGAAACACGCAGCTTGATGTGATGTGACACAGACAGTGGGGGGAAACGCTGTGATCCAGAATGTTAAGCTTGTACATGCTCGCTAAAGGTTAACACCTCGTCTTGCTGACTTAAGAAGTTTTTTTTTAACTAGGGAGGATTCTGTAGAAATCAGCTCCCCTACAGTACGTGAGGTGGCAGATGCTGGGAAAACACCTTTGAAAATAACTTCCTGTCTCTTGAAATGGAGATAACAATTTCCCCAATGATGGACTGAGAAATGAAAACTATGTGAACAAACATAAATTATCTGTCTGTAAAAGAAAGCAATTAAACAGGATGTGCTGCTTAGTCTGCTGGTCAGGAGGAAAACACACGGCAACTCATAATAATGAAGTAAAGAATATGATATAAATAAAAATTTAATATAACAAAAAATGAAATCATTTAAACATAAAATAAAAACATGAGCAAGGTTCCAGGTGGTAATTGGAAAGTTTTATTTTGCTTTCAGTTCCTTTTTTTAAGCATTATGACATGTGTGTAATTTATACTGTAAAGTGGATGACACTTCTATCAGAATATATGTGCTGCTTTTTCAGCTGCGTTATCATTTTTAAGAGACTTTATTCATTTTTAATGATAATGCAGGACAATATCTACTATAATTCAAGTTAAAATGAAGATATTTCTGGTTTGGTGTTGATTAAGGAGCAGTTGAGCCTTACTATGGAAGCTTGCCAATAAATAAAAAATAAAAACTTTTTTGTAATTGTGACTTTTTATCTCACAATTCTGACTTATCTCAGAATTGTGATATATAAACTCTTCATTGCAAGAAATAAAGTCAGAGTTTATAACTCACAAATCAGACTTTTTTCTCGCGTTTTTTTCTCACAAACGGAGGTATAAAGTCCAATTATGAGGGGAAAAAGACTTTTTTCTCACAATTATGACTTTACATCTCACATTTATGACATTAAAACTCACAATTATGACTTTAGATCTCACAATTATGACTTTATATCTCACAATTATGACTTTATATCTCACATTTCTGACATTAAAACTCACAATTATGACTTTACATCTCACAATTATGACATTATAACTCACAATTATGACTTTACATCTCACAATTATGACTTTATATCTCACAATTATGACATTATAACTCACAATTATGACTTCATAACTCACAATTATGAATATAACTCACAATTCTGACATTATAACTCACAATTATGACTTTATATCACACAATTCTGAATTTATAACACAATTATGACTATAACTCACAATTACTACTTTATAACTCACAATTACGACTTTATATCATGCAATTCTGACATTATCACTCACAAGTCTGACTTTATAACTCGCAGTTGTGTTAATATCACACAATTCTGAGAAAAAAAAAGTTGCCTAACTCTTATTTTTTATTCAGTGGTGGAAAAAGTTGGAAAACACTGGTCTAATGTGAAATCTGTTACGTCATGTTTGGGTTATGGGTTGAGTTAGGGTGGGGTTGGACTGTCCAGCTCCACCCATCATGTCCAGAGAGGAGGAGCTATAGATGTCAAGCCCCACCCACTGGCTCTGCAGTGATCAGTGATTAATATACAGCAATATTACTGATCTGCCTGCATTGACACCATTGTATGCGAACTGAACTAAGCTGGAAGATGACATCACTGTTTTCTCCAGAGCTACTGTATAGATAAATTAATAACTAATGACTTTTACGACGGAATGAATCAGTACTGAACTTACTTAAGCTGGACAATGACACCATTTTCTTTGCCAAAATTATTTGCCAGTCATCACTGTAAAGCTGCTTTGACACAATCTACATTGTAAAAAGTGCTATATAAATAAAGGTGACTTGACTTGAATCAGCCTCCCAAACTAGAGGAAAACTACTGGTCAGTGTGATTTTGCCAAGTAAGACAATATTTTTTTTGGTCCTGGAGCAACATTCGTGTCCAAAAATGTAGCCCTATCCCTTAATCTAACAACTCATAACTTTACCCCAAAACCAGAGGGAAATTTTAGGTGACCAACACAGAAGCACCTAACCCTTGTAACCCTAAACTTGACATAAACCAGAAACCTCTCTCAAATCTGATTGGTTGATTGAAATGTTCTTACAGGATCAAAAAATGATGTTCTTCCAGGAACATGTTGCAGTCGGTGAAACCACGTTCCAGTGCAGAGACACCTTGTGGCAGAGCAAGGAACCTTGTACACTTGTATGACTATCTTTCAAACGAGTTTCAAAAGATATTTTTGTGTGAGCTGCTTCTCTAAAGGTCACCAGGCTCCGGCCTCATTTGTTTCAGGTTTGCTTGAGCGTCTCAGAGACATCACATCCCTCTAAGAGAAGCGTTCTCCAATGACAGTTATGAGAGCAGTCATGGGTCTGCAGTACAATGGCAGCACTGTTCACTCCCTCAGAGCAAACCTCTGTCAGCACACCACACCAGCTCTCTTTAATATACAAATACTTGAAGGTACCACACCTAATAAATCCTCCTCAAGCACTGGAACAACTAGATTGATGTAACTCCATGGCTAAGTTTTCTTCCCCAGATTTTTTGTGTGGACCAAACTCACAGCAATTCATACGTATTTTACCTCACTCGCACGTTTTCATATGATTTGTCCAGACCCCAGTGATGAGTAGATTTAGGGGCGGGGTTAGGGGCGGTCCTTCCTAATGATGCTTTTTGGAAAAAAAAGTGAGATTGCACGAATTTGTAAGAATCAGCTCCACCTCGAATGTTCCAAGAAAAAAGTAATACCGGTAATTTTTGACCTTGTGAGAATATTTTTTGGTTACACCTTATTTTAAGGTGACATATTGTTCACTGTAAATAAATCCATAAAAATAGGGCACAATGTACTGTATTAATTATTAATTTAATTTTCCGTACTAACTTTTTAAAGCCGTTTACCGGTGTTTGAATTGTGCACTTCATTGAGTTGTGTTTTAGGGATAACGGAAATGTCCGTAAAATTACTGGTAATGAGCTGTCAGTCCTTTTTCATGTTGTTACATATGTTACATGCATTTACTATAGTAATAACTAGAAATTATGCATAATTACATACAACTAATCCTAAACCAAACTTGGTAGTACTTTATTTTACAGTCCCGTCTACATACTATGAATGGGGTGGGGGTAATAACTATGTACTAACCCTAATCTTACCCCTAATCCTAACCTTGACCCATGTAGTTACCTTATATTAACCAATACTTTCTTAGATAAGTATAGTGTAAGTACACGTACTGTAAAATAAAGTGCAACCCCAAACCCTCATCCTATAGTAAGTACACGTAGTTGTCATTACTCAGAACTTAAATGTATAATTACACTAATTCTGACACCTTAAAATAAAGTAACCTCTTTCTGTTATTTATGGATTTATTTTTTTACAGTGTACTAACTCAAATAAGGTTTATTTATACAATATAACCTTAAAATAAAGTGTAACTATATAGTTTCCCTGATTAACTACATGTACTTACTGTAGAGTTATGGTTTGGTTTAGGGTTAGTTACTTGCAATTATGCATTATAAACTGTTATTACTATAGTAAGTACATGTAGTAACTATAACCTTAAAATAAAGTGTTACCGGAAAATAGTTTACAAATCATAGTAAATGTTTTTTGAAAATGTAGAAATGCAGAAAGTTTTCTGTAAGGGTCGTGTTTAGGGTTATTGGATAGAATATACAGTTTGTACAGCATAAAAATTATGAAAATCAAATCATGAAAACCCAATGTCTCTCTCTCTCTCTCTCTCTCTGTGTGTGTGTAACACTTTACAACAAGGTTTCATTTGGGTAACACTTTATTTTATAGTGTCATTGTTACATGTGTTACATGCAGTTACTCTAGTAATAACTATAAATAATGCATAACTACATGCAACTAAACCAAACCAAACCCTAATCTTAAACCTATAGTAATTGCATGTAGTAACTTAATATTACTCAGAACTTAAATGTATAATTGCAGTGTAACACGACACCTTAAAATGAAGTGTAACCTTCATTTGTTACTACTACTCAATTACATTCATTCACATGAACTAATGCACAATACTTCTACAGTATTTATTAATAGTTCATTTTAATGTCAACATTTACTAATATAATTTTGTATAAATGCTGTTCTTTTAAACTTTCTATTCACCAAAGAATCCTGAAAAAAATAAAATCCTTACTATAGGTTTAGGGTTAATTGCATGTAATTATGCATAATTTCTAATTATTACTACAGTAACTACATGCAACACATGTAACAACGACACTAAAATAAAGTGTTACCAAAAAATGTATCATGGTTTCCACAAAAATAAAAAGCAGCAAACACCGTTTTCAACATTGATAATAATAAATGTTTCTTGAGCTGCAAATCATCATATTGGAATGATTTCTGAAGGATCATGTGACACTGAATGATGCTGAAAATTTGCATAATAATATTTCACAATATTACAGTTTTAAATCAAATAAATTGGTGAGCAATAGACACTTCTGCCAAAAACATTTGAAAAGTGTATGAATATACAGATACTTTGTCTTTGAAAAAACAGCATTTTGAAAGAATAATTAAATTGGAAGAATGGGGGTTATCTTTCTCCAATAACACGGCCTGGGAACGTCTTGGGCCCCCTGAGGGTCTAGGAATCTGATCCATACTCTAATCTCTCTCTATCGGTTGTGACACACATTAGTGCTGACAGGGGTCCTCCCAGCATCCCCCTCCCCCGGCCCATGATCCCACACACAGCTGGGACAGTGCGCCTGCGTGGGAAAAGAGAAGCACGCAGCAGCACACCGCACTCACAATAAGTGCTGAGAATGTCATTTGTCACATGTTAATTGTTTCCCAAATTTTTGTTGCCCTGTAGGCGGTCCTCATACTGACTGCCAAAGCTCTTTAGGGAAATATCAGACTTCATAAAGTAAACTATTAAGAAATTAGCTGTATCATAATTTATCATGAGCAGGTGGTGACTTGAACCAGTAAACAATCACCTAGAAGCCATAAATCATTTGCATAGCAACACCCTGGAAACCACCTAACCCTAACCCTAACTTTCTTCCGCTGTATTTTTGTTGTGTTTTTCAGTACAAACATCTAGACATTCTCAAATAAACACACATTTACTTGAGAAGCAAAATGACTTATGATATAAAGTCTTAAGTGGCGTTACACATAAAACAAGACCAAATGTCTGCCAGTGGCAAAAAAACCAACAAAAAACAGGTTTTCCCTTTAAATTAAGATTATATATTTCTTACTCCATTATTTTTTCTTGTTTAAGCACAATCAGTTAATTTTGATACATTTTCCAGGATTTGTTATCTTACATAATTTTGCTTCTCAAGTAAATGTATCTTGATTTAAGAATGTTTGGATATTTGTATTTGGAAAAATACTGAGGAAGATTTTCTTTTTTTAAATTTATACATACATATATATATATATATATATATATATATAAATTTAAAAAAAGAAAATCAAAATCTTCCTCAGTATTTTTCCAAATACTATTATTTTGTATCCATCCATATTATTAATACTATTATATTTATATATATATATATATATATATATATATATATATATATTCATTCATTGTTTTAAATACAGAATGAGTCATTTTACAGAAGAGAGAAATGATTCTTTTATTTTTATAAATTGGTTAAATAGACATGCAACAAAGGAGATACAGAATGTCTACAATTTATGGATATAGTCTGAATTCTGAATTACGCCCATACTCTTTACAAATGTAGAGAAAATTAGGAAGAAAATCATAAAACACATGTGACGGTAGCAGAGATTTGGATGTACATTGTATTTTGCATAATTATATAATGTTCCAATAGCAAGTGATGTATTTGGAAAGAATAAGAAATAAGCAAACATTAAAGAAAAAAAAAAGACAACAATTGAAATGTTATTACAATCTGTTAGGTATTTAAAGTGGAAATGAAAAAAAAAAAACATTTTTAAATTTTTTTATATATAATTTTTTTTTAATAATTTTTTTTTATATAAAACCGGGTCGAAGAAAAATAACCAATATGTATTATATGCTGTTCAAATGTTGAGATTGATATAAGGTTAAATAAATCATTTTGATTTCTATGGAACTACAAGGGCCCTGTCCCAAATGGGTCTCCCTACGAGTCCGCACTTTCGTAACATAACGCCGCTTTGACTATCGGGTAAAAGTCTGCAAAAGTGCGCATGGAGGGCGTATATCGACCACAAAGGGGGCGCTCACGAGCACCCTTCTGAAACTTAAAATGACAAATAGGAGGACACTTTACGGTCTTATGGACTTATGGACACGCGCACACCTCCAAGTGTCAAACTGCATCCCGCAGTACTGCAAACCACGCCCCCCTACTACAAATTACGCCCCCTACAATGAAACAGCCAATTAGCACCTCCCTCCACCGCTTTTCACTTTCCTTGCTTTTTAAGCTTCACTATCGCCACCTACTGATACGCACACAGATCATTGATCAGCAGACGCCGTAAGTAATCCTGTTTGTTTTTAAAGTATGCAACGGCCATTTTAAGTCCACTAGCCCGTAAGTGAAGTATGCCATTTGGGACAGGGCCTATTCGGTTTGCATTTTAATTAATTTGGTTTCAGTGAGAACGCTGATTGAATTAAGCAGACGATGGGTCATTTTTTTACAGTCAGATAATGTATGATAACGTAAATACAGTAAACGCTTTGTCCCGGTGAAAAGGCATCTTAACGTGACGCAACCGTTTTAATGCGCAACGCAACATAAGATGAGTAGTGTTAGTTAACATTTTTTACATAACGTTACATTTTAACATGCACAGAAAATAAAGAAAAGGGAGTTTATATTAGATTATATTTTCACTTTCACTTATCCGTCTCATGCCACATCACTCAACTCTGACACGTTTCTCTGCGGGGAAACAATAGACGTTCCTCCCTCCTGTCAAAAACACATGTAGCACTTGCTTAACAGGGAATATCCTTACACTTGCTTCTGCTCTCTTTAAATGCATGGGGATTCAGCCATGATTCATGGCATAATTTCAGATTTAGAGTCAACCTCATAACCAAATAAACGAATTTATATGTGGGCCTATTAAATATGCACAAACGCTTTGGTCAAAGATGAGCGATCAAAACAAAGGTGGGGCTTTATTTGGACTTCTCGGGTGCCACAGGGTCCGTTTGCACTCCGGCATCCGAATGGCGTTTTTGGCCCTGTGAGACACACCAACGCATAACGCAACATTAGTGATCCTAACTCAGCAAGGAAGTGTTTGTTTTTTACTGCTCGTCCGTAATGGTGCCTGAAGCAAAATCCCTCGCAACCTGTCTGACAACTGCTGTTTTTTTTTTTTGCTAAAGTATAACAATGGATCTTGCTCCAACACGTCCCTTTTAGTTACAGTCAATGGTGAATTTGTACGCTTTATTATCCTGTGATAATTTAGTCATCATCATACTTTTGTCTGAGATTAGGGATCATCCTACATGAAACTGCCTATAACTATGGAGAATTATATTTATATTATATAACACAAACTTATTAAAAGCTAAAAAAAAGAAAACAAATATCGCAAAAATGATTAGAATAACGCATTTAGATTATGAGATTTCATGCAATATTATTAGATTTCATGCAATAATAAAATATCACATGCATATATTTTGTTCCCAATTTCATCTAATGATATTTAAAAAACATTTTAAATATTTTAAGTAGCATTTATTAAAGCGTAAAACAAATAAGAGTTCATATTTATGGATTTGATTCATGTAGATGTTGGTAATTGAGGCCATCTAGTGGTCATACGCTGTTGATTCTCTTGTATTATGTTCATCACCTCGAAGATCATGTTTTAAGATTAACAGCCAGCAAACAGTACCAAAATAATCAGGATGGTTAGACGTCGGACAGAACTACACACAGCATTTAACTGGCAAACTACATGCAACTGAACAGGTAAACTACATAGACACATTTGTCCTCCGTCAACGCCCTAGCCTTCGGTAATCTCTGGGTTTTTACTTAACCAGGTTTTTGAAGAACAGCTGGAGGGAATTCCTCTTCTCCAGCTTTCGTGGCATGTTAGGTGAGCCGCTATCTGTGCTTCCGACTGATTTGTTGTCAGGGGCCGTTTGTGGCGCTGGGGCGGCAGGTTTTGGCTCCTCTTTGGCCTTCACGGCTGGAGCGGCTTCTGCCACAGGAGGAGGAGCTGGCGTCTCCTTCTTGGGCTCTGGTGCCTTGTGTTGATATAAATGAATGATGGTTAATGAGACGAAAGTTTTGTGCATATTATATTTTATATTTAATTTTTTTTTTTTGATTCAGCAAGGTCGCAGTTGAATTGATCAGTACATTTATGATTTGTGTTTCAAACAAATGCTGTTCTTTTGAACTTTAAATTCATCCTGAAAACAGTGCATGATGATTTCCACAAAAATATAAAGCGGCACCGTTTTCAAAATTGATGATAATAAGAAACGAGTCACACTTCACAATAAGGTCCCATTAGTTAACTTTAATTAATACATTATTAACTAATAATAACTAACAATGAGCGATACATTTGTTACAGTATTTATTAATCTTTCATTAATACAAATGCAACTGTTCATTCTTAGTTCATGTCAGCTCAGGATGATTAAATGATATTAACAGATACAACTTCTGATTTTAATAATGTATTAGTAAATGTTAACTAATGATAACAAATGGAGCCTTATTATAAAGTGTTACCAAGCAATGTTTCTTGTGCACCAAATCAACGTATTAGAATTATTTAAGTTATTTTAATTTGTAATATTTCACAATATTACTATTTTTGCAGTATTTGCTGTATCAAATAAATGCAGTTTTGATGAGAATAAGAGGCTTCTTTCGAAAACATTGAAAAATCTTATCACCCACAAACATTTATTAATAAATGTATATTATATATTATAAAAATATATAGCCTAATATTATACATTATAAAATATATAATATCACATTTTATATATATATATATATATATATATATATATAAAGTTCTTATAAAATATAATAAAAAGAATATATATATATATAAAGTATATAAATATACTTAATATTGGTATGTAATTTAAATTCAATTAAAAAAATTCAAAACATTATTAATATATTAAGGAAGTAAAGCAAAAAAAGCAAATAAGTGCAATACAAAAAATTATACATCAGTCACAATAAATCATAGTGATCAAATAAATCAACCCATGGACAACCAATACAATACAAATCTATATCTCAAATACACTGTCACTGAAAGAAAGAAAGAAAGAAAGAATGAACGAAAGAAAGAACGAACAAAAGAAAGAGCGAAATTAAGAAAGAACGAACTCATGCACGAATGAAAGAAAGAATGAAAGATCGAATGAAAGAACAAAGGAAAGGCAGAATGAAAGAACTCATGCACATACAAACGAACGAAAGAACAAAAGAAAGAGCGAAAAAAAAGAAATAAAGAAAAGAAAAGAAAGAAAGAGCGAACAAAAGAACGAACTAAAAAACTAAAGAACGAACGAACGCACGAACAAACAAACGAAAGAACTAAAGAAAGAAAGAATGAAAGATCGAATGAAAGAATGAATGAAAGACAGAAGGAAAGAACTCACGCATGCACAAACGAACGAAAGAACAAAAGAATGAAAGAACGAACGAAAGAACAAATGAACGAAAGAAAGAAAGAACGAACTAAAAAACTAAAGAGCAAACAAATGAAAGACAGAACGAAAGAACGAGCGAAATAAAGAGCGCAATAAAGAACGAACGAACGAAAGAAAGAACTAAAGAAAGAAAGAATGAAAGATCGAATAAAAGAACGAACGAATGACAGAACGAAAGAACTC
The DNA here is from genome assembly GCA_038088235.1 of Zacco platypus. NCBI lineage: Eukaryota > Metazoa > Chordata > Actinopteri > Cypriniformes > Xenocyprididae > Zacco > Zacco platypus. The sequence continues at coordinate 10,650,030 of CM076067.1, forward strand.
ACGCATGCACAAACGAACGAAAGAACAAAAGAATGAAAGAACGAACGAACGAAACAAAGAACAAACGAAAGAACAAACGAACGAAACAAAGAACGAACGAAAGAACGCACACACGAACGAATGAAAGAACAAACGAACGAAACAAAGAACGAACGAAAGAACGCACACACACGAACGAATGAAAACAAACGAACGAAACAAAGAACAAACGAAAGAACGCACACACGAACGAATGAAAGAACAAAATAAAGAATGAAAGAAAGAAAAGAACGAAAGAAAGAAATATCATATGGGACTAAAGGATTTATTAGAAATGAATTACTCAGTAAACACAGTCTACACAGGCTATATTATATTGCTGAAATATTAATAACTGCCACTAAAGAACAGTTCACACCAAGGATGATAATCATAACAATAACAATAAGGATATATTTCTAAAAATCATTCTAAATATAATCACCATCACTAAAAATAGTATGTAGTAATAGTTCTCATCACCAGTATGATGAGAAACCATATCATTGGAATCACTTTCAGAGCGATTATTTTCCAGCTGACGAATGATAAAAACATTGACAGCCAATCAGAATCCATCCTGCTTTACGAGCCCGAGACGTCATAAATGCAGCGTACGCTCAGAATGAACAGAACGATATAGTCAACTTAACACAGTTATCGTTATAGTTATTGTTCTTGGTGTGATCGTCCTTTATATGCGCATTTTTCACCCTGTAAAAACCGATTAAAGGTGCCAGGGAACATGTACAGACAGCACAAACACATGTCAGACGTGAGGTTGAGCAGCGCCACAAAATCAATCAGTTTGGTTAATGCAAGAATGGCCACCGTATAGTGCCATTTACCGATCTAGCAGACATGAGGGAGATGCTGGCGGCAGCGCTGGACGCGGCTGCCTGGATCCTAGTGCTCACTTGGCCTAGCAGTACCTCAAATTCACACAAACCTGTTATTGCATGCAGTGCTCGAATGCAGAAACACAATCTGATACACTCGCACCCGGACTTCAATCCATCTGGGCTTTACCTTGGGTTTGAACATGTTTCCAAAAGTCGATTTTTTCTCTAGTTTCTTTTCTTCTGGTTTTGGAGCTGGAGGTTCTTCAGGTTTGGCGGCAGCCTCGAGGGTGCTGCTCTTAGATGCGTCTACCTGGCGTGTCAGAGAAAGATCAGACTGTTTTTATAAAAGCGAATGAAAGAACGGTGTGATGATTTAAGAAGGGGGTGAAATGATTGTGAGAATCATCAGTGAAGAGGTTAAAACAGATAACATCTGACTACTGCATGTTGATTTGGACGTCTGAGCCTCTTTTTCTTGTGGCACTTTCTAAAGTGAGGGTACAAAATGGTGAAAAAATCTTTAAATTCTAGATGTAAATGTATCCAGATATGTCCTACGTTTTGTTAACATGGTTGCGGTTCATCATATTTGTGATAAATGATTGTAAGAAAAAACATATTGTATATGTCCATTCTTTCTTACAAACATTTATCAATTTTATACAATCAAAATTTGATCGAAATTTAATTTGATTAAATATATACATTATTTTAAGAGTTTCTGTCAAAACTTTGCCACTTTTCATATATATATATATACACATATATATGGAAGCCCGTTTCCACCACTGAAAAAAAGAAGATTATTGCGACTTTTTCTCACAATTATGACTTTTTTCTCACAATTGCGAGTTTATATCTCGCAATTCTGACTTTTTTTCTCAGACTTGCGAGGTATAGTCAGAATTGTGAGAAAAAGTCAGAATTGCGTGATATAAACTCGCAATTGTGAGAAAAAAGTCATAATTGTGAGAAAAAGTCGCAGTTGCGAGATATAAAGTCAGAATTCTGACTTTTTTATATCTCGCATTCTGACTTAATAACTCGCAATTCTGACTTTTAATCACGCAATTCTGACTTTTTTTTATCAGACTTGCGAGATATAGTCAGAATTGCAAGAAAAAAAGTCAGAATTGCGTGATAAAAAGTCAGAATTGCGTCATTTAAACTCACAATTGCGAGTTATTAAGTCAGAATTCTGACTTTATATCTCGCAACTGCGACTTTTTCTCACAATTCTGACTTTTTTCTCGCAATTGCGAGTTTATATCACGCAATTATCACTTTATAACTCACAATTGCGAGTTTATAGCTCACAGTTCTTTGAAAAAAAGTCAGAATTGTGAGATAAAAAGTCGCAATAATTTTCAGTGGCGGAAACGGGCTTCCATATATACATATATATATATATATATATATATATATATATATACGTACAGACATGTATATATAATATATGTTCATGGGGAAATAAGTTTAAAATGTATATGTAAAAAAATATTTAAAAAAAAATGTAATTTATAATATTTAATTTAAATTATATTTATATTTAATCAATATTTTATTATGACTAAATACAGTTACTCATGCTACAAAATTTGATCAAAGTTTAATTTGTGTAAATATATTGGTTTGTCACCACTTTTCATTTTAAAAGTTGGATACGTGCTAACATAAAAATGACCTTTCTATGTTTAATAATACTTCACCTAACATGTCTTCTCTCTCACAGTAGTAACATGACACTGTTTTATACCCTGTTTATAGAAAGTGCCAAGTATGTAAAAGTACAGAAATAGTAAATGAATGATTTTATTGAGGAAGATAGTCCCACCACCGTGCTGTGCACAAAGAGACAATCGATCAGCTAAATGTATTTACCTGTACCTCAACCGGCTTTTTCTCTTCAACCACAACAGGCTGCAGGCAAGCAAATATTGGCATTAATTTTGCAGTAATCTACATTTCCCATGGCACTTTACACCACCCGTTTATTCTAGCAAGGACAACTACTGAGTCACTGGTTACACAAAGCCTTTACATGAGCCTCGGGTCGCTGAATAAATCTGATGTAAGTATGAAGTGGAGGAATGGAGAGCATTGGAACCCAAAGCACATGGTTTAGTTGGCCGACTGTTGTGACATGAGGTAATGGCTGCTGTCAACATGATGTCACCATAAAGGACGTTCAGTGACTCATTCATTATTTTCAAGGAGTTTTCTGCTAATTGAATAGCATAATGTATTATGCCTATGTGCGAAATCACCGCAAGCACATTTTATACCTCAGAATATTATATATTATAGCTCTCTCACACAAAGGGCAAAGTAATAGTAGCTCCTTGGATTAATTTGCATGTCTTGAGTTATGATAAAGAAATGGGGTCAGTTCTGTTAATATCATAAGAGCCTATGCTTGTTCATTTACCACTCTTGATGTCTTAGCACTGGCTCCACTGGTTGTCGCCGCCTGAACTTTTGACACCACCTTGCCTAGCAACACCTCAAATTCACATTACTGTTATGGTGTGCCACATACACTATATATGTATATATATATATAAAGTATAATAATAGTCTAAGTCTCTCCCCACAGCCAAATAGAGAAAGGCTTTATTTTTGGGATTTATTGTCACCTACATGTACTCCTGCCAGGTTTGGGCTTACCTTTGGACGGAAGAGTTTGCTGAAAGCACTGTCTTTAGTTTTGGTCTTGCCAGAGCCCTCTGCTTTTGTTGCAGCTGCTGCTGCTGCTTTTGTTGCAGATGTTTCCTCTTTCTTTACCGCCGGCTCTGCTTTACTTTCCATCTTAGGAGGCGCTGGGGGAGGTGGAGGAGGTGCCTTGGGTGCTTCCTGTACCTGGTAAAAGAGTGCAATGTGTTTTATTTAAAGCACAGAACAGCAGATGGTATACATTTCTCCATCCATCTATAAATATAATATTTATACTGTATATATATATATATATATATATATATATATATATACACTGTATTTATAAATATTTATAGATAGATGGATGGAGTGTTTTTCTATTTATTTATTTATTTTCTTTACATGAAGTTTGCAACCCTGATGACAAATTATAGGATGTCTTATGTCATGTTAAATCCTTATATAGGGTTAGGGTTAGGGTTAATTATGTCCCAAAATAATTTAAATAAGCATGAAAAATGAAATACAATTTTGCAATTCCATCCTTAAAAAATATTTTTTAAATATTTTTAAAACTTATTTCCCCATAAACATATATTGTATATACATGTCTGTATATATATATATAAATAAATAATCATATTAACCGCAAAAGGGTGCATGTATATATGAATGTTTATATACACACATACACATACACACACACACATATATATATATATATATATATTAAAAAATCATAATCATATTAACTCAAAAGGGTGGAATATTAATATGTAATTTAATTATATAAATGATATAAAATTTATAATATAATATAAATATCATATTTAAATTCATAACATTATAATGCTCATAATATTAAATGGCTCACATTTGTTGACGGTGCTGGTGGAGTCTCTTTCTGTGACTGTGGATCAAACATTAGGACAATAAATATCAAGCATCATCTGCATTTATGATAATAATCATACAGATTCTTTTGTAAAGTAATCTTAATTTTGATTACTAAGATTGATTATAAAATAATATTAACAGTAATATTGATTATATAATTTTTTATTCATTCATCATCATGCTTAATAAATAAAGCAAGCAAGTGTGCCGCAGGGCTTGAAGATCAATGAAAAAAGGTGTGATAAACAGAATCTCATGAATATGAATGAGCAGTGTTTTGACGGTCAAGGTTTTATTACCTGTTCTTTTGAAGCATCAGGAGTGGCTTTGGCTTCTTTGCTTGTCTTGGTCGGAGTGACCTTCGCATGCAGAAAAGAGAATGGAGACAAGTTAACATTCGAGTGACTGTGAAAAACCGTCAGAGTGGCATGTTTAAGCATATATCGCTCCTTCAGGTACTCCATGTCGGAAACCCGGGCCTGCTCATCTGCATGGAGATGAAGATTGAGATATCAAAAATGTATCTTTTGTGAGGATAATGCCTGTCTGTCAAACCCCAGACGCAGTTTAGACGGGCTGGCTTTGCCACGGCCACACAAAGAGCTCCCTGGCAGGGACCGTTCTGAACATGTTTCTCATATTGAGTCAGCCTTTGTCCTCTGGAGATGGCGTAGGCCTACCCGTGCTTTATCACAGCACATCACAACTCCAAATGCACAGGCCTCCCTTGTGAGCTCACATTATGCAGCAAACAAAAGGCTGCCACAGTCTGACATGTCCAAAGGCTTGATTTAGCAGAGTGCCAAGGATAGTTTAACAGATTAAAGACGCAGTGTAACAAATACCACAATGATGGAGTAAAAATGCATCATTGTGGTCTGGTACAGCAAGTCTAGATTGTTGAATAGGGGTCAGTTATACAGAAATACACACCTTCCTGTTATTCTCTCTCTTAATATTATATTAAATTTCCTTAAAAAATATTTTCATTAGGGATGCACGATATATCGGCCACCATATTGGCCGATATTTGTACATTTTTAATGAAAATTAAAGAAAATTTGGCTGATATATTAAAGCCGATAAATAACAGTTGAGACACCATTACGGTTTTGAATTTGATTGAAATAGTATTTAAATAGACATATAGGCTACATAATATTATAATGAGAACATTTTAAATGGTGAGACTTTTGATTTAGTAACTCAAAAATGATATAAAATTTTTGATTTAGATTTATCAGCTTATATATCGTTATCGGCTTTTAAGAATTATCGGTTATGAAATTTTTTGTCGCATACCTAATTTTCAAAACTCAACTGAGAGAACAATGCACTTGAAACACTAAGGTCATGGAGTTCAATTCCCTCAAAAAGAAAAAAAAATGCTCTTGAATGCACTGAAACCACCCGTCTCTCGAATGCATGAAGGTAAATGTAATTTTAAAGAAACTTTAAATGATGAGCAAAATAATGAAAGCAATTAAATTTGTACTTACAAATGTTTTGAAAAAGTTCATAACTGACTTTTCTGCTGCTTTAATGTCCTCTGGTGGTTTATTTTCTTCCGTGACTTCCACAGGACTGGGTTCGAGAGCTTCACCCTCCGGCTCCGGCTCTGTGCTGGTCTTTATGTCCACTGGATCCTATAGACAAATTCAGAGAATTAGCCTTTGGAAATGTGTTACAACCCTTACAGCTGATGTGCAATAGATGCATTGAAATAGGGGCACAATTCCATCCATGCCTCTGCCTACTCGAGCCAGCAGCAACAATCATCCTATTATTAACGCCTGTTTCCCCCCCTCACTCATTGATATTCAGCAATGCGCTGGACTTTAAGTCTGCATGTGCTTTATCTTACAGTAAAATGTGTCATATTTATATTATAGTGTGTGTTTGGCTTGTTATATTTTACTGGAAATCACTTTTAGAGAACTTAACACAGAAGTAACGGTGATATGCATGTTGATGACTCAGTAGCTCTTCATTGGCAACTAAATCTTATTTTCATTTCATGCAAATGGAAAAAACAGGGAAAAGACAAAACAAACACTTATTATGTCTGAGACAGTTACACTACTGGTCAAAAGTTTGGAGTAATTACACTGTAAAAAAAAATGTTGGGTTAAAAACAACTAAAGTTGGGTTGAAAATGGACAAACCCAGCAGTTGGGTTAAATTTAGTTTAATTTAACTCAACTATTTGCTTGCTTAAAATGAACCCAAAGTATGTTGGAAATTAAGGTTTATTAATAGGTTTAATGAATAATAATTAAACAATAAACATTATATTTATTGTTAATAAATGTTCACCTCTTGATTATTATTGTCGCCTCTGGTAATTATGGGTCTGATTTTTAATTTTGGGCTCATTTTAAGACAGCCATATAGTAATTTATAAACAATAGTTGAGTTAAATAAAACTGCACAAACATTTAACCCAACCGCTGGGTTAAAACAACCCAATCGCTGGATTTGTCCATTTTCAACCCAGCATTTTTTAGGGTGTAGGATGTTTTAAAGTTTTTGAAAGAAGTCTCTTATGCTCACCAAGATGGCATTTATTTGATCAAAATTACAGTAAAACGGTAATATTACAACAATATAAAACAATTGTTTTCTATTTGAATATATTATAAAATTTTATTCATTCCTGTGATGCAAAACCGAATTCAGCATCATTTCTCCAGATACCATCACTCTCATTCTAATATGCTTACAGTTTCCACAAAAATATTAAGCAGCAAAAACTGTTTCCAACATTGATAACAATAAAAAGCATTATTAAAAACTGAGCACCAATAATAATTGAGCAGCAAATCATCATATCAGAATGATTTCTGAAGGATCATGTGACACTGAAGACTGGAGGAATGATGCTGAAAATTCAGCTTTGATCACAGGAATAAATTACATTTTAAAATATATTAAAATAGAAAATAGTAACTTTAAATTGTAAAAAATATTTCACAATATTACAGTTTTCACTGCATTTTTTTTTTCAAACGCAGCCTTGGTGAGCATAAAAAATCGTAATATCGGTAGTGTTAATAGAGACAACACAACATGCTAGAAAACTGTTATTTTTTGATGCAGTGAGTTTCAATGACACTTTCAGGAACAGTTCGTGTTAATATCGTGACATGCATCTTGAGAAAAGGAGCTAGTACGTTTACATTTTGAGTGAATCGCATGCGGTGAGTTTCTCCATGCAGTGCCTTTCGTCGAAAGAACATCGTTGTCGTAACTGACCTTATTCAGACACGTGAGCTCATCTGGGCAAACCTCAACCGTGATGTGAACAGTGCTTCCAACAGCCCATACATCTACACTGAGCGGCTTAAAGGAAGCATCTTTTAAAGCCTTAGTGCAAATGGACTTGAGTTGGGAAAAAAGTTGAGTAGATTCTGCTGAATTACATTTACTTTTAGTGAGCGCAGGTTCTTCTGAACGACCACCATGGCCAGAGACGTTCAGTGGTCCAGCCGGTTCCTCAATAACCACCCAACTTTCATCATCTAGACTATCTAAGATGAATTCGTAAGTGGCGGGAGAAATTTCTTCTTCAGCAACCAGCGCCATTTCCACGGATGTTGTTAATGGTTCCTCAGCACCGACCGATGACTCCTTGAAATTTTTCCTTATGACTTCTTCTATATCATCTGAATGGCACACTCTTTCTTGTTCTCGAGTAATCTGCAAGAGTTCCTCAACAATTTCCACAATTTCTTCAGCAACTAGCAATGGCTCCTTAGTTCCAACGGCTGGTTCCTCAAAAGGAAAAAAGTCCTTGACAGAATCAAATGCAAGTTTTACAACTGAAGACATGCCGTGCACAATAAAACTATCAGTGAAATAAGATACTTTCGTCAGTTTTTTGGAAATAGGTTCAAGTTTCTCAACCGGGTGTTTGGTAGCTTCCCACAATGGAACGTTCTCAAACGCTAATTGTTCCTTTTCATCTGATATTATGCTTTCAACAATTTGATTGAGTTCCTTGTCTTCTAACAAGGCCCGTTCAGCATCCTCATCATCTTCTTCAAATTTCAGATACATCTTACTGGCTTTTCTTGTAACTGGCTCTTCTCTCAGTGGTTCTTCAGCAACAGCTACTGGTCTTTGTTTAGAGTGCAAATCTGTCAGGACCTCCAAGTATGTTACGACTTCAACATTCGTGCTAGATGACTTCATCCAGATGTTCTTTATCAATGAGCGTGGCCTTTTGGGTTGTGCGGGAATGGCGTCAGCCAGTTGGAGTTTAAGCTTCTCCGCAACCTTCTCGAGAATCTTCTTTTGGTCTGAATTAATGAAGACTTTATCCTTTTGGAACGAGAAATTGGTAAATGTGAATCAGAATGCACTTCATTTTTGCGATTTACGAGGATTAGTCGTTAGATGCTCGGCAGAACACTTCAGGTATCCATCCAAAAATAACCATGAGCTAAAGCACAGTTTAATAACAACACGTGTGACATGTTCTAATAACTTACTAAAACTAAAACATTCTTTATTTTATGATTAATCTGCTTCAAGAGTTTTTCTTCTTTCTCGCCATGAACCACTTGCTTATTAGCATGCAAATTACTAGGATATTGGCTGTTTATTAGCACTTATTAATGCCTTATCCTGCAAGATCTTGTTCTACATCCCGTAAACGTACCTAAACTTAAAGGGATAGTTCACCCAAAAATGAAAATTAAATAAATTAAAAATAAATTAAATGAAAATGATCACATGATTTACTCACCCTCAAGCCATCCTAGGTGTATATGACTATCTTCTTTCAGACAAACACAATCAAAGATGATTGTGAAAATACGCTGGCTCTTCCCACCTTTATAACTGGGGGCGCGATTTTGAAGCCAAAAAAAAATTGCATCCATCCATCGTAAAAGTAATCCATACGACTCTAGGGGGTTAATAAAGGCCTTCTGATGCGAAGCGATGCGTTTTTGTAAAAAAAAATTTAAAAAAAATCCGTATGTAAAACTTTAACTATAATAACTACACTCTAAAAGTTGCTGTGTTAAAAACAACCCAACTGGGTTGAAAATGGACAAACCCAGTGATTGGATTAAATGTTTGCCTGTTTACTGTACTACTTGCTTAAAATTAACCCAAAATATGTTGGAAATTAACTTATTATAATGTTTAATAAATGAACATTTATTAATGAATAATTATTAAACAATTAATCATTTATTAAATTGCTTATTATGTTCACCCTCTGATTTTTATTGTAGCCTCTAGTGTGTGTCTGACTTTTAATTTCCAACCTGTTTTGGGTTAGTTTTAAGTCAGTCATTTAGTCATTTTTAAAAAATAGTGGAGCGTATCGCTTCTGGTAGACGGCCGTACGCATCGATTTACGGTCGATTTAAGAGTAACCCCTGACCCGACGAACACGGAGGTGCAGAGGATAGAGCAATGGCTACCAATATGGTTGTTTTTCTTATAAAAACCAATTGATTCGCTTCAGAAGGCCTTTATTAACCCCCGGAGTCATGTGACATACTTTTACAATGGATAGATGCACTTTTTTTGGCTTTAAAATCTGGTCCCACATTCACTGTCATTATAAAGCCAGGATATTTTTAAATATATCTCCAATTATATTTGTCTGAAAGAAGTCATATACATCTTTGATGGCTTGAGGTTGAGTAAATCATGAAGTAATTTGCAATCTTGGGTGAACTATCCCTTTAACAACTACCTTACTAGCAATTAATAAGCAGTAATTAGGAGTTTATTGAGCCAAACGTCGTAGTTAATAGTGACAATTGGACCTTAATCTAAAGTGTGACCAAAATCATTTCTAATAGCCAACCATTAATACTTGATGTTTAAAATACAACCACATTTCACTGTGGACAGATAAATCAAGTGACCAGGAAAAAGTAAAGGAGAAATGAAATTAGCAAAATAATAAACGACAAACAACTTTTTGCGACATCTACTCACAGGCTGCACGGCAATTTTCACTTCCACCGCTGTGATCTGATGCGCGTCGACTGAATCCTTGCTTTCCGATTCGGGTTTCACAGGTTCGCTCTTCTTTTTGAACATTTTACCAAAGAAGTTGGTCACCTCATCTTCACTGGGCTTTGGGGCTTTTTTGGGTGGTTCTGCATCTTTCGCGACTGTCGTTTTTGGTTCAGGGGTCGTTTCCACGAATCCGTTGGGTTTACTGCTGTCTACCTCTTCTTTTACTGCTGCTTTTGCTTCATTTTTGATGGCTACAGGTGGGGCTTCACTTTTTTGCTCCACTACTGCTTTACAAGCCACTAGACAAAAGAAAATAAAAGAAATGATATATGCAATGCACAGGGACACAATATCTATGCTGCCTTTAGCTATCAATTTGATAATCTTTTTGACTAATGATAAATCATATTACACACCCATTCTTATGGCTTAGTCCTTATTTATATCCACTTTAATGATCCTGACATATGAAGTTCACTCCTGAAGTTACCGCCAAAGTTACACAAGCTTATTCAGCAGGATTGTGCACATGCATGTGTTTCTTACATGCATTTTACAATTTTCATTGTCAAATGCATGCATTTACTGCATTAGATGGGATATACAGTACTGTGCAAAAGTTTTAGGCAGGTGTGAAAAAATGCTGTAAAGTAAGAATGCTTTCAAAAATAGACATGTTAATAGTTTATATTTATCAATTAACAAAATGCAAAGTGAGTGAACAGAAGAAAAATCTACATCAAATCAATATTTGGTGTGACCACCCTTTGCCTTCAAAACAGCATCAATTCTTCTAGGTACACTTGCACACAGTTTTTGAAGGAACTCGGCAGGTAGGTTGGCCCAAACATCTTGGAGAACTAACCACAGTTCCTCTGTGGATTTAGGCAGCCTCAGTTGCTTCTCTCTCTTCATGTAATCCCAGACAGACTCGATGATGTTGAGATCAGGGCTCTGTGGGGGCCATACCATCACTTCCAGGACTCCTTGTTCTTCTTTACACTGAAGATAGTTCTTAATGACTTTCGCTGTATGTTTGGGGTCGTTGTCATGCTGCAGAATAAATTTGGGGCCAATCAGATGCCTCCCTGATGGTATTGCATGATGGATAAGTATCTGCCTGTACTTCTCAGCATTGAGGATACCATTAATTCTGACCAAATCCCCAACTCCATTTGCAGAAATGCAGCCCCAAACTTGCAAGGAACCTCCACCATGCTTCACTGTTGCGTGCAGACACTCATTCGTGTACCGCTCTCCAGCCCTTCGGCGAACAAACTGCCTTCTGCTACAGCCAAATATTTCAAATTTTGACTCATCAGTCCAGAGCACCTGCTGCCATTTTTCTGCACCCCAGTTCCTGTGTTTTCGTGCATAGTTGAGTCGCTTGGCCTTGTTTCCACGTCGGAGGTATGGCTTTTTGGCCGCAAGTCTTCCATGAAGGCCACTTCTGACCAGACTTCTCCGGACAGTAGATGGGTGTACCAGGGTCCCACTGTTTTCTGCCAATTCTGAGCTAATGGCACTGCTCGACATCTTCCGATTGCGAAGGGAAGTAAGCATGATGTGTCTTTCATCTGCTGCAGTAAGTTTCCTTGGCCGACCACTGCGTCTACGGTCCTCAACGTTGCCTGTTTCTTTGTGCTTCTTCAAAAGAGCTTGGACAGCACATCTGGAAACCCCTGTCTGCCTTGAAATTTCTGCCTGGGAGAGACCTTGCTGATGCAGTATAACTACCTTGTGTCTTGTTGCTGTGCTCAGTCTTGCCATGGTGTATGACTTTTGACAGTAAACTGTCTTCAGCAACCTCACCTTGTTAGCTGAGTTTGGCTGTTCCTCACCCAGTTTTATTCCTCCTACACAGCTGTTTCTGTTTCAGTTAATGATTGTGTTTCAACCTACATATTGAATTGATGATCATTAGCACCTGTTTGGTATAATTGTTTAATCATACACCTAACTATATGCCTACAAAATCCCTGACTTTGTGCAAGTTTACCTTGAAGAATTGATGCTGTTTTGAAGGTAAAGGGTGGTCACACCAAATATGGATTTGATTTAGATTTTTCTTCTGTTCACTCACTTTGCATTTTGTTAATTGATAAATATAATCTATTACCAAGTTTATTTTTGAAAGCATTCTTACTTTACAGCATTTTTTCACACCTGCCTAAAACTTTTGCACAGTACTGTATATCACTCACATCTAGCAAGTCTTTGTTCTTGTGAGTGCACTTCTCTTCTATAAAGGCTTTGTGAAAGTGTTAGCAACTTGCAATGCATACAAAACACAAATTAAACATTGCTTTATCCACCATGCATCTGGCTACAACACCCAAAGTTTATATAGAGCTTTGCACCATGTTCTCGAATGTGAGTTAATCCAAACAATGTAAATGTATTCAAGTTTAGCTTGAAGTTACTGTTGCAGATATTCATTTTGGGAATATGTGGGGAGATACACTGGAAACACTTTATAATAAGATCTAATTCGTTAACATTAGGTTAACATGAACTAACAATGCATTTATTAACCTTGTTAATGTTAATAAAAATGTTTGTGCTCATGTTAGTTCAAAGTAATGTTAAACTTTTGACATTAAGATCAATAAGCTGTATATGTAGAGGTATTGTTCATTGTTAGTTCATGTTAGCAAATGAAACCTTTTGCCAATACGTTTAGTCACATAAACAATATACCGTATACATACCAGGTTCAGTTACTTCTGGAGTCGGGACAGCATGTCCATTCAGTTCTCCGTTCTGGACTTTTTTCTCAACATTTGTCTGGTAAATGACATTGATTGTTGTTTGAATCATTGGTTTAAATATGGATTAACACTATGACATGATCATCTTAAGCCGAGTACGTCTCAAAGAATTATTCTAAGAAAATGGTGTTATAATTATTTATATTTAAAAAATTATAATCAGACTTCATCAAAATTATATATAAATACACATAAATTATACACAAACACATAGCTGACATGAAATTACTAAGTGAAAACATTTGCTAAAACTAATTTAAATAAAATAGTTTTTAGGACTATATATAGAATATTTGTACTTTTAACAATGTGTTTATGATATTGCAAATACAAGCTTATAAGCTGGAAAAGTACCTAAATATACATTTTTAACTTAAGATAATGTAATAAACATACAATAATACAATATTGAATTAAATTTACCTTCTGACGCTTTTTTTGAGATGATTGCTCGTTCCCCATCTTCAACTCAGCAACTGAATCAATCGGCATTGAAAATAAGCACATAGTTATTGAATATGAAGGAAATACCCACTAAATATTTTTTGCAAAGTCTGTTACAATCAGATCACTAAAAGTCCCACACTGCAAAAAAAATCATTTTCTTCCTCCGTATTTTTGTCTGGTTTACAGTACAAATATACTTTTTATACAAATATAAAAAAAGCTGTTTTTTATTCAAAGTCTTGTATTCTAAAATGAAGCTGAAAACAAGAAAAGGTTTGCCAATGCCGTAAGAAAAATAACCATTTCCCTTTAAATTAATTTTATTTTTCTTAACCGATTGGCAGATTTTTTTCCTTAAAGCATAAATTCTCTTAATGTTAATACATTTTTCAAAAAACATCACTTTATATCTTAAATAATTTTGCTTCTCAAGTAAATATATCTTGATTTAAGAATGTTTAGATATTTGTACAAAAGTGCGATCGGACACATAGGGTGGATTAGACTTCTTTTGTGAAGGTTGTAGGTTCAATCCCAAACCGGGATGATAGTTATTATGATATTAAACAATACTTCTAAGTATTATATTACTTAAATGAAAATATTTGTATTTACCTTTCCACTGTCTTGTGCCCCAAACAGAGTCTGTGTACAGTTTCCAAACCTCGATTAAAGTGATCGCCGGCGGTCTGCTATCTGTCAAGCCTGTGTGTGTACACATATACCTGTCCCGACAGAGGGTGGGGCTCGAAACTTATCACCTTAAGACACTGTGGATGAGACATGGCCTGTGAACCCATTAGCACTGATGAACTCAGCGTCATGTCCTTTTGTTTCTCCCCGATGAGCTTTTCCTCCTAAAAAATGATAGGATTATAACACAGGTCAAAGATAAGGCATGGGACAATATCATCTACTCATTCAAAGAACAAAGTGTCAAGCTGATCTGAGAACAGCTCTCGTGGGCCAGTCTGTTTTGTAGGTGTGGTTGGCCCCAAACAGGATGTGTGTAGAGGATATAAAGTAAAAAAAAAAGTTTATTTGCATAGTATGACTCTCATCTTGAGTACAGAGTACATGATGTCAAGCTTACCAACCTAAGCCTTTATTGATTTAATGATTCCTCACTTGCAGAATACATTATGACAAACACTCGATTGTAAGAGTTACGGTGTGAATAAATAAAATGATTAAAAAAATAATTTACACTACCATTCTTGTACTAAATATTAAGCACAACTGCTTTCGATATTAATAATGTGAGTTAATGAGTAATTAATAATGTTAATAATCTTGAGCATCAATAATATAGGTTTCACAATGTTTTAGTGAAAAGTCCTTCTGGACTGTCTTGCAGGTTTATTGATTAGATTATCTGATGTTTACAGCTTGTTAAACTGATCAGTTTAAGCTCATCATCATTTTGTCATGTACTGTGATAAACCCTGGGTTTGATCAGTCATCGGCTCCAGACTGTAAAATAAAGTGAAGTACCATCTAAATACAAAACAATGGATTGCTGTGGACTTTAGGCTAATGGAAGGCTTATGTTTAATGACATGGAAACTATATTTAGATTTAGAAGGCAAATATTCTGTAAATAATGAAATATGGGATGGATTGCAATTCATTTATTTAATTAATCCGTATATTATACTTACATAAAACGTTTGGTATAATTATGACTTTTTTTTGTTTTGAAAACAACGCCCACAAAGAATGCATTTTTATTTGATTGAAAATAGTAAAAACAATAATATTGTGAAATTTTATTAGTTGTTTTAAAATATATTTTGAAAAATAATTTATTCCTGTGATCAAAGCTGAATTTTCAGCATCATTTCTCCAGTCTTCAGTGTCACATGATTCTTCAGAAATCATTCTGATATGATGATTTGCTGCTTAAGAAACATTTCTGATTATTATCAGTGCAGTGATAATAATGCTGCTTCATATTTTTGTGGAAACCATAATACAACACCATTTTAAAAAAATGCAAAAATAGAAATTAATACTTAAATACTTCAAATACTTCAATAAGGATGCATTACATTCATTCAAGTGATAGTAAAGACATTTATAATGTTACAAAAGATTTCAAATAAATGATGATCATTTGAACTTTTATTATTTAAAGACTCCTGAAAATAAATGTGTCAGTTTCCACAAACAAATTAAGCAGCAAAAAACTATTTTCAAAACTGATGAACCATTAAAAAAATAATTAAAGCACCAGTAATAATTAATATATATATATATATATATATATATATATATATATATATATAATATTATATTATATTATATAGCTATTTTAAAATGTAATAATTTCTCAAAATATTACTGATTATTTTATCAAATAAATTCAGCTTTGGTGAGCACATAAGAGACTTCTTCCAAAAATATTAAATATTATTATTATATTTTTACATATACATATATGTATGTATTTAATATATTAAATATTAAAATTGTAATTATTCCAAACTTTTGACTGCCAGTGTATGCAATATTTTCATTAAAACTTTAAATTGATTAACAGTCCAAATTTGTAATAATGCAATATTAAAAGATGCTGACTATGTTTCTCTCATTCTTAGACTATTTGGAAAAAAGAGGAATACTAATTGGCATGAAGAAAATATAATTTTTGAAAACAGAAGCAAGTTTACTGTATTAATTCTGTGATGTACTCAGAATAATTGGTGGCAAATACATGTCGTTACATTCTTGGCACGCCCTTTTTCGTGATGGTTTTATCATAAACTACCAATCTACTCGACCTTTAAGATATTTCTCCCGACATAATATTAATTCTTTTCATTCCACGACAAATACAGGCTGTCCTTATACAGTATATGCTGATTGTCTCCCACGTTTTATTCATTCTCCATTCCCTAGACTGTCCTTTGGCAGTAAATGCAACTATTTGATTCATACATGGTTTTCTGAACGGAGGAATCCTCTCGCTTTGCCAAAGTGCACTGTAAACCCTTCAACATCTCATGAAATAAACATCAAGCAAAACACTAATATGTACAGTGCACCGCATCGTCCTATTCAACAGAAAGCATGACAACGAACAAAGGAGCAGATCAGCAGAGGGTGAGATTTTGTCATGTAAGCGCCGTTCATGGATACAGAGTCACATTGTAAATGTACACAGTGGGGGCGAAACGCAAATTCCTTTGTGGTCACTGTGAACTTGATCTGCCACCATGAACGGCATTCTTGCGACATGCTAACAGTGAAAAACCTCGAGAAAACTTTGAAGGCGTTCCACGAAAATTATCCAAATGACAACTGTTTTCATTAAGCTTAAAGGTTGCACAAAATGCAACAGTTTTCACATTTATCGAACTATAATTTTGACATTCATACTCAATGCTAATGATAGCTATTAAAAAAGGATTAATGATATTAAGGTTGGGAAAAGGTATATTATCTTAATATTTGTCTTTGGGCGTAACACTGTTTACAAAAAGGAAGCTTCAAGCACTTGCAACCACAGTGAGTTTGTTCAGTCAGGTTGTGTCCACTGTCATTATGTTAACTAAATATTCAACAGCTTGTGTCTGGCTTGACTGTTTTACGTTCCACAGGAACATTGGACACTCGATCCCATGCTTATCCTGAAGCCGAAAGATATGGTTCTCCCAAACTTTTAGAGTCTATCATCATTTCCTGTCACGCGTTTCTTAAAAACACAACAGAAGATATTTTGAGATCACTTGAAGCTTAAAGTTAGCAATACAAAGATTCAAAAGCATTATAAACAAGCAATCCCAAAAAAAACATGTAGTCGTCCATTTTAAAATGACTCGAAAATACAACAGAAGATATTTTGAGATCACTTGAAGCTTAAAGTTAGCAATACAAAGATTCAAAAGCATTATAAACAAGCAATCCCAAAATACATGTAGTCGTCCATTTTAAAATGACTCGAAAATAAAACACAAGCAACAATGACAGAGGTTGTCAGTTGGAGTCCTACGGGAATGGTCAAGTTGAATGTCGGTATACAGGTTTCTTCTATTTAGCAATGTGGATTTTTGGAAAGTAAACAAGGAGGCTAGCCTAGGCCTACAAACACGTTTGATAAAATATTTTAGGGGCAAAACTGGGTTGGGATGGAAATAACAGTAATTTTTTCTGGTTCTTGATAGGACTACAGGGCCAACAAAGGTGGATAAAGGTTCATTTCAAATAAACCCTGCCTGGGACATATCTAAGTCTGTGTGGAAATGAATCTATACTGTCCAGAAGATGTCGTAAGAGTTCTGAAAATCCAAACCACAAAGAAAGTAAGGATAATTTCAAGAAAAACGAGAAGCTAAACGGAGTCAGTGAAACATTATATTTCATTCTCCCTGTGACAAAAGTACTACATTTTTGAAACGGCAACAGAAGCACGGGATAAACTCATGAATACCCACGTGCTCCATTCAGCCACAGTTCACGCGCGTGCACGCAGTCCGCTTCCCGTTCAAGATGGCGGCCACCATGAAGAAAGGAGTGGTATGTGTTCGCATAAACTTGCTTTCTATTTAGGTTCACGACGTATTTTCGCGCGCGCTTAGTAACATGTAGTAGTGGTGCAGAAATATCTAAATCAGTTGAGGGACGCTGAAGATTATTTATTTCCACCAGATAGGTGGCTATCGTCAAATTATTCACGATTGTCTGGCATATTGACATATAATTCTTATTATTTACGTTCATCGTTCAGCTGTAGGGTTTCTTTTAGCTCATATGCTATTCTTTTTAGCTCATAAGTCTGCTTATGACACTGTATGCTTTTATCTTAATGTTACAGCTTTATGCTATATTATCTTGGGCTTTATTTGAAAATATGGATATTTCATTCATTCATATTTTCATTCATCTTACACACACACACACACACTCAAGCTACTGTATTATTAAGTTTAATGCCATTTCGTAATGTTATATGATGTCACTCAATGTCACTTCATATGTTTACAAATAAGTTACAGCATACGAAGAAAATTATTGTGGCATTGGTTCATTTTAGTGCTTTTTATATAGTACCTTATAAAAGTCTATATATATATATATATATATATATATATATATATGCATTATATATATTGTGTATATATATATATATATATGTATATAATGTATATGCATTATATGTATATGCATTATATGTATTGTATATGTGGTTTATATATATATATATATATTATATCTTAATAAGATTTGTTTATATTGGAATAAATGTGGTTTAATGAAAAAAAAAAAAAATCTCTTGAATTAAAACAGGCAGCTGAAGATGTCAACGTAACATTTGAAGACCAACAAAAGATAAACAAGTTTGCCAGAAATACGAATCGGATGTCTGAACTGAAAGATGAAATCGAGGCCAAAAAGGTAAATAGATGGTTTGACATTTTAGACTGCATTTTGTTCAGGCAAATGCTAATTTTTTTTCCCTTTTTCTTAATAGAAATCTTTACAGAATTTAGAGGATGCCAGTGATGACCTCATGATGTGTGAGGATGATGCAATGCTGATCCCGTATCAGATCGGAGACGTATTCATCAGTCACTCTCAAGAAGAGACGCAGGAAATGCTGGAGGCAGCAAAGGTGACATGACCCAAACCAAAACATGAGTCTTTACTCAAGCCGTGTGTTTTAAGTCGTGACATATTGTCAAGTATGGTGACCCATACTCGAAATTGGTGCACACGCACAGTGAGTAGTGAACAAATGCACACACACACACACACACACCCAGAGCGGTGGGGAGCAATTAGGGGTTTAGGTGCTTTGCTCAAGGGCACCATAGTCATGGTATCGAAGGTGGAGAGAGTGTTGTTCATTCACAATCCCCACCTTCAATATCTGCCGGCGTGGGAATCGAACCGGCAACCTTCAGGTTACAAGCCTGACTTCCTCACCATTAGGTCCCTTTTATGTCTCACACAGAGGTAGTTAGTTGTACACATTCTGGACTGCAGACTTGTAAGTAAAATCTTTGAAAGGTTGTAGGTTCAAATCTCATGAGAGTCGATTCCATGAACTACTTGCGTCGTCTTCGACTCAAGACTCAACCTCAAGTTATTGCAGGATAATACTTAGTTCTACTGACCATGAAACGGTATTATGATTTACTTCGTTAAAACTTATTGTTCTTTTTGTTCATGTTATCTAGTTGTTTCCCCTCGCATACTTGCAGCAAATCGAGTAGAAAGCAACCTAACACAAAATGGTTGAGCATCCTGATGTTTTGGATGACCCAACTGGCCTCTAACTTTCTTTGCTTTGCAAAACCAATTTCTTGCTTGCCGAGTGTTCAGTTTGAACCCTGGTTTTACCGCTCAACATTTCCATACTGATATTCTGGTATCCACAGGAAGATCTGCAGGATGAGATCAAAGCTCTGGAGGGTCGTGTGTCATCCATACAGGTGGTCCTTGGAGATTTGAAGGTTCAATTATACGCCAAGTTTGGAAACAACATCAATCTAGAAGCAGAAGAGAGCTGAAACCTCACTCATGTGGACTTGACCTCACAGACTGTCATTCTCCAACAGGAAATGACATTTCTATTCTTACAAGTTCTCGCCCTGTTTACTCTGGTGACGTTTGTTGCATTTCACATGTTGTTTAGTGAGTTGTCTGAGCTATTGCATGCAGGTGGTTTTGGGGATGGGTTGAATGAAGCATCCAGGAAAAGAGAAAGAGAAACACTGATGTAAAAATAATAAAAAAAGAGGCAACAATTTACATTTCAGTTTCATTATTTTTTCAATGGATGCTTATTATTGGCATCATTGTATAGGCCTAGCATAGTGGTCAAAGTTTTGAGCTGGTAATGGATAGGTTGCAGGTTCTAATCCTTCACGTTTCAGCTCATAACAAGTGTACTAAGAGTTGCTTTGGATAAAAGTGTCCGCTAAATGATGTAGTAGTGTAGTAAACCTAAAGTCATTTAGGTTTAGTTATTGTTTATTTAAATTTACTTAATTTTTTAATTTATTTTAAAATTTGCACTACCTTTCCAAAAGGTTGCGGTCTGTGAGGTTTTTTTTTTTTTTTTAAAGAAATTAATATTTTTATATTTTTAGCTAGTATGGATTAAGTAGATCACATGAAAAGTTACAAAATATTTCAAGTATGCTGTTCTTTTGAACTCTCTATTATCAAAAAATCCTTATCAAAGAAATATATCACAGTTCCACTATAACATTAAGCAGCACAATTGTTTTCAACATTTGTCAATATTCAATATTGTGCATTAAATCATCATATTAGAATGATTTCTGAAGGATCATGTGACACTGAAGACTGGAGGAATATTCAGATTTACCATCACAGGAAAAAAGACATTTTAAAATATATTAAAATAGAAAACGGTACTTTTTAAATGGTAACTTTCACAATATTACAGATTAAATAAAATATGCAGCCTTGGTGAGCATAAGAGATTTATTTTAAAAATATTAAAAATTTTTACTGAACTCATTTGAATGGTTGGGTGTATTTCAGATCGTTTTATATGTAAAATAGTGATACACATTTTTATTTCAATTTAGCTAATGTTAATTATAAGTAATATTTACATTTCTTTCATCCTATGCCGTTTACAGATTTGAATCCAAATTAGGAAACATTCGATTTGAGTCCTAGAATAGAGCAGCGTTTGTTTTCATTTTTCAATAGGTTTAAAGTGAAGGGAAGTTCGGATCGTTTTTCTCACTCGAATCTTTGAGTTTCGTTCAGCATAAATTTTTTCAAGTCAATTCAGCAAAATCTAATTAAAATGGTAATAGCTAAATTCCCCAACACATCAACTCATGCAAACATTGATCACATTTAGAATAAGAAAGAACTATAAACAGAAATGATTTGTTCATTCGAGATTTGTTCAATGATTCGTTCATTCGAGTCCTTTTGGAAAAGTACCGTTATTCAAATTTATAAATTGTAAGAA
This sequence comes from Zacco platypus, assembly GCA_038088235.1. Taxonomy (NCBI): domain Eukaryota; kingdom Metazoa; phylum Chordata; class Actinopteri; order Cypriniformes; family Xenocyprididae; genus Zacco; species Zacco platypus. The sequence continues at coordinate 10,671,611 of CM076067.1, forward strand.
AATTGAGACCTGAAATGCATATCTCATCATTTCTGTATAAAATACGGCCATCACGTGACAAAAGAACAAACGACTCAGACCCGAAGACTAATCATTTCTGTTTCCGGTACAGATGACATCGAGTCATGTTAAAGTTTCATTTAAATTGCACAAGATGTTTCTGTGGTTTTTTAGGGCATCATATTTAATCAGAGCTGCATGATTTGTTCTTCACATACATGGTGTATCTATTACTCCCTCTATATGCATCATTGTACAGTTAACATAGTACATGGTGGCAGAACTGTGTTAATTGGCCTTGAAGAGCTTTGAGTTCCCGCTGTTGTGATTCTTCATCTGCATAATCAAATGTTGGTCTGGTCCCTGCTGGAGCGGGACTGATGGAACAGGCCTAATTAAAGCAAGCGTGTGAGTGTGGCCTGACCCCGCTAATAAAATGTCAGACAAATAGATGTAGTTCGAGGCTTTGGTGGCCGACTCCTGGAGAATCCAGATCTCAATTAACTAGTTCTTCTGCCCAGTGGGCATAAAGAGAAGCTCCGTACGCTCTCGTTCTGCAGTGTGTGCAGCCTGTTAATTCTGTCCTTCCTTCATTGCTTTCCTTTTCCCTTTATTTCATTATTTCCCATCTTAATTTATGTATTTTCCTTCCCTTTCTTCCTCTTCCCTTCCTTCATTTCCTTTCTTACCACCTTCCTTCCTTGTTTCTTTGTTTCCTTGTTTCCATCATTCACGGATCGTTTTCTTGTTTCATCAATCCTTTTTTCTGCTCTGCCTTCGTTCTTCCATTATTTCTTCCTTCTTCAATCGTGCTTTATTTCCTTCCCTTCTTCCTTCAAGTACGTTCTTCCTTTCCTCCTTTCATCCTTCCTTTTCTTGTTTCCCTCCCTCCTTCATTTCCATCATTTTCTTGTTTCCGTATTCCTTCATTTCCTGCTGTCCCTTCATTCCTTCCTTTTTTCCTCCTTGCTGCTTCCTTTTTTTCCTCAGTGTCTGCTTTATTTCCTTCCCAATTCCTTCCTTCATTGATATCCTATGTTCCTTCATTCTTCATCCCTTCTTCCTTTCCTTTCTTGTTTCTTACTTCTTTATTTTCTACTCTCCCTTAATTCTTTGCTCACTGCATTTCTTCATTCATTCTGCATTTCTGCTTTATTTCCTTCTTTTTATCTCTTCATTTCCTTTTTTTACCTTCCATTCTTGTTGCATTATACCTTCATTTTCTGATCTTCTTTCTTTATTTTCCTGTGTTCCTTCCTTTCTTCATTTCTCAGTGTGTGCAGCCTGTTAATTCTGTCCTTCCTTCATTGCTTTCCTTTTCCCTTTATTTCATTATTTCCCATCTTAATTTATTTATTTTCCTTCCCTTTCTTCCTCTTCCCTTTCTTCATTTCCTTTCTTACCACCTTCCTTCCTTGTTTCTTTGTTTCCATCATTCAAGGATCATTTTCTTGTTTCATCATTCCTTTTTTCTGCTCTGCCTTCGTTCTTCCATCATTTCTTCCTTCTTCAATCCTGCTTTATTTCCTTCCCTTCTTTCTTCAAGTACGCTCTTCCTTTCCTCCTTTCATCCTTCCTTTTCTTGTTTCCCTCTCTCCTTCCTTCATTTTCATCATTTTCTTGTTTCCGTATTCATTCATTTCCTGCTGTCCCTTCGTTCCTTCTTTCTGTGCTGCTTCCTTTTTTTCCTCAGTGTCTGCTTTATTTCCTTCCCAATTCTTTCCTTCATTGATATCCTATGTTCCTTCATTCTTCATCCCTTCTTCCTTTCCTTTCTTGTTTCTTATTTTTTTTATTTTCTACTCTCCCTTAATTCTTTGCTCACTGCATTTCTTCATTCATTCTGCATTTCTGCTTTATTTCCTTCTTTTTATTTCTTCATTTCCTTTCTTACCTTCCGTCCTTGTTGCATTATACCTTCATTTTCTGATCCTCTTTCTTTCTTTTCCTGTGTTCCTTTCTTTCTTCATTTCTTTTCCCCCTTCATTTTCTTGTTTCCCTCCTTCTTCCTTCATTTTATTTATTCCTTCATTACCATCATTGTATTTTTTCCATATTCCTTCATTTCATTTCTTCCTTTTCTTGTTTCATTATTCTTTAATTTTCTGATTATCTTTCTTTCTTTCGTCCTGTGTTCCCATCTTTCTTCATTTCTTTTCCCCCTTCCGTTTCTTGTTTCCCTCCCTCCCTTCATTTTCATCATTTTCTGGTTTCCGTATTCTGTCTTTTCCTGTAGTCCCTTCCTTCCTTCCTTCTTTCTGTGTTGCTTCTTTTTTTCCTTAAAGTCTGCTTTATTTCCTCGTAATTCCTTCCTTCCTCCCTTCCCTTTCTTCATTCATATCCCATGTTCCTTCACTTTCTGCTCTCCCACGGAGTTCCTTCATTCTTTTCCTTTCTTTCTTTCTTTCTTTCTTTCTTTCTTTCTTTCATTCTTTCCCTTCTTTCATGATGCATTCCCTCTTGCATCATGGTTTTAATGATTATTCTTAAGTGCTTGTGTTTTATGTGTTAGTCTCAGTAAACACTCCATATATCTGTTAGACTCTGAGGTGTTGTTGTAAGTATCAGTGCTCAAGTGATAGTCATGATTGTAAATTACACAGTATGAGCCTTTCGCAGTTAAATCAACCATGCTTAACTCAAGAGTGTTATTTGTGTATCTTCCGTTTTATAGATATGAACTGGATTTTCATGTTTTCTGAAGAAATGTAAGTGGTGCTTGTCCACAATGCTTGTGTTTTGTAGATGGTTACCATAGCGTTGCTCTGATGTTGCTAAAGTTTATAAGTGTTTCAGGACATGCTGTGGTTGCTTTTTAGTCTCTATGATATTCAAATATGGCTCAAGTCTCTTCAATGTCAGTCTATATCAGGGGTCGGCAACCTGTGGCACATGAGTAACTCAGAAACTTAAAAATGGCGCGTCATGACAAAAAAGGTTGCCTTGGCCTATTTGAGCATCTACACTCTTAAACAAAGTTTCTTCATTGGCATTAGTGGTTCCATGAATAACATCCATGGATGCTTTCCACTACACAAAAAGATTATTGAAATGTTCTTCGCACTAAGAAAAAAAACAAAAATGTTTTTTCTATGGATGTCCCAGGTGAAAAGTTTGAATTTTAACTCAAACTAAATGTACAAGTGTGCACTTACTTTGATTTTAGTATGTTTGGTCCTCCATTTTACACAAAGCATTGCTTTGCAAGGCCTTTATTAACCCCCCGGAGCAGTGTGGAGTACATTTATGATGGAAGGATGTAGATTGGAAGCACTTTCTTCAGCTCATACTCGTGACCTCTGTTCACTGCCATTATAAAGCTGGGATGCGTCAGGATATTTATTAAAATATCTCCAATTGTTGGAAAGAAGAAAGTCATATACACCTAGGATGGCTTGAGGGCGATTTTCATTTGAATCCTTTAATCCTTTAATGCATAAGTGACTTTTAAAGAGTCGTTAGGATTTCAGATTCTGCTGATGGTTTGCAGTGCACTTCCACATTCTTTCCACTGGGAGTCTCTGTTTCTCAACTAATTTCATTCCAGGCGCGTTCCTTTTAGATACTTCTACCGGATGCTCACATCAGACAGTCTATGGGGGTTTCATCGAAAGGTCTCCACCACCAAATCAAGATTTCTGATTGAATCTCTCATTCTAACAAGCAGCCGAAAACGTGTCTTGTTTATACATTTTGATCAGCGTTGCAGCGTTATTGCCTACAAAACAGATGGCAAACGCATGGTGCGCTGTGCCGCCCATGGGAGAAGAACCACAAATCTGTCTCCTGGTACTCTCTCTTTTCCTCTGGGGAGTTCATAGCCATCGCTCAGCTCTCCCTTGACTATAAAACCGTGCGGAGATGCATCACACTTGCTTCTGTTTGTGTCAGAGGTAATCTCAATTGCCAAGGAACAAACATCACTAATTTTTAATGCTTTTTTTTAATGCTGCATGCTGCTACTTGTGGATTATTTAGCAGTATGAGAATCCCTGGTCTGCAGTTGGTGTTCCTTCCCAGTGCTGCCTTCTATCCTTGTGGACTTTGTTGTTTCTGAATAGGTTATATTTCTCATTATTTTTATAAATTAATTAAATCACACCTATAAGAAATATTTTGTGGAAGATATACTGTATGAAATTCATCTCGAAGGCAAATCTGATCTGGTTGCGTAATGAACTTCGTCTTTTAAATATCTAATGCTCTCAGCAGGGTGTTCAGTCCTAGATATCTACCTGCAGCGTTTATGTTTGGAGTTGAATGTCATTTGAAGTTGTACTTCCGAATTTGAAATTCATGCTCTGATTCAAATCTAGTGCTCTGATTTGCAGTGTGTACAGAGCAAGTTCACTTTTAAGCAAACAAAATGCATCATATTTTGCTCAGTCAACCATTTTTTTGGCCCCCATGAGGAAAACAGCCTATAAATCATACTAAATTATGTTTTTTTTTTTGGTTGTTTTTTTGTTAAGGGCCTGTTTAAATCATACCACTTTCAACTAAAAATTAAAAACGTATGCGCTTTGGCTGTCCATTTACACGACAGCAGCGTTTTGTTGGCCTGAAAATGCAAACTTTTGAGAACGGGTTTCAAAGTGCAAGTTTAAACGGCGACATCATGCACATGTGTATTACGTGTTTAGTCTCGCCACCTTATTTTTCAACGCAAAGGTGTGTGAATCTGTGAGACTTCCGATTTATTAGCCGCTATAGGGAAGTAACGAGGAGAATATTGAACTGCAGTAAACTGTAAAAATAAGCTGGATATACATGCTGGTGTTCCGTAAAAGAATGCGTTTATGCGCAGGCGTGTAGTCTGTGACGTCGCTAACTACTTGTCTGCCATGCGCAGGGCTGAGTAGGTTACTTTTAAAATGTATTTCACTACAGATTACAAAATACATGCTTTAAAAAGTAATTTGTAACGTATTTCGTTACATTACTCAAGTTTAGTAACTTAATCTAAATACTTTAAAATACTTTGGAATACTTGGAGAAAAGTCCGAATTATGAGATATAAACTCGCAATATTGAGAAAAGTCCGAATTATGAGACATAAACTCGCAATATTGAGAAAAGTCCGAATTATGAGACATAAACTCGCAATATTGAGAAAAGTCCGAATTATGAGACATAAAATCGCAATATTGACAAATGTCAGAATTATGAGATATAAACTCACATAATAAATTCACAATTGCAAGAAAAAAAGTCAGTATTGCAAGTTTATATCTCCCAATTCTGACTTTATAACTTGCAACTTGTGAGTTTAAGTCTCGCAATTCTGAGAAAAAGAAGTCAGAATTGTGAAATGCAAACTCACAATTGTGAGGGGAAAAAAACCAAATTGTGAGAAAAAGATGCAGTGACCTTTTTTACAATTATAAAATGACTCACAAACAACTATCACAAATCATGAAAACAGTCGAAAACATGAAACTTTCAGACTGTCAGAGTCAGAGAATCACCAATTGCTGTTTAAATGACATTAAAACTCAAAGTAATCACTTTGGTAATCTAAAACACTTTTCAGATGTAACTGTAATCTGATTACCACCCATTTAAAATGTAACCGTAATGAAATACAGTTACTCAAATTTTGTACTTTAAATACGTAACCAAGTTACTTCTATTTCGTTACTCCGCAACCCTGGCCATACATAATACAGAGAGTTTAGTCACTTTTATGGAATCTGTGTGTTTTGATAATGTTGGCATCTGTACAAAGAAAAAACATGTCTGTTTTTAGTACACTGTTGTCATGTAAACATATCCCAAAAAGGCAGAAAGTTGTCAGACAAATAGAGGGTACAGAATATACAGTGTGTACAGTACAAAAACCATTATAGGTATGGAAAGTCCCCATGAAACATGGAATCCCAACGTGTGTGTGTGTGTTTTCTTCTAATGTTGCCCACAAACCTTTCAACCTTTTACAATTTAGCAAAAGTGGTAAGATTCTGTTCTTTTGAACTTTCTATTCTGCAATAAATCTGGAAGAAATGTATCACAGTGTCCACAAAAATATGAAGCTGCCCAACTCATTTCATCATTGAAAATCAGAAATGTTTCTTGAGTGGCAAAATGGAAAAATATTTCCTTTGTACGGACGACAATGTTGTCAAAGAGATCCGCATTCACACCCCACGAATACGACTAAAAACGCTGTATTATGCATGCCAGGCCAGTAGTGGATGTCACTTTGTAAAGAAACACTATGCTCCTGTAGACTGAACACGTAATACACATGCGCATGACTTCACAGTTTTTCATAAATTAGTGTTTTTGTTGTTTACTTGAATAACTACTGATTTCAAAAACGTGCACTTTGAAATCAGCTTTCGAAAGCTTTCGTTTTCAGCTCCCCAAAACGGCGTTGTCATGTAAATGAACGGCCAAAATGCATTAAAAGTTTTCCATTTTTATTTGAAAATGGTGTTGTGTAAATGATCCCTTATACTAGATGTTTAGCTAGAGCCATAATCTTTTTTGGACTGACTTAAAGGTGCAATATGTAAAATTTTTGGCCACTAGAGGGCGTACAAAACAACAACAACAACAGCGTAGCTTGAATTATGGATAATGTCGTCTTTAACTCCAGCGCTGATTTAAATCAATCAGATGAGAATTATATCATGTTCATGGATGAGGTAAAGTAGTATTTTTATAAATGTTGCGCTTGATGACATGATTTTATTTCATTATAATCAATCAGCCACAAGTAAAGCAAAGTTTAATATTGGTTGTCATACATGTTACTGCATTTGTCCAATTCATTGTGATAATGCTGCACAGTTTTATGTGTTCAAAACAATCATAGTAAAAGTACAGTTGAACATACCCACATCATTTTCACAAAGGCTGATTAATATTTATGTGTAACACATACTGTATTTACATTATTTATCACGTTGGGTGAAGTGTATGGCAATGTCAACAAACTAATCACAAACCAAATGCAATAACGCTGTCCTTAATAAACATCACTGTACAGAATGAAACTCATTCGCAGTTTTGGCATTCGACACATTTGATGTAGTGACAAGTATTTCACTAAAGCTACAGAATAAAACAAAATTAACATGCCTTGAAGAATTCGTAGTGAACATCACCTCACCATTTTTCACATCATATGCACAGACAAGAACATTCAAACAATAAGACTAACACTGTTGATCAATATAATAATCACAAGTTTTCTGTCACTTAAGGACTCAAATAGTTCCTCATCTGTCTATTAAAACACATGCAAGATCGGCGTCTCTGTCTAGTTGAAGTTTGTCGCGCAGTTCTCTCCATTTAGGAAATGCGACACCGATGTTGATCCTCGTTTTATTTCTCTTCTTGTCCCAAAATCTTCTTGGGTCGTTTGGTTGACGTTCACGTTTAAGGGACTCGTCTTTGTTGACAGAAGCAGCTACAAACAGTAAAGAATAATTATAGAACGACTGCGTGAAACAAGCTAGTTGCTTGATAGACGCTACAACTACTATTTCCACATTTGTCCACGAGACTATGTTGTCATGGTTTCTATGGCAGTAAAAGCGGAAACCGGGGGTTACGCGGATATGACGTCACTGACATCCCAGAGCCTTGGTTAAAATCTCAATTTTCTCATGATTTTCAAAGAGTTGGAAACATTTGGGATATTGTAAGTACTCAACTGAACAAAATATACAACACTGGCTTAGTGGTTTTTGGATATGCAAAACTTACCTTTAAAAATATTTTGGTCTGCTGCATTTGACGTCACAGTTCAGGATCACCAATCACCAATGATGGATTTGTACTATTCAAATTCCCTTTGTTCAAAAGCAAGCCTTTAGTACAAAAAAAAAAAAACACTACATACTTTAAGTATGTAGCATCACAATGTGAGTTAGCACAACCACTTGAAATTTTCATGCGGTTGTATGAAGACAGCATATTCAAACTGACAGCGCAAAATGCGCTCGCAAAACAGCAAATCCAACAGCACTCGATGAAAAAAAGGACAGTTCACTTGACAGCTCATGTAGAAGAGATTATGACAGCCTGACATGTACGGGAACGCTGGGGGATTTGTGGCAGATTATAAACCTTGGCCCACTGCTGGATGTGGCATGGAAAAGAGCTCAGGGACGCGTGATACGAGGTGCGGCGTGGGCCGTGTAAAGGAACTCATTGAGGATTCGTCGCGAAAGACGCGCTTCGTTGGTCCAGATGGACTTGCAGTGAGGAAGCTATCACTGGCAGGGACTCGGAGAGGAATTCATTTGCCAATAATTACATTTCAATCACTGCGGCTTGGGACACTCTGCGAGGATGCTGAGGGCTTGCTGAATGAAGTCATATTACTGTGTGTTTGAACTTTGGAGGGAACAAAGTCTTTGAAACAGTTTCAGAGCCGTGGCTGTCATTATTACTAGTCTGTCATTGCCTCTGGGAGAGCGAGGGTTGTTTTAAAGGGATGGTTAAACTTTTGTCATTATTTACTCACCCTCATTACTTAGTTTTTTCTGTAGAGCAGGAATGGAGGACAAATATCCCGGTCATTTTATAGGGAAGCTGAGGCGTTCAAGCTCCAAAAATGACAAAAAATACAAAGAAAGGGCTATGAGTACGGGTTTCGATCGACTTGACAGAAACATTGTATCTTTAACCCTTGTGTTATGTTGCGGGTCAATTTGAGGCGTTTAGATTTTCTAGTTGTTGGAAATACTGGTTAACCTATGTTTTTTTTCTTGATATTTTGTGACTTTTATCATCATGAACATTAATGCAAAATTTCAACATGATGGTGTTTTTTGACATATACAAACAAAATTACTGTAACGTTCGTGATGTTCGCCGGGTCAATTTGACCCGCATATTTTAACGCTCTAAAGCAACTGACCCAAAATAATAACATTTCTTGGTTATATTTTGTTATTTTATTTTTTTTACTACCTTATGAAGCTAAAAAATGAGGTTTTCCACACTTATTTCAATACAGAAAAATGTTTTAACCAGCAGCATGTGTGTGAAGTTGCTGCTCATCATGTCAGAAGAAACTTCTTGACTTTATGAAATGAGTTTACAAAACAGCCAACTTAGGAAAAGTACATATTTTCACTATACAGCTACATTTAATTGTTCAGTTATGATGTTCTAAGAAAAAAAAAAGTTAAAAAAATGTATTTATTGTATTTAAAAATGTACTGTTTATTTTCAAATTTTCGCAAAACAAAATGGTTAAAAACATTTTCATTAAATCATATTTTCAGATATATATTTTTTGAAATATTTGACAAATGTTGATAAAGTTTACAGTTTGTACCTGAATCTTTGTTGTTTTTTGTAGTGTGATTTTGGAGGAATTGTATTGAATCCAATTAGGGTCAATTTGACCCGCTCCATAACAGAAATCGAACAGCGCATAAGGGTTAAAAGTAAAAACGAAGACTTATGTATTGAATATTTTTGTCATATTCGGTCTTCCCTCATCACCGAGGCGACATGCTGATCATTGTTTTCGGTTTGGACCGCATTCATTTACAAGCTCCACCAGTCCTCCTCCTCTGTGTCTCTCTCTCTTCCAAGGGCAGATTTCCAAAGACTTTCTGATTACAAAATCACTGATCATTTTGCCACAGCCCGGCATTTGATTCATTCTCAGCATAACATTACAGAGACCGAGCTTCCGCTCCGTAAACCCAGTCTGGTCACGTCAAAAGTTCTACAACAAGCAACTTTCCTGCTCCCTTCTCAACAAACTCAGACAGATTTCTGTGAGCCTGCATAAAAATATGAAATAAACACTGAATCCAAATGCACTGAGCATTGTTTAGCAACTTGATAATCACTGAGAAAAGTTCAGAAAGATTCTTGGTTTGAAATATTTGTCTTCTTGGGGGAAACACAGAGAACTGTATTGTAAAAACCGTGAGAGGTGTCTAAACTTACGATACTCCTGCATCATACATCGCATCAGGGGTTCCTCTTGTGCACAGTATGCGTATGGTTGTCTGCTGGAAGCTAGATATGGATAAATACGGATATTTGTCTTACAAAAACCCATCACTTCGCTTTAAAAGGTCTTTATTAACCCTTGTGTTATGTTGCGGGTCAATTTGACCCGTTTAGATTTTCTAGTTGTTGAAAATACTGGTTAACCTATGTTTTTTTTTTTGATATTTTGTGACTTTTTCTCATTTATCATCATGAACATTAATGCAAAGTTTCAACATGATGGTGTTTTTTGACATATGCAAACAAAATTACTGTTATGTTCGTGATGTTCGCCGGGTCAATTTGACCCGCATATTTTAACGCTCTAAAGCAACTGACCCAAAATAATAACATTTCTTGGTTATATTTCGTTATTTTATTTTTTTACTACCCTATGAAGCTAAAAAATGAGGTTTTCCACACTTATTTCAATACAGAAAAGTGTTTTAACCAGCAGCATGTGTGTGAAGTTGCTGCTCATCATGTCAGAAGAAACTTCTTGACTTTATGAAATGAGTTTATAAAACAGCCAACTTAGGAAAAGTAGATATTTTCATTATACAGCTACATTTAATTGTTCAGTTATGATGTTCTAAGAAAAAAAAAATTTATTTATTGTATTTAAAAATGTGCTGTTTATTTTCAAATTGTCTCAAAACAAAACCGTTTTAAAAAATGGTTAATTTAATTTTCATTAAATCATATCTTCAGATATATATTTTTTGGAATATTTGACAAATGTTGATAAAGTTTACAGTTTGTCCCTGAATCTTTGTTGTTTTTCGTAGTGTGATTTTGGAGGAATTGTATTGAATCCAATTAGGGTCAATTTGACCCGCTCCATAACGAGTGTACACAGAAATCGAACAGCGCATAAGGGTTAACCCCGGGAGCATATGGATTATTTTTATAATGGACGGAGGAATTTTTTTGGGCTTCAAAATCTGGCCCTCCCATCACAAATCTTAGAAGAGCTGGGATATTTTTTAAATATATCTGTATTTGTCTGAAAGAAGAAAGTCACATACACAGGATGGCTTGAGGGTGAGTAAATTTTCCTTTTTGGGTGAACTACCCCTTTAACCTCATCGTAAAGTGTTACCAGACCTATGACTTTTAAACTATTAGTTGCAAGTAAATATATTGATTTGAAACTATTCACTAATTGATCAGCATCTTGAATTTCAACATATAGCCTACTTTATGCAGTTTGATTGACAGGCGATCTGACCAATCATAACCCCGAATCCGCCATTTTGTCCGACAAAGCAGTCAGAGGAGTTAGTAGATTAACGTTGGTGAACTTTGTGAAAAAAAATGTGCGTATTCACGTCTTTCCGCGCTTGAAACAACATTCCTTCTGATGTTCATTCATGTTTATTTGATGCTATAAATGAACTAGTATGAAGAGATGATCTTGTTTTAAATTAAATTAAAATGGATTAAATGAATTTAAGTTTGAACTATAATGTTTTGTGTCTATAAAATCATCTTGTCAATCATATGATATTTTCAGACATGCGCAGACCCACTATAGCCTACTCAGTTAACGAACACTTACAAGCGCGCGCTTTGGCAGAAATCCAATAGTAGCCATTATTTTGATAAATTTAGGGCTCAAAATGGACAAATTTGTTATTAGAGAAGAAAAACGAAATGAGGAACATACCAATGGCAGAACACGAACTCAAGAAGAGTCGTAGCATCAGCGAAGGTAAGAAGAATCAGTTTGCTGTCAATGAGCGAGGTCGGAAGCCTTTGTTTACTCATAGTAAAGTACTTGGCATATGCAAAACCTACAATGTCAAAAGATATGTGAATTTGACATCATATGTAAATAATATGCGGCCCGACAGACTTGCACTTAGTTCGGCCCCTGGGGAAAAGAACCGCTGCTCTAAAGAGTGATATCTATAAAGATAGCTATATTAACGTCCACACCAGTGGACGATATCGTTCTGTTTATTCTAAGCACGTGCTGCTTAGACTCGTCTGTCGACTTAAATTGACATCGCTAACCCTAAAATTTACATAAACCCCGCCCCCAAGAACATGCAACAAAGGGGCGTGGCCACGATGGGCCGCTTTAGAGAAGAGGAAGAGTTGTTGTTGTTGCCATGCCATCGTTTTACTTCGGACTGCTTCACAAACGAGGGTCAATTCAACACTGGATTTGCACAAAAGATTAACATGACGGCACATAGTTGACGAGTTGAATCAACTCCACAGCAACTACATAAATTTATCCACTAACCGTTCAGAAACGTCTAAAAGTTGTAACTTCTTCCTGAGTCTCTCCATCAGTGTCGACTCCAGTTTGAACACCGTTACTGACAATCCTCATTTTGTCTGCGTGAGATTCTCCAGCTTTGTTGTTGTTGAGCAACCGAAGCGTGAACTGTTAAAGCTCCGCCCTCTTCTGGAAAGCGGGCCAGGAGCTCATTTGCATTTAAAGGGCACAGCATGTTTTTGCTCACCCAAATAGGAGCAAATTTGACCAGCTATTATAAGTGATTTCTGGGTAATTTGAGCTGAAACTACACAGACACATTCTGGGGGCTCCAGAGACTTATATAACATCCTGTGAAAGGGGCATTATAGGTCCCCTTTGAGTTTTCATGTAATATTTATGTTTCGTTTCAGCCTCAAATCAATTCATGAAAATGATTTTTAGTAGTTTTAATTTTGGTCGCTATTTTGCTATGAATCTATACGGGACGGTGTTATCCAGCCAAACCTTCACCCCTTATGCCCGAATAGGTCAGATATCACACTGTGCTTTCATGCTGGGTTTGAGTTTAGGGACATTTTCCTCTCACCAGCTGATTTCATCCTCCTGTGATGACTCATGTGCGCCTCCTGATGCTGTGGTCCAGCTTCTGTGAGAAAGGGAGCAAATGCATTTTGAGAACTTCCCCAGCGTGTAATCAATCAAAGTTCCTCTTTGTATCAGTCATCCATTGCTATTAGAAATGAGCTAAACTGATTAGAGGGGAAGCACAGAGAACTTTTATCATCTGTCTCTCTCTCTTACACCGTTCTCTCCCATCTGCAGCGCTTTGAGACAAAGCACTATTGGGTGTGAGGGATAAAACATTAATCTTCTTTTGGTAAGTGTGGTAACTGCTTTATTCCCGTGAGCTGGCCAGCGACTGCTTCCCCCAAATATGTTTTCTGTCTTATACTGTGGGGCACAATGGGTTAGAAGTTTAATTTTCACATATTAGTGTATTACAGATGTATGCTGAGTGCGTTTACGTACTCGATAAGATTTAGAACATGTTTTTTTTACTCTAGTAGTCAGCAATGAGAACATTAAGAAATAGTCTTAAACCTAAGAAAGAAATAACCTTAAAGAAAAAATATAAATGAAAATTCTGTCATCATTTTATTCACCCTTGCGTCATTCCAAACAATTTTTAAAATACTGTCATGTTAAAACCCTAAATTGACTGTTAAAATAATAAAGAATGAATGTAAGAGCTTTTATAACATTTTAAGCTTCACTTTTTTGGCATTCACTTTTGCATCAAGACTGCAAAAATTCTGTATAACCAGTATTTATGTCTGCCGTGTGAACGGGTACATCACTTAGAAATGGACAGATATTTCATGATAGATGGATGTCATTAAGGCCCCCTTTCACTTGGCATTAATTTTTAATTAACATCTGGAAATTCTTTAGCTGGAGTCAGTTTACACCTTGCATCCCACACTGCAATAAACGATTTTCTTCCTCGTTATTTTTGTCTTATTTTCCAGCACAAATATCTAAATATACATTTACTAGAGATGCAAAATGAAAAGATATCAAGTCTAGTTTTCCGGAGAAAATGAAAAATGAAGTTTTGCTGAAAACAAGAAAAATGTCCTTGTTTTAATTTTGTGTTTAATTTTTCTTACCCCATTGGCATAAACATATTCACACAGAATGTTTTTGACCAAATGTTTGTTGTAAAAACCCATCAATCCAGACTAGTTTCATTGTTAATACATTGGTATTAATAAGTAACTATCAAATACACAAAACGCACAATTTTGTACGTTTAGAAAGGTGCTGCAATGTGCAATATTGATGTATTTATAGCACTAAAACGTAAAAATACTTACATTTTTACAGCAAATTTTTTTGCTGATTTCGAACCTTTCATGTCATAAAGACATATAATTTCCATTTTATCGTTTTGTAGATAAATGTAAGATCCCTAAACCCATACTGAACCTAAACATACCCATTTTATACAGAATGTTAAAAGAATAAAACATAATGGACAGAAATTTATAGGAAAATGACAATTTTAATAAATATATTAACATTGAAACGATATGAGCCACTAATCCTACACCTATCCCTAAACCTACCCATGACCGTTTCTTAAAACTATACTGTTAGAGGACACTGACAACGTATGAAACGGTTTCATATTTAATAGCGTATAGTGTCTCTTTAATGTGTCGTGACAGATCGCTGTAGCTCCTTCAAGATCATCTCTTCATACTAGTTCATTTATAGCATCAAATAAACATGAATGAACATCAGAAGGAATGTTGTTTCAAGCGCGGAAAGACGTGAGTACGCACATTTTTTTTCACAAAGTTCACCAACGTTAATCTACTAACTCCCCTGACTGCTTTGTGGGACAAAATGGCAGATTCGGGGTTATGATTGGTTAGATCGCCTGTCAATCAAACTGTTTGCGAAGTGTCAATCGAATACAAAAGATTTCAAACATTAATGCCTCAATTTTAATATCGTAAGAATTCATACACATTCACACTTAGATACGTAAATGATTTACTTTTTTTTTTTTGCTTTTAATATGCAAGCATTTTTACGTTTTAGTGCTTTAAATGCGTCAGTATTGTAAGTATTTGTGTGTATGATAACGTAAGTAAATGTACGTTCAATTGAACCACACTTTACATAAAAATACACACGTATTCTCATGAGATCACGATCATTCTCATCAAAAAAATTTATTTTATATTTACTTTTTCCTATTTTTTTAAAATCTCTTTTTATTGTATTTAACTCTAATTTGATTCGATTTTCAAGTACCAATAAGACTAGTTCTTCAGTTAGCTCTGTTTAAATGAATAATTAAATACATTCTGCAGACTTTCTCCCAAATGTTTCAGCGATCCGATCACAATATGTGATCCCATGTGCCCATTTAATGTGGCCATGTGCTTTCCGCCTGTATTTCGATCACCGCAAACGTGCCTAAATTGTTTCTGTTTTATACTGTTTTACTTTGTTGTTGTGAAATAAACTTTTCTTTGTTCTGTCTTGTGGAAATCAGCATTGATTCTTTTAGTAAACACACAATCCCGCAGTCAGTTGTTGTCCAATAGATGACCATTGTGCGAAGGTTGACTGGTTTGTAACCCCAATATCCCTGAGCATCTGATGGTCGGCTGTAACATCTGCTGTCTCATTTGCCATTCTAATTAAAATCCCACATGGCTGAAATAGGGAGAGAGCGGACTAATTGACTCAAATCGCAGCATACCTTTTCAAGAGTTGTTTTCAGAAATATTTACAGTCACATCTCACAGAGGTCATTGTTCACGGACACTTACTGATAAAGAGTTATATTCATATTAGATTTAACTCTAGAGGGCAATAGTCGGGTTTCAGAAAGTTTTCTCCGAATGCAAATTTATTTTTAATGAAAACTTACAAACCTACTGTGAGCTACGAGGTTGTTAATCGATGGTATTTGCTTCTGTTGAAGCCTTCATCCCACATTTGATTTATTTTTTTAAATAATCGTGTTTAAAAGAGGATTTCATAATGAAAAACTACATTACCCATGATGCTGTACAGAAAATTCCACCAATCTGAAAGTGGAGACAAGTGGTCTCTTTAGCTCCGCCCACTCCCATGACGCACTGCGAATGACATAATCAAGTCGGTCACCCTACACTCAAAATACTTAAATATTTGTATATATTTAATCAACATTTGTAAATGACTAGTTTTATATCTCTCCATTGTTTTTAATTTGATCATGCTGTTTGCAGTGCTTCATGGGATTGCAGTTCTTTCTATCAGTAAAGACATTAAGAACACAGTCTTTTTGTCTGATTTTCAAATACTTTTTTTCTTCAAATCAAAGTTTGTAATGTTATGATTCTTGTCATAGTGGGTTGACTTGATTCATGGCTTGTGATGCTTTAACAAAGACTTTTTTTAAAAAATCCCTATGGGAGAAATTAATGGAAAGAGTGCTTCCGGAACCAACATGCACTCTTATTTCAGTGATAGTTCACCCAAAAATTTAAAGGGATAGTTCACCCAAAAATGGAAATTCTGTCATCATTTACTCACTCTCATATTGTTGTAAATCTGCCTGACTTTTCTTCTGTAGAACACAAAATGAGAAATTTTGAATATTTTTTTAATAACAATAAATATGGACCACAGTTTAAGCTTCAAATAGAAATTTCTTTCAGTTAAAAAATAAAAATAATTAACATCCATGATAAGTAGCTGTGTGTGAGAAACAGATCAGATTCACTAAATTAAACTTATAGCTCAATCAGAGTTGAATTCGAGTATCGGATCAGTCCAATTTGTGAACGATTCACTCAGACTGGAAAAGTTTCAACTCAAAAGAATGATTTATTAACAAATCGGGCATTGCATCTTCTGATTTGGTAGTGCACAATTCAAACACTTTTATGGTGCTGCTTTTGTCATTTTTAAAGCCCTCATCACTTATATTTAAAGGAGCAGCCAGGATATTTTTTAAAGAGTTTAATGAAATCCATTGCCAGCCTACACAACTACCACTTTCAAGGCCCAGAAAGATAGTAAAGACATCATTACAGTAATCCATGTGACTCCAGTTTAACCTCAATTTTATGAATGCACAAAAAAAAACCTCTTTTACCACTTTATTACCATTTACCACTTTATTTGAGCGCATCACGACGCATGCGTGTTAACACAAGAGCAGATGTTGTTGCGTGAATGTGCATTGGAGATAAATATTTTGTAAATTATGTTTTTTTTTGCACAAAGCATTCGTGTCGCTTAAAAATTAAGGTTAAACTACTGGAGTCACATGGATTATTTTAATGATGTCTTTATGACCTTTCTGCAGCTTGAAAGTATCAGTTGTCTGTGGAGGGCCAGAAATCTCTCAGATTTCATTAAAAAGGTCTTCATTTGTGTCCCGAATTTGAATAAAGTCATGAGGGTGAGAAATAAATGACAGAATTTGCATTTTTGGGTGAACTAACCCCTCTCACTTTTTGTCTTCCATGGTTAAAAGTTTGGAAAGACATAAGAGTGAGTAAATAATGTCAGAAGTTTAATTTTTAGACGAACTATTCCTGTATTGCCTAATTTATTGAATCATTTCCATGAAATGGTGGCGTATAATTTAGTGCATCTATTTGAAACTCTGCTCCCTCTACCTCTGCATGGCCGACAGGCTTTAATGGAAAAACAAATGACTTGCGCGGAAAGAAAAGTCTGCATCTCCCTAAACTCTCCGCCGGTAATACATTTCCAACTTGATTAGAGGTAAAAGCTTGGAAGTTCTTTCATTTCTGTTGATTTAGTTGATAAGGGAGTGAAATAGAAAGCCATTTCATCTCGCAATAGAAATGTGCATTTCAAAGAGTTTGTCTTTTTGTAATACCTGATTATTAGGGATTTGTCCTCTGAAATGAAATTCTGTGCAAACTACGTCAGTCTGAGGAAGTCATGACATATGCATCATCCTAAACCCCCGATGTACCACTAAAATATCTTTATAAACAATTAGATTTGTGGCTGTTGTTCGAGAAATGCAAAGTACAGGCTGCTTTTGTTTGGATTAAGATGTCCCAGGGCTTTAAAAGCATGCTGTGCTATTTAGAAACGGAGACAGCGAGAGTAAAGCAAACATATGAATAGGCACTCAGGTTTGACCCGGCCTCTGTTTGTTAGTCTCCATGCGTCGCACCTCTTATAGCCCTGGCTGACAATAGATGTGGGTGGTAATCTGAGTTTCTGAGAGCTGTTGTCAACATTGGCAAAGTGTATCATAAAAAGGCTGCCTCAATCTCACGCAGGCCTCCCATCGAGTGTGTTTAAAAGTGAGAAGGTAGTCAAAGCCAAGCTTCATTTCTCATTTAACAGTGAAAGCCTTTCGCTAAACGCAGCTTGAACTAAATATTCCAGGCCTAACTCCCTCCAGTAAAACATAATTCATTTCCGAGATGCGATTGCTTTGTTTTCTTTCAAAAAAAAACGCTCAGAGTTTGTAGTGATTATTCATTTTCGGTGCATAATACCTGTTCTGGGTCATTAGGGAACTTAGGAAAATTATTTGGAAACAATTTCAGGGCCTGCATACATCAGGAGTTTGTAAATTAGCATCACAAAGACATTTGCTGCCAGTGTCAACATGGTAAGACTTCATTACAGTGACTGCTAAATCGTTTTCGCAGAACGCATTGAGCAGCATAATATACATTCATACATGATATAAGTCAAATATGCATATTCATAATCAAAATCAAAACCGTGTATGCATCAAGACAACAAATCAACCAGAAAGAAACATCTTTTGACTGAGTAACTGTGGATCATTATAATATTTAAAGACCCCATTATATCTAAATTTTTAAGGCTCTTAGTTCAATGTTTTATTTCTATATGATAGTGCGCACCTAAACATTGGCTTTAACTTGCATTTAGAAATGACAGAATTTGTCTTCTCGTTAAACTTTAATAGGGTCTTTTTGTATTATTCTACAGAATATGTAGTTTTTATACAATTTTACAAGACAAAAATCATACTTTTTACATCTGCATTTAGACCTACATCTTTCTGTTTATCAAGTTTTTTTCTCTGATTTGCTGTTTGATTTAACTAATGACTCCAATTTGGTGTAAATGTAACTGGACACAAATGTGGTCATGCGCTATTAAGAAAATATGCTTCATCGTTGAATACATTTTAAGGTGCATTCAGTCACTCTGTGAATTGTAATAAATGTTTTTGTAACGGAGTTCTTAAGAACGGGAAGAAGGAGGCGGAAACCGGCGAACATTCAATGTAATTTTAATAATAAAATAAGCAAACAATAAAACGAAAGTAAAAGGGCGGCAGTTCCTCACGGCGACTGCCGCCCATACAAACAAAATAAAACACAACATAAAGTCCAGGCCTGGTCCTCTCTCGTCCTTCACTGTCGTCGCTCCTCTTTTATGCTTCCGGAGCTCCTCCGTGAGAGAAACGAGACCGGTGCAGCAAGCAGCTGACGCTCATTATCACTCGCGTCGCCCTGCTCGCCACAGTTTTACTCATGTAATAAATGAATCATGACTGACTGTTTATAGAGCGTTTCTTTAATGGCTTTTGTAATTGAAATTTTGTTTTTAGGATAGTCCTGGCCTAATGGTGAGGGAGTCGGGCTTGTAACCTGAAGGTTGCTGGTTCGATTCCCACGCCGGCAGGAATTGAAGGTGGGGATTGTGGATGAACAGCACTCTCTCCACCTTCGATACCATGACTAAGGTGCCCTTGAGCAAGGCACCTAACCCCTAATTGCCTCACTTGTAAGTTGCTTTGGATAAAAGCGTCTGATAAATGTAAATGTTTTTTGTGTGATGCAGTTATAATGCAAGACACCTTCCATATCGGCCACCGAATTTGAACCGTTGTCATACCAAGTGAACGAGAATACTTTTTGTGTGCAAAAACAAGACAAAAATAACAACTTTATTCAACAATTTGAACCGTTGTCAAACCAAGTGAACTCAGTGTTTGCGTCCAAATGCCGGCTCATTATTGGCCGGATCCTGTTTCAGCATCACATGAATGCGTTGTGATGCTCATGTGATCAGCTTCGGCCAATACCGCGCAACGTAAACAAGGTTCAAATTGTTGAATAAAGTCGTTATTTTTGTTGTTTTTGCGCACAAAAAGTATTCTCGTCGCTTCATAACATTAAGTTTGAACCACTGCAGTCACATTGATTGTTTTAACCATGTTTTTACTACCTTTCTGGACGTCAAAAGGCGCAATGACGTTGCTGCCTATGTGTGGATCAGATAACCTTGGATTTCATCAAAAAATCTTAATTTGTGTTCTGAAGATGAACGAAGGTCTTCCGAGTGTGGAATGACATGAAGGTTGAGTACTTAATGACAGAATTTCAGTTTTGGGTGAACTAACCAACCCTTTAATGTCCCTAACAACCTCTGTGATCCCATTAAGCCACTAGCTAGCAACAAAAAGCTTTAAAAAAATCATAAGGGGTATAACTTGTGTATTTCATGCAGAATAATACATGAAAATATCTTGAGCTTGTGTTTACCACAGACTTTATTTCAGGAATTTAACAGAACACATGAAAAAAAAAAAAAAAAAATCATTGACTCCAGAACAATGGAAGTGGAAGTGCTAAAATGCAAACTCGCTTCTGGGTTTTGGCCTGCAGTAATTTACATCATCCCTGCAGCACTATTTAAAATTTCAGTTGTATGACCTGCAATTTCAGTATGTAACTCGGTGTGTCCTAGAGCATTGAGAAAAATTATGACTAAGTTGCTTCACAAAGTTTATGCATCAAAACTAATGAGAAAACATCCACTGTCTCTTGGATGCATTCGTCATTTTAAGAGAAAGCTGTTGTGTTTTTAAGTACAGTTGGATTTTTTTTACTTTCACTAAAGTAGGCCAAATTGTTTTATCTAGGCACTTGGACTTTTAATTAAGTACAATTTTGACATATAACCTATAATTATGCATAATTTTTCAGTACTTGTTACATCGCTACCTTTGCATCTATTCAGACAAGTTAATTACCTTATG
This sequence comes from Zacco platypus, assembly GCA_038088235.1. Lineage (NCBI taxonomy): Eukaryota > Metazoa > Chordata > Actinopteri > Cypriniformes > Xenocyprididae > Zacco > Zacco platypus. The sequence goes on from CM076067.1 coordinate 10,692,400, forward strand.
CGCTAAACTGATTTTGAATGCATTTTAGGGTGGGCGTAAGTGCTGTCCTGGTGAGTGTCCACTTCAGCGTGTGCCACAGAGATGTGTGACTTTTAATGTCTCCAGAAATAGTGAAAACATCAGGTTTGTTGTGTTTTAGCGGAGAAGATCCACTCGCAAACTTCTGTGAGCATCTGTGAACTCTGATCCTCAGAGTGCACTTTAACTTTCCACCATCATTTATTAATACGGCGTCACCTGAGGTCTCCGTTCGTGAAAAGACGACACCACAACAGCGTCCCCAGATGACAATTACACTTAACAGTGTGTCCTCCTAATGAAAACCAAGGAGATGGTGCCACACACACAGCTCTACATCAAAGAGATTGCTGAAATGGTGACAGGTCTAGTCCTTTGTGTCATTTCAAAGTGTCTCCATAAACCTCAGAATATCCCTGCGTGTTGTTGAGCAGACATACGTGGGTGGCTTTTTTTCTTAAGCATGATAGATGGAGTTTGGTGTAGAGCTGCCTGACCGTCCGCATTGTGTCCCTATTCTCCCGGAGGGGAAGAGACCGCCGTCGAATAGCAATATAGCACTTCCAGCAAGCTTTTGTTTCCCCTCAATCTACCGCAACTGAATTGTTTAGCGCTTTTATTGGCTCCTACATAGTTCCTCTGAGTCTAGCGCTTATTGAAGACGAATGCTTTCAGAAAAGCAGCGTTTCATTGTTCACCGTTGGCTTTACTCAGCATTGCTCAACTAAATTAGACATTTTCTTGCCCCAAATTATTCCCTGTAAAGCTTTTCCACAACTCTCTACTTTAGTAATGGATAGCATGGCTAGTCTCACAAGGTTTTGTAGGCCTGAATTAGGCTGAAATATATGTAAAACATTTTTAATGCACTCACTGATGACGGAGTATTAGGTACGTCAATTGGTATATGGTATATTTTTGTTTGTGTCCCTTTAAATGCAAATGAGCTGCTGCTCCCGGCCCCCTTTCCAGAAGAGGGCGGAGCTTTAACAGCTCACGCTTTGGTTGCTCAACAACAACAAAGCTGGAGAATCTCACGCAGCCAAAGTGAGGATTGTCAGTAACGGTGTTGCCGAATTTTGTCACTAGATTTAGCGACTCCCTCGCCCCTTTGGGACTTTTTTTCAAAACCCTAGCTACAAATCTAGCAACTTCTTGGACAAACCTCATCTAGATTCTTATCTCATTCACAGATCTATATTTATATTAATATAAATCAGTGAAATTGCCATTATGACATCATCTAGTGACATGTAGTGATCGGATTTGAGTCAGACACTGATGGAGAGACTCAGGAAGAAGTTACAACTTTTAGAATGAAACTGGACATTTCTGAACGGTTAGTAGATAAATTTATGTAGTTGATGTGGAGTTGATTCAATTCATCACTAGCATGTGTCATCATGTTCATCTTTTGTGTTGAATTGACCCTCGTTTGTGAAGCAGTCCGGAGAAAAATGACGGCATCAACAACACTCGACTACAACAACTCTTCCTCTTCTCTAAAGCAGCCCAACATGGCCACGCCCCCTTTGTGGCGCATTCTCGGGGGCGTGGTTTATGTAAATTTTGGGGTTTGTGATGTCACCAACCCAGGAAGAAGCTTGTTCTAGTTCCTACCAGTCATTTAAAGCGATTTCTGTAAAAGAAAATATCTCCCTTTGCATTGAGCTTTGAGCGTCATAACTTTGCAGATGTTGTTTATGCTCCAACAGCAACATTACACACTAACTAAAGTTAAAAAAGTGAAATCATAATCAATGACCCCTTTAAGTGAAGTTGGCGTGTTTACGTTTCCATTGTATTTGGGGGAGGGATGTAATGAAAGTGAATGGTTACTGTCAGTCTATAACATCTTTTCTGCAGAGTAAATGATGACGGAATTATAATTTTTGAGTGAGCTGTCTCAAAATATACAGTGATTCTTTGTTAAAACCTGGAGATAAAAAATGAAAACAGTTTTGCATATCTATGACAAAAAGTGATCCCTCGTGGGTTTTTGAACACACTTTTGCAGTGTGTTAAACTCTGCATTTACACATTGTTGTGAAGGTCAGGCTGGACTGCAAAGGATGATAACTGTCTGCCTCAACATGCTGTTTGGTGTGTGCGTGTTTCTCCTCAATGACACACTGTCATCAGTGGTTTACTCCGGCAGTGCTGTTGACCCCGCTCTGTGTTAACAGTGACCATTTGATAAATATTTGATGTTTAAATGTAAGAATCTTTTCGATTGCACTGCATTTTGTTGTAGTAAAAAAAAATTATAAAATTAAGCAATTTTATACTTCTGAAATTGAATACTTCCCTACTATATAGTATGCGAAACACAGTATTTGAGCTGTGTCCAAATACCTGGATGACCTACTACTTCTAGTGAGATTCTGAAGTGTGCATTCGATGGACACTTTACTATCCCATGAGGCCACAGGAGAGGTTTGTGAATGAAAGTGAATTAATCCAACAGATGCCATAGGTCACACAACAATGACATGGCAGATGTAGTACACTATGTCCGAATTTCATTCATTATGCCATTTCGGATAGAGCAAGAGAATTACAACTTTTCACAAATTTGGACATCTTCATCCTGTTCAAAAGTTTTCACCCCCCTGATGTTAATGCTTTTTTTTAATAGTTGTGTTCCCTCAGTTGTCCTCAGTGTGAAAAGATGGATCTCAAAATCATACAGTCACTGCTGTAAAGGGTTCAAATATGCAAAAGATGCTGGAAAAGTGAAGAATTTGCAGGACCTGAAGGATTTTTCTGAAGAACAGAGCCCCGTTTAACTGCTCAGGACAAACAAGGGACTCGTGAACAACCGTCACAAAACAAAAACAGCCGTGGATCTTCCAGATAACCACAGTATTGAGAATCAAGGGTAAGTAAACTTTTGAACGGGGTCATTTTTATAAATTCAGCTATTTTTTTTTGTCTTGTCTTGTGGGCTATATGTAAACATCTTTTATGCAAGATATCTTATTCAGGACAGTACTAAATAAAACATAACTATGGCAAGCCGTTTTGACTTTTATTCATTTTCAGGATGTGAACTTGTGATATCAACAATTACATTTTCACTAGTTAAAATGTTAATTCTTGATGTCAGGAATTAGATTTCCGCTAGTAACAATGACACTTTTGATATCAAAAATTACATTTCCACTGGTAAAAACTTGAATGAGTTTGAATGGAGGCCTATGGTGAGATTTCACTAGTGAAAATACAATTACAGATATCAAGAAGTATAGTTTTTACTAGTGGAAATGTAATTCTTGATATCAAAAGTTATGGCAAGCCGTTTTGACTTTTATTCATTTTCAGGATATGAACTTGTGATATCAACAATTACATTTTCACTAGTTAAAATGTTAATTCCTGATATCAGGAATTAAATTTCCACTAGTAACAAAGTTCATTCTTGATATCAACAATTCAATTTCCACTAGTAAAAACTATCATTCTTGATATCAAGAATTGTATTTTTACTAGTGAAATCTCACCATAGGCTGCCATTCAAATTCAATAGTTGATATCAAGAATTAATTTCTTACTAGTTGAAATTCCAGTTTCACATATCAGGAATACAATTCTTACTAGTAAAAATGCAAATTTCTGATATCAACAATTACATTGTCACTAGTGCAAATGTCTATTCTTGATATCAACAATTGAATTTCTACTAGTAAAAATGTTAATTTCTGATATCATGAATTTGTTACTAGTAATAAAGCCGTTTTAGATATCAGAAATTATATTGATATCAGGAATTCATTTTCAGATATCAGAAATGAATATTTTTACTAGTGGAAATTGAATTGTTGATATCAAGAATTATAGTTTATACTAGTGGAAATTGTTGAAGAATTTGAACTTTGTTACTAGTGGAAATCTAATTCTTGATATCAGGAATTAACATTTTAACTAGTGAAAATGTAATTGTTGATATCACAAGTTCATATCCTGAGAATGAATAAAAGCCAAAACGGCTTGCCATACATGACATGCATTTCGTATGATCCTTATTTTGTTAAAATTCACATTTTCACAGATTCTGCAAGGGGGTCACAAACTTTCAAGCAGCACAGTTGCTGTAATGTTGTTATAGTAATCACTATATGATATCATAAGGCAAGTGAAAAAGTCAAATTGAACTCTTTTTTTTTTTTTTTTTAACCCTCAAAGAGTTTTTTTCCAAATGAAATGAGATCATGACATGACACAACGGCCGATGTATATTGCAGCGATTAAAGGCGATTGCTGAATTATTTATAATAACTTGCTTCTTTGTTTACAGTTGCACTGGAAAAGAAGTTTTACAGTTTAATAATAATGCAATTTCATTATCAAAGATCCAAGGAATAGATGATAATTCTCTAGCTTGATAATCAAACCCCATTTTCAAAGATTACAAAAAAAAAAGTTTGAATGCAGGCAACTTTTTAAATGAGTATTATTATGGTTTTTTTGGCTATTATAATGTTTCTCTTAGATGTCTTTTAGAGTGAAGCCACCCATGACAGTACAGTGTTGTCTAGAACTACTTTTAATCACTGTCTGCTTTTATAGTTGTCCGGAAAAGGAAAGATGACACAACCCTCACCAAAACTAACTTGATTTGCTCATGATCTGATTAAAGGCTACCAGTATAAAGTGGGTCACCAGTGTGGAAATCCAAATTCATCGACATGCTTTGAATTATTCTAGAAACATCAAGAGTCCCTTGACCCTCGCTTCGTCTGCGATTCATGAGGGGCCGTTATTGATTTAAGCAGGTGTAAGGAGCCGTCTCACCGCGGAGGAAATTCAATCTTACCTGACATCCACGGGTTTATTGTTTAAGACGCTGTCACAACAGCCTGTGCCTATATATCAAAACAAATGGCATAATTCAACATTTCACAGTCTTATTGTGCCAAATATGAGTCCATCGCTGTGTGTTTGGTAGCTTTAACCGCACCAGAAAATACTTTTCTGAACATTTCTGAATGCCATTGTATTAGATCAGAGCTTCACAAACTTAAGAGGGGTAAGGTCCCCCAAAAACACTGCAAAAGCTCCACGACCCCGCCGTTAAAAAAATATATACCGACATTTACCCACAAATACATTTATTAACAAGTTTGTAAGAATTTCATGTGAACTATGATGTAAACATTCTTTACAAATATATTTAAATCCATAATACTAACCTTACATACTTTCAAAAAAAATTAATTTTTGAACAATTGGAATATTTTAATTATTTTAATATTTTGATTTGGACTAGCTACGGCCCCCCTGCAATACCGCAACGGCCCACCGGGAGGCCGCGGCACACAGTTTGGGAAGCACTGTATTAGAAAATAAAATATCATATATTATTTCAGTTTTAAAAACAATACATCTATTGTTCATATTTTACATTGTGGCACTTTCCGATTGTCAAATGTTAGATGTCCATATCTATAACAGGAAACATTCTGGCAAGGTTCTCTCAAAATTATAAACAAACATATCCGAAATCGAATACTTCCTTAGAAAATCTGAAAAACAGTAAATGAAAAGAGTATTATGTCCGAGTACCTAGTAGGCCTATTCGAAAAACAGTAGGCGAAAAATCCCCGGATGACCTACTACTTCCGCAGAGATTCTAACGTGTGCGTTCGACGGACACTTTACTATTCTATGAGGCCACGGGAGGCGATTTATGAATGGAGGCGATTTATGAATGGAAGTGAAGCGATGCATCTGATGCTGGTTGGTCATGTGACAGTAACAACATGGCGAACGTAATATGTCCGCATTCATACGAATGTTACTCATATTCATACTATGGTCTCGTGAGTAAGTTCAAATTCAAATGTAGCAGACAGAATGTGATTTCTGTCGCATTAAAAAAAAAACATTTTTAAATAATTTTTTTAAAAAGACGTTTGCATGAAATCTGAGTTTAGGGAGGCGGCTTTGGTCAGTAAACACTATTTACATCACATTTTAGCTTATTCATATTCATATAGCATATTCTCACTCCGTGTAACTCATTTATATAACAATATATTTACGTGATTTTACTATGACAACAGCAGCAATAGCACGAAGTTGTCACGGCAAACGGATACATTGCACGAAGAAGGGCTGCCGTGCTAAACTTAGTTATAAAACGTTGAAAACACACTACGAACACGATATTTTAAAGTAGGCTTTTATTAAGCAAATAAAGGAGTGAATAATTACTCACCCTCTGCTTTAAACAGACATCTGCTAGGTTGTTATTAGCTCCAAAATGCAGATTTCATCACGTGACAAATTCTAGATTGGAGCAGACATTGTTGTATTTATTAATTTGTTTACGAAATAACAATTCAAAATGTATTAAAATACCTACATTATATGCATATTTACCTTCGGGTTGAAAATATAATTTATTTGTAAAACTGTAGTAGCATCTTTCAGTCACTAGGGGGGGCCAAGCGACGCCCATGCTTAGAACATGTATTTGTTATGTGGGTAGTTACTGTAATGAACTACAACTGTTGCTGGTAGCCCTACACTATTGTTGGTTAAAATTCATTCCACAAATTGCCATGAGAAATTAAAATTGGAAAACATCAAGCATAGTTTATTTGCAGATACCATTTAGTTTGAAATATGTATCTAATGCAGTATAATCCATACATTTTTAACATGATTTAAATTTTCAAAAGCTTTTGGGAGATGTTGGAAAATACTTTCCAAGAGAGAAATGGTTTGATAAATAGTCAAAAAAAAAAAAAAAAAAGATTTTTGGAAAGCAAAGTGCTTGTTGTTTTAATCTATTAAAGTTTGTAGCCCTATAAAATCAGGAAGAAAATTAGCATTTTCGAACCATGTGGTCCCTCTGGGATTTCTTTTTATTATAATAGCCGTTTTCAATTTGTGTGTAAAATAATGCCAGTTTTTCACATTATATGAACAGACTTTAAATTAACCTGCGTACAATGAAGTCTTTTAGTTATTTTTCAGCATTATTTACTTATATTTTTTTACAAAAAAAGTTCTCTATTTTAAGACATTGTGTACATATTGCAAGATCCATGTTTGATGTCTTTGCGTTTCAGGACAGTCAACATTTGGTAAACAGCAGGTTGCTTTTAATTTTCTCCCAAGATTTCAGTTTGTGCAAAACTCATTAACTTCCCAAACAATAATTAGCATTGCAGGAAAGAAAAAAAGACAAGAAGACCCAGAGGAAAAATTAAACATTCAAAGTTTTTCCTACTGTGTGACTCAGTCTTTTAAGAACTATAAGCTTCATTCAAGTGTCAAGAACAGACGAAAGAAGGGAAGGGAAGATCCACATGTTGAGCGAACATTTGTGAGTTTGTAGAAGGTCAGAATCAGCATTTTAAAGAGATAGATCTCCTAAAAAATCATTTACCTACCCTGAACGTGTCACTCTTTTTTATTCAGTTACACCTAATGGGGACTGGAGCTTCCAAAAAAGATGCAAAAAGTGTCATAAAAGCAGCCCATATGACCACATCTAACAAAAATACGTTCTTAGAACGCTTTGCAAACGTTCTTAGAATGTTCATAACTTGGAGAACCAGAATGTTAGCCAAAGTTCTGAGAATGTTCCCCATCGGCTGAGATACTGCATCTTTTTATTGTTATTAATATGAAAACTTCATGAGCAGACCGAAGTTAAATTTGCCTTTTTGTGACTGGAACATTGCATCCGCATGAATCATTCAGACCGGATTTGTGAACCAATGCTTCATTAAAAAGAAGAATCGGTTCACGAATTGGACGTTGCTACTTGTCTTGCGATCTCATTATGAACTCATGAATGAAAAATGCGTCAAGGAGAGCAAATGCGGATGTCAGGATATTCTGTGAATGAGACTCTTTAGGTCTGTTAAGCTATAATACGTCAGTATTAAATTTTAGTGCATGAGTCATTCGGTTCATGTGATGCTTTTACATGTTTTGAAGCACCAGTCTCCTTTTATTATAAATGAAAAAAAATTCTCCTTTTGTGTTCCACAGAAGAAAGAATGTCATGAAGGTTTGGAAGGACTTTCAATGTGAGGAACCAGACAGAATTTTCAATTTTTTTGACATGACCTATTCCTTTAAAATCACTTCATTGGAGTGTCAAGAAGAGAATAGATCTATGCGTTGAGTGAACTGCTTCAAGGTCATTTGAGCGCTGTTAAAATTGGGAATTAGAGATGATGCTTGGGTAGAGGCTTCACGTAAATCAGTACCACGTTATCAGACAAGCGAAATATGGTTTATACGACAGCAGAGAGCTTTAAGACTCTGTAAATAAAGGCAGCATTCTTGGGCCATAGAAAAAAAAAATTCATTTGTGATGTTGAAATCTTCATTAATATGTCATTGGATTTCTGAACATAAAAATATTGGGATATATTCAGAAAGCACACGGCAACAGAGCTTAACAGCAATTGCTTGTATTTATTCCAGTGAGATTTTGAGATCTGAGCACATTTGATGCGCTTATAAATGGAGGTGAAAGGTAATGTTAAATCTTTCAGCACTATGGCAGGGAGACCTACCGTACAGTATCTTGAAATTTAGCTCATATTTACTGTGCAGATATATGACTCCTCACACATGTGTGAATCCTGAAAGAGATCATTAATTTTGGCTTGTAAAAATGTGGGATTGCGTCAATCGAAGATTCGTTATTCCTTGAGGTGAGATCTGCATCGAGAGATGGCAGTGCCTAGTGCAATCTGTGGTAGTGTAGTCTTGCATAATGTAGAGGAGACTGGGGCTAGTTGTCACACTCAATTTATCTCAGAGTAGATTAAATTTGAAGTTAGTTTCTGTATAACTTGGCTGCAAAAAAAAAAAAAAGCTTTGGTTAAACACACCGGGGCATGTTGTCACAGTGTATGGGGTAAGTTGTCATGATGGAACTTTCCATTTAATCAAGATTTTTTATGCTTTTCATGCAAAAAAAAGGTAAGAAAATATAACGAAAACAAAAAATATAAAATCAAAATGAATTTTGACTCTTGGGAACATTCTGGCAAGGTTCTCTTAAAGTTACGGTATGAACAAACATATAACATATAACGGTTTTGAATAATGTTCTCAAAACGTTAGCACAAAACATTAAAAATCATTATGGTTCATGGAACTTTTTCTCGAATGTTTTAGTTGGACGTTTATTTTTTAAATGTTGCTATTTGTTACAGAACGTTCAGAGAACATTCAAAAGTAACGTTCCCATAACGTTTGCATAAACTTTAAAACATTTTAAAAAAACGGGACATTTCGAACGTTCAGAGAACATTCCAAAATAACATTTTCATAACCTAATGGGAATGTTAGCAAAACGTTCTTAAAACTTTTTTGTAAACTGGGTAGTTATCCCAGGTGTGGGTGACACCTGGTGGATATTTTTGGTACAGCGCTTAAACAAAATCTCATGGGAACTTCAATTTTTATCAATTTTGAAAACAACTTTTTTAGACCTATGGCTTTGTTTTGATAGCAATTTTAGAGCAAAAAATATTTGATAAAATATATGAAATACGAACGTACAGTACGTCTGATTTACAGTAAATATAAACTTCCATAACTTTTTCATACTTTTATTTTTTGAAGTGCTTTCAAAATATAGCGCCTTCTTTAAAACGAGACCAACCATATGTATGTATTCCAAAGCATTCTTGAATTACTAGCTTTTAGGTTTGGATGGTGCATTTTCATATGCTCAAAAAGTGGGGGTGACAGTTAAGAGAATATTGAGATATAGCCATTGTGGCAGCTTCTCTATGTGACAACTAGCCCCGGTCTCCTCTACAATGTAAAACGTGCACCGGTCACTAAATGAAGTGCATTGGAGAGCTGTCTGTGCTCTGTAACATGCAGTCTGATAGAGTGACAAGCAATCAGATGTAACTTATGGGTCTGTGGCACCTCAGAACGAACTAAAGGATTTCTCATTTATATTCTATGGCGCCGAAGGCCCTAGAACTATCAGAATGCTTTCTGAGTCATCGTCATTCCCCTCGAAGCCACATCATTCACGAAAATCACCTATTTGGGTCTCTGCTGAACTGGGTAAATATTCATAGTGATCTGTTTCTAGTAACAGATTTTCATAATTTATGCTTAAAGGGACCACCACACAAAAAAGTACATCCTGTCATTATTTCCAAACCTGTGTGCTGACATTTTTAGTCTAGGAAAAAGTTATGAGAAATATATTTGAGAAACCATGTCTATCAGGCTGTAAAAGGGACAGTATAATGCCTATGCCTCTCATGGAGAAGAGGCATGTAGAGCTGGCAGTGATGTATCTTTAACTGCTCATATTAAATGACAGAGTTACTCTAATCCGGGCTCTCGTGATTAAAACCCAGCTCACATTTAGTGGACAAATGGGTTCAGTCCTGCAAAGTTATTGAGATATGCAGCTCATCTGATTCAGCCAGGCATATGAGGACCTCATTACAAGGTCAGGCAGGGCTGGGTAGGTTACTTTTAAAATGTATTACACTACAGATTACAAAATACATGCTTTAAAAAGTAATTTGTAACGTATTTCGTTACATTACTCAAGTTTAGTAACTTAATCTAAATACTTTAGAATACTTTGGAATACTAATAAGTGTGAAACAAACACAAAAAAGGTAATTGCAAGTTTTTATCTCACAATTCTGACTTTTTCCCTCAGAATTGCGTGATATAAAGTTGCAATTGTGAGTTATAAAGTCAGAATTATGAGATATAAACTCGCAATATTGAGAAAAGTCAGAATTATGAGATATAAACTGACAATATTGAGAAGTCAGAATTATGAGATATAAACTCGCAATATTGAGAAAAGTCAGAATTATGAGATATAAACTCGCAATATTGAGAAAAGTCAGAATTATGAGATATAAACTCGCAATATTGAGAAAAGTCAGAATTATGAGATATAAACTCACAATATTGAGAAAAGTCAGAATTATGAGATATAAACTCACAATATTGAGAAAAGTCAGAATTATGAGATATAAACTCACAAACTAAATTCAAAATTGCAAGAAAAAAAGTCAGTATTGCAAGTTTATATCTCCCAATTCTGACTTTATAACTTGCAACTTGTGAGTTTAAATCTCGCAATTCTGAGAAAAATAAGTCAGAATTGTGAAATTCAAACTCACAATTGTGAGGGAAAAAACAAATTGTTATAAAAAGTTGCAGTGACGAGTGAATTATAAAATGACTCAAACAACTATCACAAAACATGAAAACAGTCGTGGATCATCAGGTCATGACAGGACAGTTAAGTTGACATTTGGGCATTTTTTTTATAAATTCAGTCATTTTGTCTTGTTCAGGACAGTACTAAATAAAAATAACAGAATTTTTATGATCCCTATTAAAATGTTGATGAAACTTAACTCCGCTTTTTCAGACTGTCAGAGTCAGAGAATCACCAATTGCTGTTTAAATGACATTAAAACTCAAAGTAATCACTTTGGTAATCTAAAACACTTTTCAGATGTAACTGTAATCTGATTACCACGCATTTAAAATGTAACTGTAATGAAATACAGTTCATTACAGTTACATTTACAATAACTAAGTTGCTTGTATTTCGTTACTCCCCAACCCTGCGGTCAGGGCAAGATTAGAACTGATTTTATGAAATACTCGAGATGTTGTGTGTGTGTGTGTGTACTATTTCTTTCCATAAGCTGCCCTGTAATGGGTATTTGTCCCAACACTGTGGCTAAAGTTCATAGAGTGAGCGAGGAAGAAAGGAGGTGTAGAGCGTTTGAGAGTGAAGTGCAGCAGCGATGGTACAGAAAACTAGCTGTAAGTGAACCCTTTCTCTGTAGGAATGTGTTGTGCGATATGTCTCAAAGCTTCTTCCCGCTAATGCAATTAGCATGCAAGGACAGAGACAGCTTGTGCTTTAGTGAATTATTTTAAATTGCAGAGTTGTGGCACAATACATAATTTTCTAGATTTATGTGAGGGTGATGGTCCTGCTAGTCTGCTTGTGAGTTGTGAGTTCAGGGGTGTTGTTTGGGTTCACAACAAATGACGTTTCCCAAATGTGAAACATTCTTTTATTATAATCGATGAAGTTTGTTGATTGTTTACAACTAACAGACTTTGCAATAGAAATGTATTTATTCCAATTATTTCTGTTTTTTCTCTCTCGAAGGATAGGGTGTTCTGTTTTCTGTCTTTCTTTACAGTGTTTTGATGAAAAATACACATTCATACATTTTTCCACAGAATCCCTTTTTGTTTTTTTGTTGTTTTTGGCTTTGAATCTGTTCAAATTCAAAGCTTCAAATGCTCTTTTCAGGTGATTATCTGTGAAACACAACCAAACTGATGATGTTAATGTGTATGTATGATTGATGGTTTAATCAGCATGATTTTAGTATGATTCATATAGATTTTATTAATAATTTGAATTATATATAATTCAAATTATATACTGACTGGGGCTGGGGAGTAACGAAATACAAGTAACTTAGTTACGTATTTAAAATACAAAATTTGAGTAAGTGTATTTGATTAGTTACATTTTAAATGGGTGGTAATCAGATTACAGTTACATCTGAAAAGTGTTTTAGATTACCAAAGTGATTACTTTGAGTTTTAATGTCATTTAAACAGCGATTGGTGATTCTCTGACTCTGACAGTCTGAAAAAGCGGAGTTAAGTTTCATGTTTTCATGTTTTGTGATAGTTGTTTGTGAGTCATTTTATAATTGTAAAAAAAGGTCACTGCAACTTTTTCTCACAATTTGTTTTTTCCACTCACAATTTCACAATTCTGACTTTTTATCACAATTGCGAGATTTAAACTCACAATTGCTAGTTATAAAGTCAGAATTGGGAGATATGAACTTGCAATACTAACTTTTTTTCTTGCAATTGTGAATTTAGTTTGTGAGTTTATATCTCATAATTTTGACTTTTCTCAATATTGCGAGTTTATATCTCGTATTTCTGACTTTATAACTTGCAATTGCAACTTTATATCACACAATTATGAGGGAAAAAGTCAGAATTGTGAGATAAAAACTTGCAATAACCTGTTTAGTGTTTGTTCCACACTTACTAGTATTCCAAAGTATTCTAAAGTATTTAGATTAAGTTACTAAACTTGAGTAATGTAACGAAATACGTTACAAATTACTTTTTAAAGCATGTATTTTGTAATCTGTAGTGAAATACATTTTAAAAGTAACCTACCCAGCCCTGTATATATATATACATTTTTACTAATTTTGTTGTGTGGTTTAGTCATTTTTATTATCATTTTTTAAATATGTATATTTTTAGATTTTAGTTTATTTAATTGTAGTTATTTTAATTCTTCGACTTAAACTAAACGAAAATGAGAAACTCAGCTGAAATAATACGTTTTTTTTTTTTTTTTTAAATTTCAGTTAATATTTATTTTTTTATGGTTTTACCTTAAGTTAACAACAATAAGCCTGTTTTTAATCACAAGGGTTCTTTCTGCACTTATGAATCTGCATGATTTTCTGCAGTCAGCATCAAGCTGAATCTCCGTCTCGTTCCTCTCTTGCAGTGCAGAGTGTAATCAGGCCCTACAAGCCCACAGATAAGTCTGCTATTGTCTCTCTCTTCCGCTTTGGCATTCTGGAGCATGTCTACCCAGCCTTCTTCAAAGCCATGAGTCATCCGGACCACATCGGCGTGACCCTCAGCGTCTCCGTGGCCGGATATGTGCTGGGAGGGAGCTCGTACTTCCAGGCCATGCTCTTCGGAGGAGCTTGGGCTTGCTTGGTTTACTATTGCTGCCATGAGATTTATGACAGCTACCTCAAGAGGAAGATGGAGGTGGAAATGAAAGATATTCAGGCCAACTTCTTGGATAACCAGGTGAATCATTTCTGGGTGGCGGAGATGGAGCTGAACGGGAAGTCAAAGGTGGCCGGGCTGCTGGCTTTAGTTGGTGTAAAGGGCGACATTTCGAAAGATGGATGGAACGATGCAGCCACAGCAGAGGTGTTTCAGTTAATCGTGTCCTTCAACCAGCGACGTAAAGGTCTGGGAACCCAGCTGGTAGAGACAGCCGTGGAGTTCTGTAAGGAGCAGGGACTTTCTCGGGTGGTCGTAGAAATCAGCTCCCCACAGACTGCGGCCGTTTCGATTTTCCGCAAACTGGGCTTTACTGTGACATCCGTGCACAGCAACACACACCCTAACCATTTGGTTTCAAAACTGGCCAGGATCAATGTGATACGAATGGAAAAGCATCTTTAAACTGCAATTACACGTAGTCCACTTTAGAAATTCTACTAACTATAAGTAACTTTGCAACTACATGTCAACTAACTCTCATTAGAGTAGAGTTAGGGTTAGGGTTAGTAGAAAAAGTTACTTGCAAATTTACTTATAGTCATTAAATATCTGTTGGGGGACTAACAAAATAAAGTGTTAGCAGATAGTCTACTAATACTCTAATGGCTGCTAGTTGACATGTAGGTGCGAAGTTACTTGTAGTTTGTTGAATGACTAAAGTTGGCCATCAAAATAAAAATATCACCAGTCATTCTCACTGCAAAGACAGTCAAAGAGCCATGCCAATTTAAATCAAATATTGTTTTTTCTAGAGAATATGTGGTTTCTTTATATTACTATATGGGATCTATGCAAACAGCACAAGCAATAAACAATACAAGTATTATAGTTTGCTCTCTCGTCCATTAGAATTGTAATGCAAATAGAAGCTGGGTGTAAAAACATTATATAAACTACTTTTAGATTTCTGAGAAAGCTGGAATCTCATTGCTCTAGAGGAATTTCTGCCAGCTGACCCATATGACCATACTTAAAGCTTAAAATACCACTGAAATGCAAAACCAAAGAAAGCGGCCGGAGGTTTAACATTCTTGTAGCAATGACATTGTGAGCCTATTGTGTAGATTAATAAAGGAGCTACTGTTGGGAGCAAAAGCCATGTTTAACCAGGTAACACCATTATTGTAGTATTGAAGAACATCAATCAGTAGGGGGTTTTGTTTATATATAAATCATGCATATAGATATAGATAGAGAGTACATATATATAGAAACACAAAATTATGTTGAAATGCCTGTTGTTGATGAGTATCCTCATAAGCGCAGTCTTAAAGTAGTCAAATGGCCGTACATAGTTGAGAGAACATCGGATCGGTGTTGGTCGCGTCATGCGCATCAGGTCTTAAAGTGACAGCAGCCTAATAAATCTGTTGCAGTCTGTGTCAGTACAGACACCAAGAGAAAATCACTCACTGCTCTTGAATCACGTTTTAGCTTAACACTATTAATCTATATATTTTGGCAGAGTAAGTAATGTAATGATATATTTACCTATATTTAGATTGAGTAATAGCAGCATATTCAGAATTTAGCCTATTTATATATTCATATTTTTAGCACTACCAGTATATGCATTTTTACAGTGACAATATACTAAAAATATATATATCTAAATTTAAATTATATATATATATATATATATATGTGTGTGTGTGTGTGTGTGTGTGTGTAATTACACTGTAATATGACACCTTAAAATAAAGCATACCTGAACACACACACATATATGTGTGTGCGCATATATATATATATATATATATGTGTGTGTATATATATATATATATGTATATATATAATGTGTGTGTGTTCAGTTATGCTACAGTGTAATTACATATATATATATATATGTGTGTGTGTGTGTGTGTGTGTGTCCAGGTATGCTTTATTTTAAGGTGTCGTGTTACAGTGCAATTATACATAGAAATAATAATAAACAACATGTACTTTCTATAGGCTTAGGATGAGGGTTTGGTTTAGGGTTAATTGCATGTAATTAAGCAAAATTTATAGTTATTACTAGAGTAACTACATGTAACACATGAAAAAATGACATTGTAAAATAAAGTGCTACCATATGCTTAAACGTTGATAAACTATATGATTTGTTTTTACAAATATGTTGATATTTTGATGTATGACATTATATTTATGCATTCAAATAAATTACCCCGTAATATATGTAGGCTACTCTTTCCCAGAGGTGTGCTGTGGTTGGCTGAGATGCGCACTAGACAGAGCACAGACATCAATCACCTCTCAGATCTTGTCAGATGGTATTAAAGCACTGTCCAGTCGGCAGGTGATGATCTCTCCAGTGATGTCTGCGCTACTGAGCCCCCTTTCAGTCACTCCAGGGGGAATTAGCCTCTAGTAATGACTTCCATTATTATTATTCCTACCATGCATAAGGATGGTTTTAAAATAATTGTCTAAATTACACATCATGACACTAATGCATGCATATGCACATATAAGTAAGGGACGCACATGATGTCAGGACGGATAATGCCATAGTGTTAAAGCTGAATAATTGGCAAGCGTCAAGGTGTGTGACTGTGCATTTTGGAGGTATTTTTACAGCTTGGAGAAGCTTGATATTCAGTCAAAGATTCCTCTATACTCAAACTGACATGATACCCAGAATATTTATCAGTTTATAATGTGTAAATACAGCAATGGGACTTCTAGAGCTGAATTTACATATGCATGAGCGTGAAGTTCATAAAATAATAAACTTTCGTCACATTTTCAGTACATAAAAAAGGTGAAGTGAATATAATGCTGTGTGCAATTAGCATCATCATTTTCTTCAGAAAATATCCCTGAAGCTAGGATTATATCAACTTTTAACCTGAAATTGAAGTTGTGGTAGTCTTTTCTTCCCCAATTGTTGCATATATCCGATTGAAACGGCTTCTCGAACAAGAAAAAATGTTGAATCAGGCTTGAATTTGTTCATGGGGAATTGATTGGCTGGTTGTGGTTTGCTATTGGCTGATCTTATGTGAGTGACAGGTTGTCATGTCATCAGAGCAGATAAGTTATTTTAATTAAAGATTATGAGACACATGAATGAAAATAGATGGATAAATCATTTATAATAAATAGTACAATATTCCATAAAAAAAAAATTGCCAATTTTTGATTTCATAATGACTTTAACCATAATGTATATAGCAAAAATCAACTTCTTGATTGTTATATTGTAGAAAAATTTAAACTATATTATCACCCAGCAATATAATAAAAGTTGGATATATAGTACATCCTACTTTACCTGCAAACATACCGTATACTCACGTAAAGCAATATATAGGCTATATAAATCTCAGCGGCGTGATTGTTTATATCATCTCAAAAATGTACTATATTATTGCAGGAAAGTTGAATAAATTATATCCAAATGTTTTTGCATATGTACAGTGAGCTGATGCCAAATAGCAACAACCTGATTTTTTTATTTTGAATGTAACTCTTTATATAAAGTTAGATATAAGTTTGCCCAACTTTATCCGCATTCATACACTATACTCAAGTAGGGTGAAATATGCTGTATAGTATATATATATATATATACACCTTATAATACATATTATATGAAGATATTAAGATCTTATAAACGTTAACATGATTTTCTGAAAAACTAATTTGAAACTATATATATTGTGATAAGCACTATACAAATTCATTTTCAGAATTCAGAAACCCTTGTTATTAGCACCACCGGTGGCTCTAAAGTGAACTGCAGACAGAAATGTATTGCGCGCGCTGCTCGCACTCGTGCACGCAAAACGTTAAAGAGACTGAACGTGATTCAAGGTCGAGGGCGACGTTTAAATGTAGCCTAAATATATGTCTTTCCTCTCAATAACGAAACAAAACACAACAAAAATGACAACGGTGAGAAAACAGCAGTTATATGATCATAGCGATGTGGATATGTTTTACTTTCATCGTGTCGATAGATGAGGTAATTACATTTACACAGTAATTTGATTATAAAGTATATTTGAGACTATATAGACCTGACTATGTGGGACTAAAGTTTCAATGGATCCATTTTCTTTGCGTGACACATTGACATTACAGTACAGAACAGCTCTTTTGGCTTGTATAAGCATTTATTTTATGCGTCATAGAACAGAGAGTCGCGTAAACGTCACATCCTGTTGATTGTCCCGGTGAAACCTACCCGATTCCATCACATAAAAATCAGTCTACAGACTTTCATTGACAACCTAGGAAGTCGGGGAAGGTCTCATTTTTTAGGTTTCGTTACAAGCTGTTCACACATACAAATACAAATACTGATTAATATATGAAAATTCGTATATATATATCTTCTTCCTAGCGTTGTTCCCGCTGTGGTGCAGGGTCCACTTTTCGGCATTGTCTTCTCCATTTGGCGCGGTCTAGAGCATCTTCGGGGGATACGTTGACCAACTTAATGTCTTCAAAATTCGTATATATATATATATATATATATATATATATATATATATATATATACACACACACATATAGCCCCTTTAAGTTGTTATCAGTACAATGCGCTTATTCTGTTTCCAAGATATGGCTGGGGCATGTTGCTATGTAGTTGCTAAGGTGTTGCTAGGCAGTTGCTAGGGTGTCTGTGCTGTTGTTTGCTAGTCGAAATCAAACATTTGAGTCACTATCGCTGTCTGGGGCTCATTGGGATGCCCAAACAAACCAAGCAATGTTTTGATAAGAGTTGCAGTGTTTACACTTTCCAGGGAATCAACTTACAAATGGCTTATTTATAGTTGTTTCTGCATATTAAGCTGGAGAAAGTATTAAAACAGCAAAAAAAATTACACACACATCACCTCTAAATAGAAAGGCCATTTCATATACCATCATCTTTTAGCAGACATTAAAGTGGCGAGATAAAAGAGGGATGGGCGATGCTAAAAGCACAGTTCTCTTTAATGAACTCACCCTTGGGTTTAAGAGAGAACATGGAAATCAACACACACACACACACACACACTACTGAGTGCGAAGCGAGTATAGAATGACAATTAATTCAAAAATTTTCCTTTTCTTTTAATGCACATTTTGGGGACGCAAGCTGAATATATTAAAGGCAGGGCTGTGGATTTAATTTTAATTTTCTACACTACACATAATTTTTACTAAAAATGCCTTTTTAAAAAAATGAAAGTATTTAATGTGTCGCTACTCAAGTTCAGTTTATTGCACTCATGCTATTCTGCTTCATTTCCCATTTTGTGTATGTGACAGTGATTTACAAAGGATTTTTATAACGGTGATCTCATTATCTTTTATGTGGAAACAAATATTCGGCAGCATACTGTGTGACAGCAGGATACATGAATCACTAGAGTTTGTGATTTCACAATAGCGAGACGTCCTCGGTCAGCAATACAGCTTCAAAGACACTACGGGGTCACTTTAAGGCCACTTTTTGAAGGAAAGTTCAGGTCTGTGACTTTCTTTGAACATGTTCTCTTCAAAAGCTTAATAGATCTGATATAATGGCATCAGACAGATGTGTCTTATAGGAAGGAACCAAGACAAACTGAAGATGGATACTGTGATCAAAATGAATTAGATGCAATTTTAGCTTGAGGAGCAAACAGCAAAAGACATTATGGCTTTATTTTCTAAATTTCAGTGGCCAGGGATTTTTATGTTGCTTGTCATGTTTTATGCGGGTTAAGCAGGGCAAGCTCTCGATTCAAGCTTGAAGAAAAAAGAAACGCTTTAAAATATATATATGGCAATACAGAAACAGGTATAATCATTATGTCCCATTAGCATCTGGTATTGAGATCCGATCCGGTACGAGTAGGGGTATAACCCTGGCATCCTGGCCAAATCTGTCCATCATGGCTTCCTAGTCATCCCTATATGCTGATTGGCTTCATCACTCTGTCTCCTCTCCACCAATCAGCTGGTGTGTGGTGGGCGTTCTGGCGCAATATGGCTGCCGTCGGATCATCCAGGTGGATGCTGCACATCGGTGGTGGATGAGGAGATTCCCCCTTCCATATGTAAAGCGCTTTGAGGACCCAGAAAAGCGCTATATAAATGTAAGGAATTATTATTATTAATTATCACTACTAAATACAGACGCAAAAATCTTTTTCTTAAGTATTTTTCCCCCTTACAGAGCCCCACACATGAAGTGAGGAGGGGGGAAACAATATCATATTCACTATTTATTAATTTGTGGCCACATTTTCTTAATTGGTTCTGTTTTAGTTAAATCCTAAAGCAAGGGATAACAACAATTAGTACAGAATGGCCGCGATTTAACTAAAGGAAATGTCCGTAAACTTCTCCAGAAAATTACTAGAATCTTTTCAGTTTTTCTACCGTTTTTATTTCTTAGGTAACACTTTATTTTACAGTGTACTTACCCTAGTAATAACGGTAAATTATGCATAATAACAAGTAACCCTAACTGTAACTAGATGTAGTTAATTAATAGTACTTATTTAAGTAATTACAATGTAACTATGGGACATAGAACCATTTCTTATAGTGCATACTATTTTTCTCTGGCATTTTAACACCGATAAAAATGTCTGTTCAAACTTGAGTAACTCTGAACCCGTCAATGCAGGCGTTTGTTGTTGTTGCGCAGCTCCATTCATTTTAATTTAACAAGTGATATAATTAAGTATTCGCTTTTTGTTAGTTTGACGAACCCATCTTTTTTGGTGTATTGCATATGTTTAAAAATGTAGCTGTTTTTGTAAACAACTGTGTTAAAGCTCACAGGTAAACAGGGAATGATGTGAAAAAGTGCTAATTTTAACAAATCAGTGCTTCGGAGGTGAAGTGAATGAGAGATTTAGTCTATTTGCACTTTTAATGTGTGACAAAGAAGTGACACTTCTTCCCTCGACAATAGTGCTAAAAAGATTGGAAGCGTCCTCCATTTTTTGAATGAATGCCACATAAAAAATAATAACCTAATTTATATTTTTACAGGCCCTTGAGATTAATCCAATGAATGTGTTGAATTGAGGCTTAACCAACTTAGTGCTAAACATTGTGTGAATTCTTAGCTTAGCTTGAGCCTCTAAAGGTATTAAGAATGAGTCACAAGTTGGATGCTTGTTTCCACCACGGAATAAAAAAAAAGGTAATTGAGGACTTTAATTCTGACTCTGTCCAATAGCGATTTCAATTCTGCGAAAAAGGTCAGAATTGTGAGATATAAACTCCCAATTCTGAATTTATATTTTGCTATTTAGAGTTTATAACTTGTAATTCTGACTGGGTTTTTTTTTTTTATTTGTGAGACTTGCCATTGCGAGTTATGAGGCCTGAATTGTGAGATCTGAGATAGAAACTCGCAATTACAAGAAAAAGTCAGAATTGGGAGATAATTTTTAGCAATGCTGACTTTTTTCTCAGAATTGTGAGGAAAAAGTGAGAATTGTGAGATATAAACTGGAAATTGCTAGTTATAGAGTTTAAATTACAAGAAAAAAGTTAGAATTGCATGAGACAAACAATTCTGACTTTTTTCTCAGAATTGAGAGATATAAACTAGGAATTGTGAGATACAAATGTGCAATTCTGACTTCTTTCTAAGAATTGTGAGATATAAACTTGATAAATATAAAATATATAAAAGGTCAAAAAAAAGGTTGTGAGATATATAGACTGGCAGTTGCAAGCTATAAAGTCGAATTGCGAGAAAAAAGTCAGAATTGTGAGTTTATATCATTCAATTCTGAAAACGAAAAGTCAGAATTGTATGATATAAACTTGCAATTCTGACTTTTTTTCTCAAAACTGATTAATATAATTCTGAATTGAAGAAAAAAGTCAGAATTGGGAGTTTACACCTCGCAGTTCTGAGAAAAAGTAAATAAAAAAAGTAAATAAAATAAAATATAAAACCGCAATTTTTCTCAGAATTGGAGATATAAGTTAGGAATTGCCAAAAAAGTCATAATCGACCCTTCGCAAAGACCCGCCCCCTTTAGTTACTGTTGCTATGTCCGACAATCCATGCGCTCTCATGCCATTCATCATGTTCTCACACGGTGAAAAAAACATCATGGAGCAAAGAGGACACTGACAACACGTTTCGGTTTCATATTGTAAACATTGTAATTCAATTGTGAGATAAAAAGTCGCAATTTCTGCAACTTCCATAGGGTGCAACTCTTTGGGTGGTTAGAAACAATCCGTTACCCACTGCTCAAGCACCCCAATCTGATGACCACAATGCAACACACTGAACACAATGTGAGTCATTACGCCTATAAAGTTGCTCTCTTTGAAAATCCACTTGAAACCAGAGTCACGTAGTGTGCTATCTGCCCAGAGAGACGCTGAACATTCCACAGGGCAGGAGGGCTCTTATTTCGGCACGGATGCGCGGCACCTTCAGCGCTGTGGCCGACAGCTGTTGTCATGGTATCGACCCGGGCAGCGGGCGCTCAAGTGCTTCCACAAACAGGGTACTTTTATGAATCTTTACCTCAGGATGCTGCATATGCAGGTTGTGGAGACCTGTGCAAATAATGATAGCATGATGGAATCACTTGAGCTTATTTACTAAGCAGAGGCTCAGGGCGTCATGCTTGTCCGGGATCTGTTTGACTAGCCGATATGCCACCCGGGGTGATTTGGGACTTAAAGCATAAATTATTATGCCACAGAGGTGTTTAGAGATGTGTAAGAAGAGTATTTTTGATATTTGGTCCTGTTTGCAGTATATTCTGGCTCAGAACTGCCCACTTACACTGAAAAAAAATGTTTTCTCTCTAAAATAACTAGCAAATTTCACAAACAATTACCAAGAAATGGTGAGTAACACATTGAAATAAACGTCTGAAGTAGAAAACTGAAATAGTATTTTCTTAATATAATTTTATTTTTATTTTATTTACTTTACAATTTTTTTTTTTTTTTACAGCACAGACATGAAGAGACGGTACAATTGACTCTTCGCCTGCAGTTTGATTGACAGGCGATCTGACCAATCATAACCCTGAATCCGCCATTTTGTCCGACAAAGCAGTCAGAGGAGTTAGTAGATTAACGTTGGTGAACTTGATAAATTGTGTGTACTCACGTCTTTCCACGCTTGAATCAACATTCCTTCCGATGTTCATTCATGTTTATTTGATGCTATAAATGAACTAGTATGAAGAGATGATCTTGAAGGAGCTACAGCGATCTGTCACGACACATTAAAGAGACACTATACGCTATTTATTGATTAAACTTCTTTAAAAAATTACAATATTTAAAATATGAAGTCCCTCCTTCTGAAAAGCACAATGTGCTCTGATTGGTCGGCTGGACCAGTGTGTTGCGATTGGTGCCTGTGAAATGCCACGCCCCTTATCCTAACCATGAGTCACAACACACTACTAACCCAAATCAACCAGAGTAATTATTGTAATAGTAATACTTATAATAATTATGGAAAACTCAATGGAGGTGTTTCAGGGAGTTCAGAATCAGTGTTACTGATGAAGAGAATGACTCACTTTGGTCTTTGTAACTTTGCAAACCTTTTTAATGCTTAAACAGCAACATTACAAAAGCTGAACATGAAAAAACCATAATAGGTTCTCTTTAAAACAGGAAATTGTCTCTTTTATAAAGACTAAAATGCTTTACCCAAGGCGAAGCTCATTTCATTCAGGGTGTATTCATGGGCTGATATACATGCAAAATCTATGTGAATTTCCTAAGTGCATGGCTCAACTACTGCATATGTTATCTGCTGAATACAGTGGTATTTATAATGAAATCAGTAGAATATCTGATAATTGTAACCTTGGTTACATTCCTTTGAACATTAATAAGCATTCTGCAGCCCATGAACTCATGATCTCTAAAGCTGCTGCTGATTGAATCGTCTTGCTCTACATGCATCTCAAAGAAGCCATGCAGTGTCATTTGAATCAGTCTATTCAACTCTTTAATGAATGCGCAAAGTCAACATGGAATCAGAACTGACCCTATTTACTTTCTTATCGCATGTCGCTGGTCTCACTGTGAATGATTCACTGGTGCATGTTAATTCAAATCAAAAAATGGTTATCTTTATAATCTTTCATCAAAGTAACTTGCCAGCTTTCCTTCTCAGCTGACATCACTAATCCCTTTACTTTTTTTCATCCCTTTCTCTCGCCAACCTCATCCCCAGGGCTGGGTAGGTTACTTTTAAAATGTGTTTCACTACAGATTACAAAATACATGCTTTAAAAAGTAATTTGTAAAGTATTTTGTTACACTACTCAAGTTTAGTTACTTAATCTAAATACTTTAGAATACTTTGGAATACTAATAAGTGCGGAACAAACACAAAAAAGGTAATTGCAAGTTTTTATCTGACAATTCTGACTTTTTCCCTCAGAATTGCGTGATATAATGTTGCAATTGTGAGTTATAAAGTCCAAATTATGAGAAATAAACTCGCAATATTGAGAAAAGTCAAAATTATGAGATATAAACTCACAATATTGAGAAGTCAGAATTATGAGACATAAACTCACATACTAAATTCACAATTGCAAGAAAAAAAGTCAGTATTGCAAGTTTATATCTCCCAATTCTGACTTTATAACTTGCAATTGTGAGTTTAAATCTCGCAATTCTGAGAAAAAGAAGTCAGAATTGTGAAATGCAAACTCACAATTGTGAGGGAAAAAAACTAATTGTGATAAAGTTGCAGTGACGAGTGAATTATAAAATGACTCACAAACAACTATCACAAAACATGAAAACAGTCGTGGATCATCAGTTCATGACAGGACAGTTAAGTTGACCCTTTTTTTTATAAATTCAGTCATTTTGTCTTGTTCAGGACAGTACTAAATAAAAATAACAAAATTTATATGATCCCTCTTAAAAGTATTAAAATGTTGATGAAACTTAACTTTGCTTTTTCAGACTGTCAGAGTCAGAGAATCACCAATTGCTGTTTAAATGACATTAAAATTCAAAGCAATCACTTTGGTAATCTAAAATTCTTTTCAGATGTAACTGTAATCTGATTACCACCCATTTAAATGCAACTGTAATGAAATACAATTACTCAAATTTTTAAATACGTAACTAAGTTACTTGTATTTTGTTTCTCCCCAACCCTGATCATAATTATAGTAAGCTGGGTTTTATAGCTATTAGATGATTTTGTTCATGCTTTGAACAAGTCTTGTAGTTTACAGTTGGTCTTGTTGGTGATATGGCTATCGAATTGAGAAGAAAATCAGTGGCATTCTCCATTCCTAATTCTGAAATGTAACTTTTATGTCCACTTTTTGTAATAAAAAAAAATAAAGTCCTGTATTTTTATTGTTGAATACATAATTTAACTCTTAAATCCTCCCAATTACAGAAGTTAAATGGGTTGCAAACTGCAATTTATGCCAACTTTGCCTCCCATCTTAACAGGTTTTACAGACCTGCTTTACTGAATGCGACAGTCTGTGACAGACCAAGGGATCAGGAGACAGTTTAGCATGCAGCGCATTCACCGGCGGGGTCCGCACGGCATGACGAGCACTGATTTCTGAAAGGGAAATGAAAAGCTCATTTGCTCCGGCAGGAAAAAGTGCTGCGGCGTAGGTGATATAAGCCTCAGTATATTATTAGTGGTTCTTCTTTCTCGCTCTCAACCTTCCTCACCTATGCAGTTCTGCAGGGACCTGCTGCTAGTAGGGGATCTGACTGTATTGAGGGCTTTTGAAAGGCAAAGCCAATCCTATCATGGGAGAAACAGTCTCACAGTACTTGATTTCTTATGCAAGGGTCATTCCCAAGTACCCACCTGGATTAACCTGGCCCAGCTCTCAAAATGTAAGTACGTGGAAATGAAAAGTAAATACAGACTGATATTGAGCTTGCCCTCCTCAAGGCATAGCAATGTAACGCTTTTATTTTGGAGCTATTGTCTCTTAAAAGAAAGTATGAATCTGCTTGAACCTACATAGGTTTGTAACAAATTTGCATAGTACCAGCCAATGGTTTTCATTGGCTGCCTGTGAAAAAGAACAACCTCGCCCCGCCCTAAAACACTGTAGTTGTAGCTGAGGCCTGGAAGAGTTTGGTTTGTGTTGTCGACATGTTGATAAGATGCTGTTCCGTGCTGTGAAAGCAAATCCACTTCCCTGCACTTCCAAAGGATGAGAACTTGGGCACGAATTGATACGGTACAAGCCTCTGGAGCTGAAATTGAGATATGGTATTGGGCATTTAGTTTCAGACACGCACTGTAGACCAATCGCAACAGACTTTGCGATCTGACCAATCAGAGCAGAGTAGACTTCCGCCTTGGATGCATGAAAACCTATTGTGGGAGACTCGAAAACAAAATTAGGAACCTTTAAAATAGCATAATAAGGGCACTTTAAATCACATGTAACCACATTCCCAAATAAGCTGTAATGTTTCTAGACATTTTTTTGAATTTTCATTATTCTTTATGGTGATTCTTGTTATATTCTCACTTACAATTATGTAATTTAAGGTTTGAATTACATGTAACATTACAACAAATACTACCATTCTTAAATAATAAAATATAGTTACAGAGTAAATAAACAATAATTTATTATTTTCATTATTAAAAATGAAATATTATCAAAACCTATATTAAGTTAAGAAAGCACCCAGTGTATTTTAGCAAATGCATTGTGAAAAATGGAATGAGGATGTTTTTCACACCACATGGTCATTAATTTACATTAGTCTGCAGCAGAAAACCTGCACAGGTTGTGTTTTTTCCCCATTGATGTTGAATAAAAATGCATCTTCAGGTCTGTTAACACCTGTTCCAAAATCACAGATGCACGATGCCATGCCAAGCTGCAATTTGTCTCTGTTTGGCCCAAAAACATGAACGCATACAGCAGTCTTGGACATCTGCTTGCCAGGGCTGAAAATTCAGACAATGTACAGAATCATTAAATCCACAATGCTCTGTTTCAGAGACGCAAGGCTCTTTTCCTGGAGGAATACATTTACATTTACATTTAATCATTTAGCAGATGCTTTTATCCAACGCAACTTACAAATGAGGAGAACAATAGAAGCAATCAAACCAGCAACAGGATAACAATAAGTAAGTGCTGTAACAAGTCCCAGTTAGTGTAGCACAGTACACGTAGCAAGTTTTTTAAATAAATAAAATAATTTGAAATCATTAGGTATTTAGTAATAAAATTAATAATATACAATATAGAATCGTAAGTGTTAGTATTAATAGGTCATGTGTTTCCGGAAAAGGTTGAGTTAGGCATTCCACTAGCACGAAACAGTCAAGGTAAAGGTCCATGAAAGTGTCCACCGCTCACTTGCAGAATGTAACCCTCTAGAGGGCACTCAAGTCTGAAAGTAGTGAGTTTAGGTATAGGGGTGCCGAGCCAGTGGTTGTTCTGTAGGCAAACCTCAGTGCCTTGAATTTGTTGTGAACAGGAACTGGCAACCAGTGCAAATTGACGAAGAGAGGTGTGACATGCATTAAAAAAGACCACTTTTGCTGTAGTGTGGCAGTCTGAGATATAAGCAATACCGTCGGATCATCTGGCTGGAATAATAGGTAGAGTTATGTGTCATCAGCATAGCAATGATAGGAAAAACCATGTTTCTGAATGACAGATCCTAGTTATGACATGTAGACGGAGAAGAGAAGTGGTCCAAGCACTGAGCCCTGAGGCACCCCGGTAGTTAGACGTTGCTACTTAGACAGCGGTTCACCACTGGAGTGCGGTTCCTGAGATGTCTTTCATCATGAGGTTTCACAAGAGGATCTGGTAGCTGTGTCAAAAGCAGACAGATGAGTACAGATGATTTGGAAGCTGCTCAGAGCTTCAATAACCCGAAAGCAGGGCGGTCACAGTTGAGTGGCCGCTTTTGAAACCAGACTGGTTGTTGTCCAGGACGTTATTCTGTGTAAGAAAGGTACAGAACACGACTCGTTCAAGTGTCTTACCCATGAATGGAAGAAGGGATACCGTCTGTAGTTTTCTAAAAGAGCTGGATTTAGAGTGGGTTTCTGAAGCAGTGGGGTAATCCAAGCCTGCTTAAATGCTGTGGGAACGGTACCAGTGTGTAGAAAGGTGTTGATGATACGAACGAGTGTGGGTACAGCTGAAGAAGAAATGGCTTGAAGGAGATCAGTGGGGATAGGATTAAGCGGACAGGTAATAGGGTGATTGGAAAGGATGAGTTTGGAGAATGTGTGCGTTTGCCGTTACGATGTGTGTATCAGTTTTTGTGTGTGGAAAAATGATGGTTGTTGTTTTATTTATAAAGAATGTGGCAAAGTCGTCAGCTGTTAGGGTTGATGAAGGAGGGGGAGGAATAGGACTGAGAATAGAGGAATAGTGAAGCAAGAGTCTGAAGAATTGTTAATTTTGTTGTGGTAGTATGTCGTTTTAGCAGTGACATTTGCAGAGAAGGAAGAGAGAAGTGATTGATACAAACCGAGGTCAGTGGGATCTTTTGATTTGCGCCACTTCCTCTCTGCAGCCCTGAGTTTACAACATCAGATAGAATGTGGGTTGGCCTGGATGTAAAGGGGCAAAAGTTGTCTAAACAAGATATAGAGTGCAGAAAACAGCATCAGTAGCACTGTTGGTTTCTAGTGATCAGAGAACTGATTAGGGGGAGGAAGTGTGGATGAGAACGATAGGCAGGACTGTGAGAGTGAGCATAGGTCACGCCGAAAGGTGACACATGGAGGAGTGTGTTGTGTCAGGAACCAGGTTGAGGTTAAGATTGAGGATCTGAGGTGTGTAGTGGAATAACCTGCATTTGATTAGTGGGGCAGTAGCGTGAATAAGGTCCAATTGACCCGCCCCCTTTAGTTACTGTTGCTATGTCCGAAAAGCCATACGCTCTCACACCACACATCATGTTCTCACACTGTGAAAAATACATTGTGGAGCAAAGAGGACGCTGACAATGCATCGCCAGACATATGAAACAGTTTCATATTTAATATATTGTAATTTTTTAAAGAAGTTTAATCAATAAATAGCGTATAGTGTCTCTTTAATGTGTCGTGACAGATCGCTGTAGCTCCTTCAAGATCATCTCTTCATACTAGTTCATTTATAGCATCAAATAAACATGAATGAACATCAGAAGGAATGTTGTTTCAAGCGCAGGTTGTTAAGATTGCACTGCCTCAATGTGTGACACACGATTTGTGTGTTTGGTAAGCTGATTTCTGATATTTATTTCTCAGATGAATATTAGGGCAGACAATTTTAACATTAATTTATGAGATTATATAAATATGTTTCACCTAATAACATTTATTTAACACCTGATTAGAATATCACTGATACAAATGTGTAATATAACCCCAGCCTACAGGCAACATACTCAGAACTTTGGTTGACGTTCTGGCAACTGAACGTAATGTTCTCTCAAAAGTTATGAGTAAATATATTTCCAGTAACATTAGCAGAATGTTCGTTCAAAGTTATCTGGTCTTTTATATTGTTCTCAAAACATTAGCACAGAAACATTACTCATACATTGTTCATGGAATATTTTTTCCTGAAATGTTTTAGTTGGACGTTCGTTCAACGCTTATGCGCTGTTCGATTTCTGTGTACGCTCGTTATGGAGCGGGTCAAATTGACCCTAATTGGAGTCAATACAATTCCTCAAAAATCACACTATGAAAAACAACAAATATTCAGGTTCAAACTGTAAACTTTATCAACATTTGTCAAATATTCCAAAATATATATATATATATATGAAGATATGATTTAATGAAAATGTTTTTTAACCATTTTTGTTTTGACAAAATTTGAAAATAAACAGTACATTTTTAAATATAATAAATACATTTTTTAACTTTTTTTTTCTTAGAACATCAAACTGAACAATTAAATGTAGCTGTGTAATGAAAATATGTACTTTTCCTAAGTTGGCTGTTTTGTAAACTCATTTCATAAAGTCAAGAAGTTTCTTCTGACATGATGAGCAGCAACTTCACACACATGCTGCTGGTTAAAACATTTTTCTGTATTGAAATATGTGTGGAAAACCTCATTTTTTAGCTTCATTAGGTAGTAAAAAAAAAAAATAACAAAATATAACCAAGAAATGTTATTATTTTGGGTCAGTTGCTTTAGAGCGTTAAAATATGCGGGTCAAATTGACCCGGCGAACATCACAAACGTTATAGTAATTTTGTTTGTATATGTCAAAAAACACTATCATGTTGAAACTTTGCATTAATGTTCATGATGATAAATGAGAAAAAGTCACAAAATATCAAGAAAAAAAACATAGGTTAACCAGTATTTCCAACAACTAGAAAATCTAAACGGGTCAAACATAACACAAGGTTTAACATTTTTAAATGTAGCTACTTGTTTCAGAATGTTCAGAGAACACTTAAAAATAACATTCCCATAATGTTTGCAAAATGATAAAAGGAAATGTTCCCCGAACGTTTATATAACAAAGAAAAGAAAAAACAGTTTTAAAACATTTAAATAAACTGGAAGTTTTCATATCTTAATGATACGCTAGCAAAATGTTCTTAGAACATATTTTGGTTAACTGGGACACTTGCCATTTTTGAAGGTGGACTGCAGGTGAAATTAGGTTTAAAGGTTCCTAATTTCAAATTTTAAGACAACAAAAATCTAATTAGTTGTGTTAATGATTAATCATGATGCACATGATGATTCATTGATTCATTGTCATTACAGTTAGAATGTACTAACATAATTCACATAACATATAATACTAGGAAATCTGTGTGTGGAAAATGCTGACAGCATGCTCTTCAGCTGCTAGTATAATATATTCCATCACTTGTCACTCTTATGGCATATTTGAAGAGGATCTGACACTGACCTTGGCAAACGTTATTGTGGACTCAGTGAGTCAGCAGTTCTCTGATTTAATGACACCATACTGAACAGCAATACGTTTGTATAAAATTAAAATATTCGTTAATTTTTTTTTTTTCTTGACTTACACAAAGGATGTAAGAAAGACACTCAAAATGAAGGGATATGCCGTTGATATGATACAATCTTATGATTTTTAGGAGAAAAGGAGCAGGTTCTTCTTGGTAAAATGGCATATGGGAAGCTTCTAATGGTGCAGACTTAATCAAGAAATGTAATTTTTAAAATTGTATTTAACTTTTTTGCATCATTCGTCAGTGGACATCTGCAAAATGGATTTAAATGGTAAAGATTTTAATTGGAGCATGATGTAAGAGTACTAAATTCATTTTTACTACTTTTTTAAACGATGCTTTTTGGTATTGGATTGTCTTTTCTCACGCTTTTCCCTGTGAGAATATGCCTTCCTGTTTTTGTTCTCAATCTTAAACTTTGATTTTAAAACTTTACCTTTCGAACTTTAAAAATAATTTCAAACAGAGCTTATAATTAGCACCTAACACACAAATCACACGCGTATAACACTAGCGTTCGCTGAGAGTTGCGAGCGTCCCGGTGGTGAGAGCTCAAGAGAGCGGGGCCTTGATTAGTTGAGTGTCAATGGAGTGCGCTGAAGGGCTTCTCAGAACAGTCTACCTACTTGAACAGCTCGAGCTGATTACAATAATCAAATAAAAATCTGAAATAAATAATTGCTCTGTTCGCCGGCATGCGAAGAGTGCTCTGCGCGACTGGAGAGGAAGTGATCACAAAATAGCATCTTAGTTTTTGCACTGACTGATGAAAACTAGTTATATTCATTAGTGCTTTCTGAAAATGCTAAATATATTTTATTTTAACAAGCACTTGGGAAATTGTTTTCTCATGGGTCGCCCATTTAAAAAGTTCTGTTATTTGTAATTTCTACTAAAATTCCTTCTAAAATCTGTCACACAAATGAGAATTTAAACTTACGTATATAATAACTAAACCATTAGAGATAATTTGGCTGTGGAAGTATTGATAATATGCATGTACGAGTTCAGATTGCACACATGGTATCTTTATTTATTTAAAAATAAAATAATTTATAATCTCAAACTTCAGAGAAAATATATATGAATATATGTTATAAATAAATTTATGTTTCTAAAAGAGTAACGTGTTATATATACTCATATACATATACATATATATATATATATAATTTTTTCTGAATATTTTTATAACGTTTTGTCCATAGTTGTTTCATAAAGAGAGTTTTCAATAGGTCTTTTTTTTTTTTTTTTGGAGATTCTCATACCATACCAATCCAGTCATCAAGTTAATGAACATGTATTTAATTTTAAGATCACAGCATGCAAGAAAAAATGAACCTCTTCTAGAGATTCACCCAGCGGGAGTCACTTGAGCAAGTTTCTCGTAATTTGAATAGGAAAAAAAGCAATAAAATCAGAATGTAATTGCTGAAGTGCTCTACATCACAGGTCAATTAACTGCATCATCGAACTGAGAAAAAAATCTTCACTCTCTAGAATGTTCTAAACCATTTTCGGTGCGAATTACAACATCTGGAACAAAACTTTTTTTTAATATTTGACTCACAGTTAGGCTATAGAAATATCACTTCTACCAATTTCCCTGTGAACTGTAAAAAAAAAAGTACAGGTGTCAGTCAACTTGGATATTTAAACGGTTAGTTCAGCCAAAAATGAAAATCCGTCATTAATTACTCACCCTCATGTCAAACCTTTGAGAGACTTTCGTTCATCTTTGAGAGGTTCATTCTTATGCTATGCAGCACGTTTGAGCTTCTGCAAGAGGTTCGTTCTCGCGTGTCAAGCAGGTTCAGTTGAGCTTTTATGTTCATAGATCAATGTTTAGATGTGAAGAAAAGCCTACATTAAATCTGTTCATCATATAAAGTAATGAGTCTCCTCAGAAAATTTGGACTAAATCGCTCAATTCATATGGATTAGTTTTTTCTCTTTATGAACTTTTTGAGGGGTCAAAATGGTATTTGCGTAGCTGTGAATGAAGGGACAGAAATCTCTCGGATTTCACTTAATTTGCGCTCTGAAGATGAATGAAAGTCTTACAGGTTTGAAACAACAATAAATAATGACAGAATTCTCATTTTTGGGTGAACTAACCCTTTAAGTTATCTCAAGTTAAATCCAGGAAAGTTATTCTAATGCTAAATTTTAAATTTTGACAGCTAATTGACCCTTCGCAAACAGTTTGATTGACAGGCGATCTGACCAATCATAACCCAGAATTCGCTATTTTGTCTGACAAAGCAGTCAGGGGAGTTAGTAGATTAACGTTGGTGAACTTGAAAAATTGTGTGTCTTCACGTCTTTCCACGCTTGAAACAACATTCCTTCTGATGTTCATTCATGTTTATTTGATGCTATAAATGAACTAGTATGAAGAGATGATCTTGAAGGAGCTACAGCGACACATTAAAGAGACACTATACGCTATTTATTGTTTAAACTTCTTTAAAAAATTACAATATTTTAAATATGAAACTGTTTCATACATTGTCAGCGTCCTCTTTGCTCCGAGATGTATTTTTCACCCCGTGAGAACATGATGTGTGGCGTGAGAGCGCATGGGTTGTCGGACATAGCAACTATAGTAACTAAAGGGGGCGGGTTTTTGCGAACGGTCAATCGCAACAATCATTTTTTACAATGTGTGACAACTAGCCCCAGCCTCCTCTTATTATATGTCATCATTAACATCTTTGTTCAAAATGAAAAACCTTCTAGCAACACAATATGATGCATTAGCAGTTTTATAGTCTGTCTCTCCCACTCTTCAGCTGTGTTCTGTCTAAAACGAGTTTGCATTGTGCTCCTTGTTGTAAATGTGAATCCCGTTTTGTCATGAATCTGTCCTTGAAGCAAATAAGCACGAAATGTGGTTGTGCAAGATCTCAATTTTTAGCTTGGTTGAACACCTGCATATGCTGATGTGAAGTGCAGCTCATGTTTACACTAGTTTCTGCGTGTTTTTCTGCACTTCACAGGTTTCACAAACTGCCGTTAATGGTTGAGAGATTGCTCAATTTGCCCACATGCTGTTCGACAGCATTCTCTCTATAATTTATGTATAATTTAAATAACATAATTGTCATCGCTACATAGTCAGTGTGACATATAGTGTAATTTGATTACATTACAGAGTTTTACTATGTTCATCAGTAAAATGTGCAATAACATTATCCACTTGTGCAATGTGTTGTGATTCCCTCTCCAACAGTTATACCTGTGGTACGTACGTGTGTGTGTGTATGAATCCCACTGAAAGAATTTGTGGGATCCCTGATCTGGTTGTTAGCACCTGTTTGGGAATTAGTGTGATACACATTTAGATGGAAATCAATCAGAAGGCGTTACCTCGCATGAATAATGTGGAGAATCTAATGATGCATTTCTGATCATGCTTTGATTTTCTAACCAGATGAAAAAAAACCACATAAAAGTAATATTTCGTATATTTTTCAATAATATGAGATGCAAACTTGTATGTTCAAACAATTAGTGTTACAAAGTGTCAAAAAAATACCCTTTTTTGATTAAATCTCTCATCTTTTTTTTTTTAAACAATGCTTCAATCTTGATTGAAAAGCCCAAGATGATCCAAGAATACTGAAGAAATGTCATACAAAACAGTTAATCAAATTTCTTTTTGATTTATCTGCATGTATCTGAATGTTATTTAATTCTATTTTATTTAAAACAGTTGCTGATGCATTTCATACACTCTAAATCAATTAAATAATGCTGAAAAAATAACTACAATCTTTAGTTTTTTGTTTACTACTATTCCGAACCCCTAAAAAAAAATATGCTCCAAGAACGTTTTGATTAAGTTATGGAAATGTTATTTCTGAATGTTCTCAGAACATTCAAAACTTCCAGTTTTTACAAACGTTCTAAAAACAAGGTTGGCAATAACATTTAGGGAATTTAATGTTATTCATTCTGTTTTAGAGTTTTACAGACATTATAGGAATGTTACTTTTTGAATGTTGAAAGTAACGTTTTTAAAAAAAAAAGAAATGCACAAAAAAAGTTCCGTGAGCAATGTATAAATAACGTTTTAGTGCTAATGTTTTGAAGACCATGAATGAACATTCTGTTAAAGTTACTGGAAGAACATTTGTTCATAACTAAAATTTTAAGAACGTTTCCTGTTAGCTGGGAGCAAATGTCAGAAATATAATTGAAGTTACGGTTGCTGGTCCAGGGAATAAGCGCACGACACGGAAGTCTTGGAACATATAAATAAACTCAGGAGAATGATACCCCACAACACCATGAAAATAATGCTAACGCTCGACAAGGGACTATAACAGAAATACAGGGCTTAAATACAAGTGAACACATGAAGCAAACAAGACTAATCAATCACACAGCTGACAGGAAAGAACTAATGACGAACTCAAAACCGATAACCAATGAAATCAAAGAAACAGAACCTAGGAAGACAAGGGAAATGACGAAACACACAGATATACATGTAAGAAATGTTGCATCTCAATAAAGCTTTTCTATTACAATATACTCAAATTTCTAAGTTGAATGAACAAGCGGGTGAGCTGCAATGCATTGAGTTCAAATACAGTTTTGTGGTTCCCATTCAACCTCTTCCCAGCATGCTCTGGGAATTTCCATGGACATCTTTAGACATTCTATAAGTAATAATACATGTCAACTACCAGTCATTAGAGACTGTCTGCTTAATATCTGCTAACTTTTTATTTTGAAGCAGACATTCTACTGACTATACCTAACTTTACAAGTTCATCAACTTATTCTACTAACCCTAACAGTCTTCTAATACTCTAATGAGAGTTACTTGACATCGAGTTGCAAAGTTACTCATAGTTAGTGAATAATTAATATAGTCGAGTTGTTTAACCTTTGGCTAGTTTAATTTAAATTGTAGTTGATGTTTCATGTTTAGTAGGCTAACTGTTTGCTTGGTTTCTTTTTTTGTTGTTGTTTTTTACAGTTTTATTTTTAATGATAATAATTGTGCTAATAATAGTTGAAGAAGATAAGAGATATTTTTTCCTTTCGCTCATTTAAATCTTGATCTAAAGATCATTTAGATCTTGACCAAAAATTAATGCACATTTTGATGAAAATAAATGTTGTAATGTTATTTCCATTAAGAAATGCGTCAGTTTTTAATCAAGATCTTGTTTTGACAATGCAAGAGGTGAGCTCTCTGTAAAGTCTCCTCCAGCACAACCCAAAGACTTACACTGAGGTTAAGGTCAGCACTCAAAGGTGAACCATTTTTTCACAATTTTAACCCTGATAAATATTGGCATTGCTAGGAATATGGCCATGATACGTCTTACATGGTTGTTGAAGACATGCAAAGCTACACGCTCGTCTTTTCGGGGTTAAAAGAACCATTTCCAAACATAAAAGAAACATAATATTTAGTGTAATAATAAGAGTCTTAAGTATTTGCCTATTTTATTCCAAACAGCGACTTTTTTTTTTGTAAAATGGTTCTTTTCAGCAACATGAACATAATATTAGTTGCTTATATGCATCTACACTTATTTATTGTTCTGTTTTGAGGTCACACATTCAATTTAGACAGCAACGTTAAGATTTCGACTTGAAGATAAGGGAGATGTTTACTGTCTGACCGCAGTAGCCTCTGAGAAATCTGTCCAGTTTCAAACTGATAGCACAGGACAATTTTCAGGGGCAACAGAGCAAGACTTAAAGTGTTCAAAAACCTTTTAAAGATTTTTTTTTGTTTTACGCTCGCACAGTCTGCATTTATTTGATCTAAAACAGCAAGATTGTGAAATCTTATTATTACATATTAATTATATTTTCAAATGTAATTTATTCCTGTGATCAAAGCTGAATTTTCAGCATCATTACTCCAGTCTTCAGTGTCACATTAGAATCATTATAATATCATTCTAATATACTAATTTGCTGCTCAAGAAACATTTATCATCATCAATGTCGAAACAGTTGTGCTGATTAATATTTCTGCAGAGTTCTAAAGAACAGCTTTTATTTGTAACTTTGTAAATGTCTTAAATGTCACTTTTGATCTGCATCCTTGCTTGAATACATTTTTTTATTTTATTTTTTAAGAATGAAAGTCTCTAAGGGTTGGAATACACACACCTGTCCTGTTATTCGTTCACTCGTCTTCTGTTCCTCCATATGTATGAATGAGCTGATTTACATTCTCCCCTTTCCCCCAAAACATCCCAAAAGAATAAAAAACTTATGGACATTTGTCTCAGTGAAAGGGGCATAAAAGTCACTCCTTTCAAGATCAAAATGGAAAGTGTCCATCTGCCAAAGAACTTCTCTTTTCCCCAATGATGGATCATACTCTGAATTTGACAGGAGAGATATAGTGTTCATCCCTCACTTTTGGCCTCTTCTTCTGTTTTTATCTTCTTTTATTCTCCTCAAACAAATTTGTTCTTTGCAGTCTACTTTTTATAACATTTTCAGAAATGCAATTCCAGAAATTGAGCAAACCAAACACGTTCCGATAAGATTCCAGCGACACGCAGTTTGTCGGTAAGAGACACAGCTACGGCCACTGGGTATGCGCACATCAATATTGTGTCATTTAATATTTATTTATTTAAATTAATAACTGTTTTTGCAGTATTGTAAGGGTAGGTTTAGGGTTGGAGTAGGTGTAGATGTTAATAAAACACAATTTACTGTTATTTATCCTGAGGTTTTGCCTCACTTCCGGCCGTATCCAGTGTAGACACAACCCAGTTTGTCTGTCCACACAGACACGACGCGATTATGAGACGTGATAATGTCAATCAAAAACCACAGCCAATCAGAAGAGCGCGTGGGCGGGCAACGAAATGGATAAGTAGGCTTCATAATCAAATTCATGATCATTACACCATTTTAACATTATTAAAAATACATACTGGGTCACTGAAACTATTTTTATCATAAAATACACTTTTTCTGTTCATAATGAGTTTGAACGTTCCTGCTTCCTTTTATTTATTTTGAAGATCTGAGGTAAATTGTCCGTTGTAGCTTTCAGTACGGCTATAAAAGACACAAAATGATATTCAAACTCACATTAGATGCTTTTAACATTAAATAAAGCACATAAACAGCCTACCTGAGATTACAGTTTACATTACATAATAACATAATAAATCAGATGCGTTTTTACCTTGTGTGATTTATCCTACATGTGTATATATTATTTTTTTGTTCGAGGACTGGCAAAGGATGTTGATCCAGTAACATTTTGTGCTCTATTTCAGATTTTTCTCTGACAGTCACCTTTCTGCGTTCAGGTGTTGCTGTAACGTGTGACATTGCAGCTGAGAAGTCTAGGGGTTCATGATATCTATTGTGAATGAATATGGAATATGAGGAAGGAACAGTGTCATTTTCACTTCCCAGATGACTCACTGATTACTTTCATCATTCAGAAGTCACATTTATCCATGGACACCTTTGGTGAAGTACCGTGCTGTTGTAATAGGATCAGGAAGCAGTCAGATCGAGAAGGTGTTAAATTGTAAATTCACTGGCATAAACTCAGATCTCCGTGCTTACTTTGTTTATATGGTTTATGCCGCATATTTTTTAATGAATGAATTAATCAATTAGTCAATAAATTAATCAACGAATGCATTTTAACTATGTTCTATTGACATTAATATAATGGTTTAAAAAACTAGAGTGCATAAATGCATAACTGTAGATTGCAAGAGCTCACAATTTTCCTCCCACATACTTTTTTTCACATACTTAGAAGACATCTAATTCTATGAAATATGACCTATTGCCATTTCTTACATTTCTGCTGTGGTAACCATATTCTTTAGCTATGATTTTGCTTAGTTATGAATAATTGCCACAGAGAACTTTTCCTTTAGATAGACAAAAATGAAATGTTAAGCGTCTGAAAACAGAAAAAGGAAGTTATACAACAGTATGAGGGTGTAAGAATAAGCGTTATTTGAGAAGTTTACATGTTCTTATAAAATGTCTTCCCTGTCAGCAAGTATCTGCAAGGTCGACTTTCTGTACAAAAAACATTTAGTTTTTCATAACTATTTTCCAATCTCTCTGATCTTAAGAGTGCTAAAAAGTGCTTTTAAGACTTTCGACGTAAATACATTTTCACATGTGAAATTTAATGTCTGGAATGAATGTGTAATTTAACACCTCTTGTGATGCTTTGCAGACTCTGCTCTAGCCGTGAGCGTTCATGTGTTTTGAAGGAGGCGTGGCTTTGGACTGTGTTCTGAAGAGAGGGGGCGGGATCTTATGCTTTCAAAACTAGCTCTGAAATTGCCTACCCTACCTTTAAATATGTTTTTGCATATTTATAACCCTAGTTACAGAAATTTATTAATGACAAATATTTTATGGGCTCTAATTATTAGGTAATATTCCCCTCTAGTACATTTAAAAGTATTTCATCCACCTGTGATAGTAAATCCTTGAACATATTCTGGAGATTTCTCCGGTTTCCAAGGAAACCTTTCACAAAACTGTCTGATCAAACCTTTGAGATACAAGGACAGCAGAGCCAGTCATTGACTTCTGTGATACATAGAAAACTAACCAATGAATCAGTCGCCCCTGAGGTTTCCCTCCGTGAGCAAACATGCTTTGTCTGCTCCTGTAATGATAAATGACTCCTACGTCTCATCGGATAATCAAAAACTTATATATGGTAGACCATAAGCTGGCCTTGGAATAGCCCGAGGGCAGAGGGATTGTATGTAATGCTGTGACAGAGGACGAATTCAACTGTTTGGTGTTTATTGACACCACAGGCATCCAGATCTAATTTATACAACAGTTAGGCCTAAACCTAAAAAAAATTACCTGAAAGAAATTGCAAATTTACAAATGGCTGAATGCACTTAGTGCATTTGTGTCCATATTTCTTTCATAAATTAGAGCTGGTTGATTATGCAAGCTTCACTATTGTTATTGCTCATATTTACTCTTATTCTTCCTCTCCAAACAAAACTTTGTTTGTGCTACAGACTGAAACAATGCCTCAAAGTAATTGCTTTCACGATTTTTGTGGCAATACAATGGGCCATAGCAGCAATATCTTGGGAGCAAAACAGAAATGTACTTTACTTTTATTTCATTTTGTAGAAAATTAAATAATAGAAACATGGAAAATCAACTTGTACTTAAATATACTGCTCTGTGTATTGTTCTGAAGGACATGTTAGAAACAATGAGCTTAGATAGACAGACTATTGATGGACGGACAGACGGATAGATAGACAGACAGATAGATAGATAGATAGATAGATAGATAGATAGATAGATAGATAGATAGATAGATGGACAGATTGATTGATTGATTGATTGATTGATTGACTGATAGGTAGACAGACAGACAGATAGATAGATAGATAGATAGACAGACAGACAGACAGATAGATAGATAGATAGATAGATAGATAGATAGATAGATAGATAGATAGATAGATAGATGGACAGATTGATTGATTGATTGATTGATTGATAGGTAGATAGATGGACAGACAGACAGACAGACAGACAGACAGACAGACAGACAGATAGATAGATAGATAGATAGATGGATGGATGGATGGATGGATGGATGGATGGATGGATGGATGGATGGATAGATAGACAGATAGATGGACAGACAGATAGATAGATAGATAGATAGATAGACAGACAGACAGACAGACAGATAGATAGATAGATAGATAGATAGATAGATAGATAGATAGATAGATAGATAGACAGACAGATAGACAGATAGATAGATAGATAGATAGATAGATAGATAGATAGATTGATTGATTGATAGACTGGTAGACTGATAGGTAGATAAATGGACAGACAGACAGACAGACAGATAGATAGATAGATGGACAGATAGATGGACAGACAGACAGACAGAGAGATAGATAGATGGACAGACAGACAGATAGATAGATGGACAGATAGATAGATAGATAGATAGATAGATAGATAGATGGACAGATAGATGGACAGACAGACAGACAGAGAGATAGATAGATAGATGGACAGACAGACAGATAGATAGATGGACAGGTAGATAGATAGATAGATAGATAGATGGACAGATAGACAGACAGACAGATAGATAGATAGATAGATAGACGGACAGATAGACAGACAGACAGATAGATAGATAGATAGATAGATAGATAGATAGATAGATAGATAGATAGATAGATAGATAGATAGATGGACAGATTGATTGATTGATTGATTGATTTGATAGATAGATAGATAGATAGATAGATGGACAGATTGATTGATTGATTGATTGATAGACTGATAGGTAGATAGATGGACAGACAGACAGATAGATAGATAGATAGATAGATAGATAGATAGATGGACAGATAGACAGATAGACGGACAGATAGACAGATAGATAGATAGAAAGAAAGAAAGAAAGAAAGAAAAGGGACATCATTCCAAGAGTGCATTTACTGTATCAGTCACCAAAAAACCTACTTTGCCATAATTTTCTATCAGGTTTTTGCTCTTTTCTCCCTTTCAGTGGCTTCTAGACTTCACAAAAGCTGCTGAGAACAAAGAATTGTGTCTGTGTGGATGAAGCACCATCCATCAAATGACCTCCTCTGAGACGCAGAACTACCGTGAGCAGAAGTGGAAAAATGCTGGTGGGGTGAATTCTCATCTTTGTCTGTCATAATCTTTGCATTCGGGAGAGACGCATCAGTATGTGAGATCTAGAAGCGAGCAGCTGATGTTTTGCTGTCTGTCCATCATCATTTCTAAATCTTTACTGAAACCGCATGTGAATTCGTCTCTGAGTGGATGGGCATTTCGTCCCTGTTGTGGGCATTTCATGGCACGTTCTGTCAGATCTGGGGTTTTCTCAAGTTACTAATTCTGATTCAAAAGAGCAAAGGGGAATAGACTAGGTGCAAAGTTTGGCTCCAACCCTGAAAAATAACCTCACCTGCCTTAGTAATCCTGAAGACACGATTAGCTTGTTCAGGTGTGTTTAATTAGGGTTGGAGCTAAACTCTGCTGGACAAGAGCTCTCTAGGACCGAATTTGCCGACCCCTGATCTAGGGAGATGTTAACACAGAGGGGTTTATTGGTGGCAGAACAAAGCAGATGGCATCTTTTACAAGTCCTCTTCTTAAAGCAGTCATATCAGGGGAAATCATCCTCTTTTTTTTTAGATAAAAGAGTTCATTGTATTGACAAAACAAAACTTTAGAACTCAAAAACGTCCCAATTCAAACCAGTTGAAAACCCCTTTATTGAAAACAAGCTGCAAAAACATCTCATTCTGAAGTCTAACACGATCTGCGTTAGTTGCCAGGATTAAGTGTGGCTGCATCATTACGCCAGTAGGTGGCGACAAACTTTTCAGTGAATCTTTGAATAATTCACTCAACCGATTAATTTGAAATACCAATTCATTCAGGAATGAAATGTGACTGGCTTTATGTATGAGCTACTGAATCATTCAATGAACTGAATCGTTCATAACACTGATTCATTTGGGAATATTACTACTACTACAGTGTTGCTCGGATTCGTTCGGCGGTTAATTTCGCTGTGGCTTTATTGGGAACTATTTGAAAAAGCAATACAATAAATAATAATACAATGGACCGTATGCTGTGTTTGCACATTCAAATTTCTATTACACTGCTTAATATTTTTATTTTACAATCTTAGATCTCAACATTTACTCATTGTCTATGGACATTGTACAATACTTAAACGTTGACAGGCAAGAAGGACATCCTGTTTTGGCCTTAATGCAATGATTGGACAAACATTTTTTGGTACTGAGACTTTCAAAGAAGATACATATGTACATTTTTTTAATATTTAGACCATTTCTATTATTGATCGCTATCAGGATGTGAAGAGAGTTTCAACCAGTATAACAAATAGTGTTTATGAAAAACATTGCCCTAATATATATATATATATATATATATATATATGTATATATATATATATATGTTATTCATTCATTCAAGTTATTATATGGTATATTATATGGTAGGTATTTATCTTGTTTTAAAGAAGTTTGGCAAAAAATAAAACTAAAATGAACTGGGAAAAACATTTCATGTAAACTCTCCAGAAAGGGCTTTTAGTTTATATTAAAACTGCAGTATCTTCATTCTGAATAAAATGAAAACCTGTTTCTGCCACTGAAAAAAAAGAAGGTTATTGTGACTTTTTTTCTCAGAATTCTGACTTTTTTTCTTAGAATTGTGAGATATAAAGTCAGAATTGTGAGTTATAAACTCAGCATTTCAACACACTGAAAAAAAGTCAGAATTCAGAGATAAAAAGTCGCAATAATCTTCTTTTTTGTTTTGTTTTCAGTGGCAGAAACGGGCTTCCATAGAATAAAGATGAGCATCAAAACAATATTTATTTATGGTAAAGGCTTAAGCCATGGAGAAATCATTCTCTGAAAACCTGAGCATATATTCTCTCTTTAATTGCCTTACAAGTGTTTTATTTTTCGTGTTTTTAAAGCAGTGGGTGGGAATCTCATATGATTTGAATATAGAGCAGGCTGTCTTTTGGCTGTCTCTAGACAAGCACATCTAATCTTTCATGATCCAGCAGTGTCTATTATTATTAGTTTTGCTATGAAAAAGAAAACTAATTTGAAAATCAGAGGAAGATAATTAAATGCCAAACAAGTACATCCCCTGAAGACTCCCACATCAGTATAGATGTTCTATACGACTCTGGAACGACAGCGAATGAATTTAGATGCGCAACCTGAATATATTAGACAAGGGTAAACCTAAGTAATATAAAATCAAATGCATTGGAATTAATCTGTTACAGGTTTGTGAAATTCATCGCATAGAATCGGTCAGTTTGATCAATGGATAGGCCTACTTTAAGATTTTATTTGTGTTTCATTGTTGCATGGAAATAGCAATGTCATTGTTTACTGATAAAATGGTGTTTTATCATTGCGGTGTCAGACAAGCTTTTGATATTTTCAATGAAAAATCTGTGTTTGGATAGTTTTAAACAAAAATTTAAGAAAAATAAAATAAAACATTGCTGGGTTACTGATAGTCCTACCAACCCATAGGGAAAATTATTTTTTCCACTTTTATTATCCCCCTGTTACACTTGTCCAAAAATATGGAAGCTTATTTCTGCCACTAAATAAAAAATAAAAAATGTAATTGTGACTTTTTATCTCACAATTCTAACTTTATTCTTGCAATTAAGATATTTAAACTTGCAATTGTGAGTAATAAAGTCAGAATTGCATGTAATAAACTTGCAATTGCTTCTTATAATTGACTATTCTGACTTTTTTTTTCAGAATTGCTAATTCATATCTCGCAATTCTGACTTTATAACTCACAATTCTGAGAAAAAAATTCATAATTGTGAGATAAAAAGTTGCAATTACCCTTTTTTTTTATTTCATGGTGGAAACAAGCTTCCATACAAAAAAGAGAGCTTTTAAAACTTTAAAACCAATGCAACTGCAAATAATGAGAACTTTGAGGTTTAATTGCCGAACAGAAAGGAGGCGGAGACTAGAGCAAACAAGCAATGATCACGTGACTTATTATATGACACGCCCACA
Organism: Zacco platypus; assembly: GCA_038088235.1. Lineage (NCBI taxonomy): Eukaryota > Metazoa > Chordata > Actinopteri > Cypriniformes > Xenocyprididae > Zacco > Zacco platypus. The sequence goes on from CM076067.1 coordinate 10,736,833, forward strand.
AACCCCTCATTCTCTCTCGGATCAAAACAAATCTAAAAGCTCAAATAAATCAAGTCGAGACTGAGGAGATTAATTAATTCAGATCATCCAAAATGCAAAAACTAAAATATGTTTTTCTGTTTTTAATTTTTTAAAGTTATTCTTTGATTGTAATGCATATTTATTTTAAAAAAAAAAATTTTTAACTAGTTTTGTTAATAATTATAACATTCCAGTAAATCAGAATCTAACCAAGGTCAAGCATTCATTACATTGTCAGTCTTTTGATTTAAGAATGTCCTGCGTGTTACATCATAAACCTCAGATCGCTTCATTCGACTTCACAAACTAATACAGGACTCATATTAAATGCTGCTTTGTCCATGTATCAAAGCGCTCTGCATCGTGACTGACAGCAGTCTGAAAAATAAGGAACATTTCTGTCCAAAATCATTATGTCTTCCATCCAGCACCTGAAAGCGGCCCAAAAGCCCCGTCTGTTCTATTACAATCCTTTTGAACATCATCTCTTACCTTGACATATTCCAGCTATACTCTCAAGCTTGAGTGCAACTAGCTACAAACCTATTGTATAGGCTAATAATAAAATGCAAGGGTGTCAATCATGTGTGCCAATCTTTATGGAAAAACTGTCGACTCATATTCATGACAGCTCATCTTTGTTGAGCAGGTTGTGTAATATTTTGCGGTAAAACTGCCACCGTCGTTTTTGATGGTCAGCTCGGGGGTCAGAAAGTATTAAATGTCAACAGCGTGCTCCCACAGAGCTCTCGAGAGGTGATTTCCAAGTGCATCCAGCTGAATGAACAGAGAACAGGTGAAACTGCTTCATTCAGATGCTTTCTTTTCTGCATTTCCACAGGATGCCCAATAAACCGGAGAACAAATTGTTGGTGATTACAGTTATTATCCGACTAATTTTATGCAAGTGTTGGAAAAGGTCAAAACGGTGGGCTTCCGAACTGACAGCATGCGTCGAAGCGAAAATTGCTAGATGTGGCTCCAGACTGCGACTTGAATAAACTTAAAAAGGCGATAACAATTTAACATCTAAAGTGGTTCATACGCAGTTTTCGTTCGAGCGCATGCACCGAGTAACAGCGTGAGCCGTGATGTTTGGTTCCCAAACAAATGACTCTTACGAACTAATTCTTTTTAGTGAGTCAGTCAAAAAGGCTGCACTCGAAATCACATACTTGCCTACTATATAGCAGGTGAAAAACAGTATGCGACAAAAGTAGTAAGTCCGAATTCACAGCACTCGTAAAAGAGTTGGCGAAAAGTACCCGGATGACCTACTTCTTCTATGCTGGTAGATCACATGATAATAAACGTACTACGTCCAGATTACATTCATCCTAAAGCCTATAGAACTTTTTTTTGGCGGTCGTGAAGTATTTATTTAAAATAAGTACCTATTCGAGAGAGTATGTGATTTAGGGCTGTCACAATATTAGATATTTCACACCAAGATTATCGTGGGCCAAAAAATTTACGGTAAAGTTATATGGCGATATCTATAGAAAGTAGAAACCTTGAAAAAAAAAACAATGCTATCAATTAGATTCATCTTAACTTTGTTTATTTTGTCTTCTGCTTTCTTTTTTGAGTTAATGAATCACCATTGCATTCAACAATTGAGACAAGTTGTCTAAATTAAGAAGAAATATTTTTCATAACACTTTCAGATGCCCAGAAAGATAGTAAAACATATTTAAAACAGTTCATGTGAGTACAGTGGTTCAGCCTTAATATTATAAAGCGACGAGAATACTTTTTGTGCGCCAAAAAACCGCCCAAAATAACGACTTTTCAACGATTTCAAAACACTGATTCATGAAGCTTTACGAATCGTTTGATTTGAATCAGTGACTCAGTTTGCATATCAAACTGAAGTCACTATTGAAATTGCGAAACACTTGTGACGCAACGAAGCCTCGTTTACTGAAACCACGTGACTTTCACGCTCTGAACCACTGATTCGAAACAAAAGATTCTAAAACAGTTCATGTGAGTACAGTGGTTCAGCCTTAATATTATAAAGCGACGAGAATACTTTTTGTGTGCCAAAAAAACAAAATAACGACTCTTCAACAATATCAAGTGGCTGATTTCAAAACACGGCTTTACGAATCTTTTGTTTCGAATCAGTGGTTCAGAGCGTGAAAGTCACGTGGTTTCAGTAAACGAGGCTTCGTTACGTCACAAGTGTTTCGCAATTTCAATAGTGACTTCAGTTTGACATGCAAACTGAGTCACTGATTCAAATCAAAAGATTCGTAAAGCTTTGAAGCAGTGTTTTAAAATCAGCCATCGTTATTTTGTTTTTTGGCGCACAAAAAGTATTCTCGTCGCTTTATAATATTAAGGTTGAACCACTGTCCTCACATGAACTGTTTTAAATATGTTTTAGTATCTTTCTGAGCATTGAAAGTGTTTATTATCTTGCTGTCAGTAGAGACTCACTGAACCATCGGATTTCATCAAAAATATCTTCATTTGTGTTGTGAAGAAGAACGAAGGTCTTACGGGTGTGGAACGACATGAGGGTGAGGAATTAATGACACAATTTACATTTTTGGGTGAACTAACACTTTAAAAAGCGTGATGGATTGCAGGGTGATAGAAGATGGGTTAAATACACATGAGCGAAACCATTTAAGGCCTTATGGACTAATTGTAGCTTGTTTAATGAGGATGCTGGACAACCAGCTACTAATGCATTACAGTAATCTAGTCTAGACGTCATGAATGCATGAACTAACTTTTCTGCATCGGAAACAGATAACATGTTCTTTAGATTAGCGATGAGGTAGCAGAAGGCTGTATTTGTAACATATGAAATATGATTTTCACAGGACAAGTTGCTGTCTGATATAACACCCAGGTCTTTAGCCGTGAAGGATGAAATAACATCCGTCTAAATGGAGATTATAGTCTAAAAGATTCTGTGTACAGGTTTTTGGTCCAACACCTCAGTCTTATCTGAATTTAACAGAACAAAATTACTGCTCATCCAATGTTATATCTTTAATACACTCTGTCAATTTGGATCATTTAGAGATTTCATCTGGTCTAGATGAAATATGAGTATCATCGGCATAACTAATTCCATGTTTTCTTATAAATATTACCAAGTAGCAGCATATATATTGAAAACGGCAGAGGGCCTAATTCATTCTTAATTCTCTTCATGTTTAATCAGTCAAAGCGTCTTTCTGTTCATATTAGGAATTTCCTGGAACGTTAACAGTTTAATAATACTTCTATGGATCTCACTTGTGGACTTTCTGCGCGAGGGCGTCCTCTAGTGTCCAGTATGAATGAAACAAATCCATGATGACATCGCCCTGTTTTGGATAAAAATACAACAAAAATATTCCTCTCTAAAGATATATGAAAGAAGAATCCATAAGTTTTTATCCGAATGAACACAACAAAACACAAAAAGGCATCAGCAGTTGACAGGTTAATGTATATTTCCCGTTTCAGGACTAGCAAAATAATTGCAACTTACTCTCTGTATAGTGTCAAGACGAAGGACGTGGAGGTGGGTGAACAGGTTGCTGGTTTTGCTTCCTTTTGTCTTGTAACAGCTGGTGTTGGGTTATTATGGAAGCCCGTTCCCGCCACTGTTGAGAAAAAAAAATATTCCCTAAGTCATAATAATGAGAAACTTTCTCATAATAATGACTTAGTATCTCATAATAATGACTGAACATCTCATAATAATGACTTAGCATCTTTAACTTAATAAAAAAAACCTTTTTTATTTTTTTTTATTTTTTATTAAGTTAAAGATGCTAAGTCATTATTATGAGAAAGTTTCTAAAAAAAAATTTTTTTTATTAAGTTAAAGATGCTAAGTCATTATTATGAGATACTAAGTCATTATTATGAGATGTTAAGTCATTATTATGAGATGTTAAGTCATTATTATGAGATACTAAGTCATTATTATGAGATGTTAAGTCATTATTATGAGATGTTAAGTCATTATTATGAGATACTAAGTCATTATGAGAAAGTTTCTAAAAAAATTTTTTTTGATTAAGTAAAAGATGCTAAGTCATTATTATGAGATACTAAGTCATTATTATGAGAAAGTTTCTAAAAAAATAAAAACATTTTTTTTGATTAAGTTAAAGATGCTAAGTCATTATTATGAGATACTAAGTCATTATTATGAGATGTTAAGTCATTATTATGAGATGCGAAGTCATTATTATAAGAAAGTTTCTAAAAAAAAAAAAATTTTTTTTGATTAAGTTAAAGATGCTAAGTCATTATTATGAGATGTTAAGTCATTATTATGAGATACTAAGTCATTATTATGAGATGTTAAGTCATTATTATGAGATGTTAAGTCATTATTATGAGATACTAAGTCATTATGAGAAAGTTTCTAAAAAAATTTTTTTTGATTAAGTAAAAGATGCTAAGTCATTATTATGAGATACTAAGTCATTATTATGAGAAAGTTTCTAAAAAAATAAAAACATTTTTTTTGATTAAGTTAAAGATGCTAAGTCATTATTATGAGATGTTAAGTCATTATTATGAGATACTAAGTCATTATTATGAGAAAGTTTCTAAAAAAATTTTTTTGATTAAGTTAAAGATGCTAAGTCATTATTATGAGATACTAAGTCATTATTATGAGATATTAAGTCATTATTTTTTTTTCTCAACAGTGGCGGGAACGGGCTTCCATAGGTTATTTACGTGTCATATTATCATATGTGTACTATTCATTTTAAATAATAACGGTTATGGCTATTTATTTGTCACACACTTAACACGTTATTGATATTTTATGTTTTGAATATCACGTTATCGTACGGTATATTGCGGTATATCATAAACACTCGCAAGGTTAGCAGTTTGAGCCAGTGAATCCTTCAGAGACTGACTCACTGAAATGCAAGTCATTTCACAAAAAAAATTCTATTTGAAATGAACTGGGAAATTATTGTGATAGGCCTTGTTTGTTTTCCTCACTTGGATAAAAGCGTCGGCCAAATGAATAAATGTACAAATGTACATAGTCCTACTTTAGGTTCGTGAGACTCCAAGACAAGTTGTTCTTATGACATGGTCACCAAATCATATGTAAGGTCAACATGACTTTTCTTTCCCAAACTGCCAGAAATATTTTTATGTCACAGATGAATGATTCGTTCATCCAATAATCACTGGGCCAAGAGTTTCTTTCTCAAAGCGCTTAGTTTTGCTTGTCCCAGGACTGGGAATTATTGTGCTGTATTTGCCAAATGAACTTTCCACTGAATCAACAAAAGTCTCTACATTTGATGCTGATGGTAGTTAGAAATAGTGAGATATTTACAGTTTGTTGTGTTTACTCCTGGCCAAGAAGAGCCAGAACTGAATTGCTCTAATTTAGTCCAATTCCTCGTGGCCTGGATGGAATTACATTTCTGATTACAAGCCAATTAGATAAATTTGCAGTTCATTTAACATCTTATCTTTTATGTAAATTTTTGTTTTGATACCAATTTGCTTAATTTGCTTTGCTCGTTATTTCCATAAAGTCGAATCAAATGTATTTTAAGTGCACTAGATCTGTCTTCCTTGATTTCTTCCAGAACATTCCGGTCACTCCTTTCTATAGTGAACGGGAACGGGCCTTACAGTTTCATAAATGTATGACTCATCCAAGTCTTCTGAAACCAAATAATGAGTTTAGCAAAAATTGCAGCAAATGCGCATTAAGCCTAATTATTATGCACATTACAATTGTTAAATGCAATCGCACACTTGATTTATCCTCATCCCGTCTCCAGACGCGTACCTATACGCACTTTTGTGCAATCTGGACACGGTGTCATGTAATTGGCTGTTTACACAATGCAAGACACACAGCATGAATAATGAATCTTGATAAGTCCTAACTAATTGCAGCAGCTGTGAATAATTTCTTTCATGACAATAATTACCAAGGACCCTCGCATTTCCTCGGATGCACTGAGCAGGACAGATGCCCAAAACTCTTTAGCAACGCCTCTGTTTGTATTTCGGGTGGCATTTTGCCATGATGCCTTTGACACTCAGTGATATATATTGTCAATTATTCTTAGATGGAGTTCAAAGAGGACATACAAATGAATATATGGATTGAGGAAGCGATGCGTGGACGGGACGGACGGACGGACGGACAAATCAATACCGTGAGTCTCGAAATTGAAACGCACAACATTATGCAGTTTCTTCTCATTTTCTCAGTTCTTTTTTCCTCTCTCCTCAGTCAAACTCCATAGTTTTTTATAGCTGTTGTTGATGGTTGCTTTAATATCTCCTGTGTTTAATATTAAATGAGGAGAGGCCAGTAAACAGGGCCTTCGCAAGCATCCCACTGTAAAATCCATCCTACCTGCTAAGGTTTCCGCCGGGTGCATGGCGGGCCATTGTGTTCATCCTCCACAACAACATATTTATCATTCTTGAACCATGAGGGGAAAGTGGCCAAATTGACCAATTATTCAGAAACGGAAGTGCAGATTCTGCATAATGTCAGTCGGCGAAATGTGCAGAATTGGCTGTTGCTGGACGGAGGCGTCCATTTCGCCAGCGTGCTTTTGTTGCAAGGGGTGATTTAATATCTAGAGTAATTGGACTGGTGCTGTTCACTCCGATGAGGTTCAGCTGCTAAGTGAGAAACTTTTAAATGCACCCAGATTAAAAAGGATATAAACGCACCCGGTGGTCAATCGTATATCTGAGGTGGTGAACCGAATGACTCGCAAAATGCTATTGATTGTGGAAAACACTTATTTTAGGTATTTTAATGTTATTTCCAGGCAAATAACCAGGGGCATCCAAGAGCTCTAATTTCCTGTGTTGGCAACAGAAAGTGTTTACTAAGAAATAAATGTGCTAAAAAAAAAAAAAAAGTAACCAGAATGATTTTAAAGTCCCACATTAATGTTTATGCCTTGTTAAATCATAAAAAAAAAACCAACACCAAAATAGTATTTGAAAATATAACCATATTTCTGTATGGTTTGTACATTTCTGAAGAAAATGCTGGTGCTGGCATAAGCAAAAGTCACTACATACACTTGATGCTAGGATCTTGTGAGTGGTAACCAGGGTGTTGCTATGCAGTTGCTAGGGTTTGGTTTTAGGGTTAGTATTTAGCAATAGAGTGCAATAGTACCCTTCCAAACCAATCAGCTACGAGGTGAATCATAACATTACAAACTTTGATTTGAAGCAAAAAATTACAATGACAATAAAAAAATGGAGAAATATAAAACTGTACACATATAAAAATGTTGATTTTATACCTATATAAACAATATTTTTTAAGTTTATTGTAAAATATGCATATACACACACATTTTTGAGAGCATTGGGAGACTGGCTTGATTACATCATTCGTAGTGCTTCATTGGAGTGGGCGGTGCTAAAGAGCTGTTTTGGCACGGGCTTTCTGATTGGTGGAATTTTGTACAGCATCATGGGTAATGTAGTTTTCACCATAAATTCCTCTTTTAAACATGATTATTTTAAAAAATAAGTTGAAATAACGCAGGCTGACGGCTTCAAAAGAAGCAAATACTCACAATTAACACCCTCGTAGCTCACAGTAGGTCAAAAAATCAATTTCCCTATAAACGAATGGGGTTTTACTTGTGCAGTAGTAATTCTGCAAGCACCCACTGATAAAAAAGTAAAAATACTTTAATGTAAAAAAAAAAAAAAAAAGAAATGTAAGATCTATAAATTATTCTTGGCTGCCAGGGTTAAAAGTTCAAACCTTCTGTTTTATATTAAACGGCATGCTTTTGCGTTTCAGCGTGCAGATTATCTAAGAAAGCCTTGAATTACAATAGTTAAACAATAAAATAGACACTCGACTGCGTGAGGAAAATGCAGGATTTTGGATCGAAAGTACTTAATCTTGCAACCTTGAATCAGAGGTTACAAATACATAATACTGTGTGTAAGATACTCTCCATTTAATCAAATCTCCGTGTTCATGTGCAGAATAACACTGGCCCTAATCCTCTGAACTCTGAAGGATTGGAGTGATTTTTGAAATCCAGCTATGAAATGAACAAGGACAGATTTTCATTACAGATGCTTCAATTTAATCAGACAGAAACACATAATGGTTTAAAGGCTTTTTTGTTAAAATCAGAGACAATCCAACCATGTGGTCAAACACATTTTGGTGATTAGTAATCAATGACACAGACCGAATGCTGCTCCTCTTTTAATCACCCAAGTCCCTCTTGTCATCTAATGTGGTTCAGTTACATGTTTTTTATGTTTTCATGTCTTGGGGTTCGCTCTAGTTTGCTGTGGACATTGGTAATAATAATGATGGGAAGAAAATGAAAACATAATCACTCATTTTTCTGCTGGTCACTCCAAATCCACCAATGCAAACATGCGACGTTTTCAATCATGTACAAGTCATGTGATTCATGTGTCACCATCCTTTGAGTTTCAAAACAATCTCAAAATGAGATGCACATAAACACAGATAGAATATATCTTAAATCATATAAAAATAGGTGTTATATATATATATATATATATATAAATATGACTAAGATTTCAACCTAAATGAGGGCCGTTGTAAAACAAGACAGTGTTAAGAGTTTCTGAGGGTACTTGCCATGTGGGTTCAAAAAGTTCAATATCATTTTTCCTAGCTTTTCCATTAGTCTAATTCGGAGGCCCATTATAACCAGCCTGCTAAAAGAATAATGACTCATTGGAGCATAAAACATGTACGGCATACAGTTTGAACTACACATGACACCAATCAGTCATGTGACACGCCAGGATCAAAATATTCACAATATTAGGCCAATCGTTAGGTTCGTTTATTATGACACTTCACATCAGCAAATTTAGTGTAAAAAATAGTGCGAATGAAAATGAAATATTTACAAAGGTACTTCAACATTTGGCATAAAGTGTGAAAACCGAGAGGAATATTTGTTTTTATATGCGGCTCACAGTATTCTATTTGCTGCGTGAGCCATAAAAATTATGCTAAATCTCAGAGCAGTTGCATTTTACGGCCACATGGTTGATTGAACATTCACTTTCTGGACTTTTTAATCCATCAAACGTTGAGTTTGTTTCATAAAAAAATATTAATAAGCAAGAATCTATTAGTTGCTAATAAGTGGCAGACCTGTGTCACAATATGAAAGGCTTTTCAGGGAAACTGATGAAACGCAGCTGACGGTTTTGAAGTGCGCGTTGAACTAAATTTACTCTAAGTTAGCGATTCTTACAATCTCGTCCTCTCATTAAAACAGTTTTAATATAGAAAATGTTGATTTGATTTTGTTTATTGCAGCATTTGTTTGAAACGGCGCCAACTTGTGGTTAAGATAATTATCACCAGATACAGATTTAAACCAAAACTTTAAGGGATAGTTCACCCACAAATGAAACTTCTGTCATTATTTACTCACCCTCATGTCATTCCAAACCTGAATGCTGTGGAGAATTTTTAAAAAAAATCCACGCTTTCTTCACTTAAGTTATTATATGATAGTACAGTCAAATGTTAAGACATTTTTACACAAAATTCCATTCAAATGCATAATAACATGTGGTTTTATGTACTTCATTGTCATCTTTGTCTGCCTATCTTAACCAGAACTCCTTAGTAGAAGAGATACTGTATCTCAACGGGACAATCAATATAGCATATGGTTTATTGGTGGAATAAACGGTTACTTACTATTTTTTAATAGTTACTAAAAAATGCATATGCAGCAATGTTGTTACTGTTAATTAAAATTACTACTACAAAAATGAAAACTGAAAATATAAAAATATTAATAAATACTACAATATGTAACTTATACTAAAATCACACTGGTTTATGTAACACTGCGCAATTTACAATAAGTTTCTATTTCGTTCTTATTAAACGGCTGGAATACTTGATTCTGATTGGTCAGAATCAGATAGCCGAGGCTCATCCGGGTTACTGAAGTCAGCACGCTATACGCTTGCTAGGAACGCTTTTTCTTTGTTGAAGTTTTGCGTTTGGTGAGGTAATAAAATATTAAAATTTTGTGTTTGTATATTACAGTTATTTAATTATGCCATCCAGTATCATGGACTCGCTCTCTCTTGTTTCATACAAATGCCATTTTGCCACAATTGTTTTGTTCACTGTTGGATTATAAGATTACAAACGTTTACGATTTTAAAACCGTTAAATATCTCTTATCCCCGTAATTATTTATGTGGTGAAATGCCACTTAATAAGCCGTATCCCTTAAATGTCCGCCTAGTTTGAACTTGCCGCGCTAGCAACTAACTGCTCTCTCAATGGAAGCTTTGCGTTTAAAAAGCTAATAAAGTATTTCGACTCAAGAAGAGAGATTATGTACATCCAGCTGGTTGTTATCTCAGAATAAACCATTAGGACCCCGATGTGAAGCGGAGGCTGGATGTACATTATCCCTTACTGAACATTAATTCACATTCAAAAATTTCTGCAAAAGCGATAATATCTTGCGATATAGTGGGTGACTGTTATCATATGGATTCATTTTGGTGAATTTTTGTATTTTTCTGTCATTTTTGAAGTGTGAAAGATTACTACACTTTGATTTGTTATCACAACATTCTATCTTTTGTCAAATCAACTTCAATAATTAATCTGGTTCAGAATAACGTAATATTTTGAGTTTCCATTGATTAAACCAATCGCCATCATTGTATTAACTCAAATTTTTAATTTCAGTGAACTCTTTTTTTATAGTGTATGAACAATCATTTAAAATAACATCATATGGTTTTGAAACAACATAAGGATGAGTAAATGATCTTTTTTTGCATGAATTGTCCCTTTACATGTTCCCATCGACGAGATCAACATTCCAACACAGTTTGCTTTAAGTCGCACAAAGCCATTATGACTGAACTTTCCAGCCTCTAGAGACCGCAGTTCTGCCTTAACCTCAAGCACAGAGTCTATGTGACTCAGAAGTGACAGACAGCAATTTCAAACCTGTATGAATGATGTGGTGATATGATTGTTGTTTACATTCAAATGAGTTAATTGGAGGGTGTTACAGCAGCGTGTCTGGGCTAATTGGCACCTTTACACGCACCAACCCCTCGCTGATGCTTTGTCATGTGCCGTCAAAGACTGTTAAAACAAACTGTGCTTTAACAGTCCATATGTCACTGAACGGATCATGAAAATATTCCCTTTAACACCTCTTAACAGTGAAAATTAGTCCATTTTCTTTTTCTTTTACATTTGTGTTTCAGGATTGAAATCAGTCATTTCCATTTTATATTTTTGACGATCCTGCCGTTTTACCAAGAAAACAGTAACAACCTCTCTTTCCCGCAAACATTACGGGGCAAATTATTGTGTTGTTTTAGCACCTGACTAGTCTCGCGTAGCCAGAGCTTCAGACTGACTGCAGACGGCCTGGACTCTGTCGCAGCTTTCATTGGCTAAAGGCCACTCAAGAAGCCATCTGACAATCACACTTTGTTTTAAGCGTCATGTTTAGGGGTGTGAAAATGTAAAGTCGATGTCCCTACGGTAACAGACCGTCTTGCAAGTTTACTGAAACAATGGTGCTGTGAACCACATGCATTTGAAAATCCAGTAGTTAGTTGATCCTGATAAGCGCTCATTGTCACAATTGCAAACATGACGGCTTTCTTCTTCCATGAGGGGTTTGGCCTCATGATGGCTTTGTTTCCAGGCAGATTTATTTGAAATATGTTATTCAATTGTGAATTTGCCAAGCAGTTTTTGATATTTACGGATTCCCCCATTCTAATAGGTAGGACTCTGTCTTGGATGCCTGAAATAGCTCCCCGGTAGCATTGCAAATATGGCCGCCAAGTGAACAGACTTTCCTTGAAAGGGACTTTGGTTCAGCTAACGGTCTGTGGATGTGACGTCTGAGACTAGAGGTGCGTTCATGCCATGTCGTAATTACCGTTATGATTCTGAACTGCAAAAGCCTTCACGTGCTTGCAGAACTTGGAAATTTCTGAGAGCTACGACTTGTACCACCACATGGCCGCTGTACTACCTTATGCGGTGCAATGTAGACAGGTCAGTGTATGACATCAAATGCCACTTTTCCACTGCATGGTACGGTTCGGTTCGACTCAGTTTTGGGCGTGTTCCACTGCTAGGGATGGCACCGAATGGAAGGTACGGCTCGCTTAAATAGTACCACCTTGGTGGAGGTTCCAAGCGTGCCGTTCCAATACTAAACTAAAAGATCAGTCTATAATCCCACCCACTTTGAAGCAGTATTAAACTGCAGTGGAAAAACAATCCGAGCCAAGCTGAGCCGAGTAGTATCACGCAGTGGAAAAGCGCCAAAAATACCACGAGATCGCTTCCAAAGCACACCGAGCTTCATTTACGGTAATTACCGACATGGTGTGAATGCAGCATAGCACCCGACACAGTAAAGGAATTATGCAAATCAAGTAATATCGCAAACACAACAAAAAAAAAAATAGGTCCAATGCAATTCTCCATCTTCTAGGATATGGAGTTCTAGGATGCAGAGGATACAATAGACTACTGCGATCTAACGACTTTACTGAGGCTGTACAGCAAGTCATTGTAACAGGAAAAAAACACCGCAATCTCTTGAGGCACATTTTTAAAAGCGCTTCGTTTTTAGAACCCCGTGTCACGTGCGAGGCGCTGCAAAAGACGCGAGTGAAATGGTCAAACGTGTCGGTCTAGCGCATATTTACATCGAAAAACAATAGAGAAGTAGCGCAGTGGAATGGAAAAAACACGTCCGAAGTCGCATACTCTCTCTTGCGCAGGTTCTTATTTTGAACAAGTAATTACTTCACTACTACTAAAAAAGTATGTTCTATATAGTATTAATGTAATCTGGACATACTACATTTGCTTTTATGAGTGAATTCAGACATACTTCTTTTGTCACATACCACTATATAGTAGGGGTTGACATTAACGTTTTCGCTCACTAGCCACTGTGACTGTTGGTTTTCCACAACTACTAGCCACTCAGAATTTTCACTGGCCACAATTTTGACATTGTTAACATGGGGAAAAACTGCCATATAGACATTTTTAATATTATCTCATAATTTGCCAGCAGGTATATTAGGCCACTGTCACTTTAAGACCTGATGCACAAATCTATTATGCTGTTACACATGCGTTTTCTTTCTCAACTGTTCACTTAAAAAATAACTGACTGTTCAAGACAATATTTTTGTGTATTTGACTAAGTGCAATAAGTAGTGAAAAGAGCTCAATTTAGCACAGAGGCGGCTTTAGGGCGGCAAAATCTGCAGGAGGGAGTAAATTATGTGCAATTAAAGCCCTGTAACACCAACAATATTCATCCGTAGCAAATGTAACAAGTGAGGGGAGGCTGGTTTGTATGTCATCTCAAACTGACGGATAGATGAGAGAGAGAAAGCGCAGCTTGTATCTGTGGAAAATGAGTATTGGGAGCGAATTAAATCAATATTTTTGACAACACTACATTGCACTTAGTTTATTTTTTCAGATGTCTTTTTAAAAGAATTGAAAAACTTATATAAAATTCAACCCACCAAGTTGGCTAGTAGGAGTGACTGGGTGTTAATGTCAAGCCCTGGTAGTGAAATATGCGATTTTGAATGAACGGCCCGTCACTCAACTATTGCAATGCTTTAAAATGCAGAAAGTACAGAGCATGTTCTTAAATATGGCCATTACACTCATTTGATCATCATTTGATGAAATACTGCTGCCATGATGGCTAGAAACAAATGGAAACACTTAAGTTTTTTTTTTTTTTTTTGTTTTTTTTTTATCATCTGCTTTTCATGGCGATAAATAGCACATTAATTGTGTCAGGCTAACAGCATTGACATTTAGCATTAACAAGTTTAATTTACATATAAAGGTGTATTTGCTAGAAAACGATGATATTTTTTTTTAATACGCAAGGTGAAGTGCAACGTTTTTGAAATATTGCGCCCTCAAGTGGCGAGACTGTTTCGTGCATTTCCTCGCTGACAGGAAATTACCTTATTAACAGATACTAATCAGGATCCCTCATTTCACTAAAAACCACACGCTAAAACCCAATACATACGAACGAAACGAACAAACAGTCTGACATGATGTGTTGAACCGACTCGCAGCAGAAAGTGATATTGCAGTAGATGTCGTCTCTCCAGATTCACCGTCACTGACGCATTTTCCAGTAGTCCGCAGATAACAGCCGAATGAATGTCTGGAGTTATGATTCCATTTGGGTGCCTCCAATTGATGCTGAAGGGCTGGTTACACAATGACGACTGGACAGCAAAGGTGGCGGTCTTTTTGTTTGCTTTACAGAGGAAAAACAAGAAAGCCAGAAAAGGTGGAGTATTGCCATCCTCCTACCAGATTCCCCTTCTCCAGTTTCAGATAAACCTTGTCTTCTTTGTTGAGGTGCAGGAGGACTCCATTGGTGGCAGCCTCACGCGTGACATCTTTGTCACCGGCGAAGGCAGAGATGACTGGTTTTCCATTCAGCATTAAATTCACCTGGAACACAGAGAGAAAAAATCAATACAGAGCTCTCAAGTCTGCAAATATGATGGGACTCATTCAATGCCAGGAAAGAATATTTCATGATGACCCCATTTATGAAATAAAACTTGACTTAAAGCCTGCATATAATATTGTAAAAATATTCAGAGTGCCTTATATTTTTATTCACAATATATTTTCACAAATAACTGTAATCATCATAGTTAAAAAACATTAGCATTTTTAATGAAAGAACCCTACAGTAAACCTGTAAATTGTCAGTTACCGCACAATAAAATGAAAAAAGTTCAACAAGATAATACATGCATTTTTACAGTAAAGTACTGTAAAAAATATAAATGAGAAAGTATGAATCTCCTTCTATTTACAATGAATATCTATATAATATTTAACAAGACATACTTTTACTGTAAAATATTGTTAAAATTATTTTTTGCATCATTAAGCGTAAAAGTATTCTTTTTAAAATATAAAATTTAACAAAATAAAATATATTTAACAAGGTAATGCATGTACTATATTGCGAGAATATTAATATAAAAGCAAGCATAATTTTTCGTGAAATACTCAATTATAAGCGAAAACAATTTTAACAACATGCATCATGTTAAATATATTTAACTAGAGTTATTGGGCACAATAATATTTTTAAATGATGTTTTTGTAAATAAAAGTATTGTAAGTGTCCTAATAATATATGAAAAATACTATTTGAATTATTGCATGAAAAATTACATTTGATTTATATTTTATAATGGATAAAGAGTTAAGTTTAACTTTAAATTTCCATGAGGTGGATTGTAATGAACTGAAAATACATTTAAAATGCAATATTTATACAGGCTTCAAACGTTACCCACTATATATTCTCTAACTCTATTTTCATTACGCAACTCAAATATGATATTAAAATGAAGGTGAGTAAATATTTTCTTTCTGTGCTCACTTGTATAGTCTGGCTCTGGTACACTTTAATAACATGGAAGTTAAAGCTGTAGACTCCTTTCCGGGGACAAAGAAAGACGGATTCCAGCGTGAAATAGTTTCCTATGTTGACAAGAACCTGCAAAAGAGTATTTCAGAGGTATCAGACCTGAGAGAGAATTCAACAGTAATAAAATGAAATATCCTATCCAGACTATACAATTATTTGCTCTGTGAAATATGTATACCTGTGATGCTAAAAACTCAAAAAGAAAGACCTTGAAAAAACATTAGTGTGAGATAAGAAAAGGCAGCTGGAATGAAATATGAATGCACTCATGCTCACAATGGGAATTTTCAATAATAATTCTCAGGATTTCCTACCGTCACACTAAATTCTCATTCACACGGTCATGTTGACCGTGATTCCATTCTAATTCCGTGATGAGGCACCATGAACTACATCAAATGCGGGGCAATCAATCATAGGTGGATTTTCTCTTGCGCAGGAGCGGGACATACGCCACGAAAAGACGTTTTTAATGCACAGCGGCATCATAAATGATTCAGTTTAACCGTTTGTTTTGGGTTGCTATACAGTTATATTGTGACAAAAGATTCATATTTCAAATAAATGTTCTTTTGAGCTTTCCATTCATCAAAGAATCCTAAATAAATGTGTGGTTTCCACAAGAGTGGAATGTATTCAAATAGAAATCACAATGTTACTGTTTTTAACTGTAGTGTAACACCAAGGATAACTATAAAAATATGAATCTTTCTAAATATAAAAGAGCAGCAGAGTCCACATAACTACAACAATAACGCCACAGAAAAACTGCATGGTTGGAATCACTTCCTGAATGATTTTCTCCAGCTGATGAATGATAAAATTATTGACATCCATCCTGCTTTTAGATGAAAATTATTATGAAAATTATCATTATTTACTCCCCCTCAAGTTGTTCCAAACCACAGATTTCTTTGTTCTGCTGTACTCAAATAAAGATTTTTGGAAGAATGTTTGTACCCAAGCAGATCTCGCTCCCCATTGACTGCCATAGTAGGAAAAAAAATACTATTATAGTCAATGGGGAGCGAGATCTGCTTGGCTACAAACATTCTTCCAAATATCTTTCTTTGAGTACAGCAGAACAAAGAAATCTAGGAGCAGTAAATATAATGACAGAATTTTCATTTTTGGGTGAACTATCTCTTTAAGTCTCCTCAAAAAGAAGCACAATTTGAGGTAGAATTGACCGTTCGCAAAGACCCGCCCCCTTTAATAACTGTTGCTTTTTCCGACAAGCCATGCGCTCTCATGCCACACATCATGTTCTCACGAAGTGAAAAATATATCCCGGAGCAAAGATGTCACAGACAACGCGTCGACAGACATATGAAACAGTTTCATATTTAATATATATTGTAATTTTTAAAGAAGTTTAAACAATAAATAAGCGTATAGCATATAGCTCCTTCAAGCGGCTCGTGAGCCGATCATCTCTTCATACTAGTTCATTTATAGCATCAAATAAACATGAATGAACATCAGAAGGAATGTTGTTTCAAGCGCGGAAAGTCGTGAGTACACACAATTTTTCAAGTTCACCAACTCCCCTGACTGCTGTGTCGGACAAAATGGCAGATTCTGGGTTATGATTGGTCAGATCGCCTGTCAATCAAACTGTTTGCGAAGGGTGCGAAGTGCTGAAGTTAAATATATAGTGTTGGGAAATAACTACAACATTATAGTGCATTTTTATTTTACATTTGCAAGCAGTGATAATGAGTTTTAAAAGTAATGCTTTACAAAATTGCATTACTCCTTAAAAAAGTAACTAATTGCGTTACTTAGTTACTTTTTATGGAAAGTAATGTTGCATTACTTTTTTCACCTGGGCTGGGCTTCTTGTTTGTTTGGTTTTTACACAAAAAAAGCTTATATTTTTGGCAAATGTAACTGCCCTTTCACACCAGAAGTGAAATGAATAAGTCTCAGGCTGAAGGAAGTGAGATTAAATACATAAGCTATATGCGTTATTTATCATATTTTATTATTGCAGGTTTGCGTAATGTTCTGAGTTATATTTGCATATATTTGGCTTCAAATTTAAAAGTAATGTTACTTTACTAGTTACTTGAAAAAAAAGTAATCTGGTTACATAACTTGTGTTACTTATAATGCATTAACCCCCAACACTGCCTGTAATCTTTCTGAACCTGACAAAAAAGTCCAAATCTACTGTGGCAAAAATATAGGACAACTAAACTTGAATCAAATGCTATTAGGACCAAACATCCTGGGACAGGTTTACTAGGATTAAAACTCAGTGTTCTCAAAACTGATGAAATTTCAGGTCATGTTCGGTAATATTGATTGAAGTGAACATCAAAAAGAAACAGTATTTATTGTTTTTTACCTCACTGGCATCTTTGCTGACAAAAGGATGAGTGGATGGAGTCTGAACATTGACCCATGCCCTCACAAAGATAAATTTGTACATTGCGCTCTGTCTTTTGATCTTGGCTTTTATTACAGCCGAAGAAAACCTCAAACAAAAGGGACAGCTTCAGCTTTTTTTCTTTATGAATGACCACAAATTATGGAATCTTGTTTCTACCATGAAATAAAAAAATATATATATAATTGCAACTTTTTATCTCATAATTCTGAGTTCTTTCCTCAAAATTGACCCTTTGCAAACAGTTTGATTGACAGGCGATCTGACCAATCATAACCCCGAATCCGCCATTTTGTCCGACAAAGCAGTCAGGGGAGTTAGTAGATTAACGTTGGTGAACTTGAAAAATTGTGTGTCCTCACGTCTTTCCGCGCTTGAAACAACATTCCTTCTGATGTTCATTCATGTTTATTTGATGCTATAAATGAACTAGTATGAAGAGATGATCGGTTCACGAGCCGCTTGAAGGAGTTTCTTCTTCACTATTCGCTACTCCTATACGCTATTTATTGATTAAACCTCTTTAAAAAATTATGATATATTAAATATGAAACCGTTTCATATGTCTGGCGACGTGTTGTCAGTGTCCTCTTTGCTCCACAATGTATTTTTCACGGCGTGAGAACATGATGTGTGGCGTGAGAGCGCATGGCTTGTCGGACATAGCAACAGTAACTAAAGGGTCAATTGCGAGTTATAAAGTCCAATTCTGAGGAAAAAAGGCTGACTCTAACTTTATAACAAGCAATTGGGAGTTCATATAACGCAATTCTGAGAAAAAAGTCGCAAATACCTTTTTTTTTTAATTCCGTGGCGGAAACAAGCTTCCACAACAAACATATGGGCTACAATACTGGGATCCAAAAGAGCACTGGGATTTTTTTTTTTTTTTTCATTTAAAGCTGGAAAAACAAAGTTTCAGAATTTGAAACCTTTCAAACAAAAGAAAGGTTCGAATAATGAATAAGTCATATTGTGACTCTGGCCTTTGTACAAACCTTTGTACTTATTCTGAAGAACAAGATGCTCTTTGGAAAATCTCAAATCATGCTGGGGAACATGATCATCAGGTTTGATTCTTGTCAGGCAAAGCAAATGCTAAGACATTAAACTCTTAAAAATAAAGGTTTCAGAAGGGGATTTGTAGCGATGCCATAGAACAACCATTTTTGGTTATCAGAAAAAGTCCGTTCAGTTCTTAAAAAAGCCATTTTAATAATCTTTTTCCACTTTTGTACATTGAAAATGCTCCATGGAGGTTAAAGGTTCTCCCTGGAACTATCAATGCCAATGAAGAACCTTTATTATTAAAAGTGTAGTGAAAATGAATTAACTTTTCACTTCAACTGTTCTGCTAATAGTCTAATTTTCCTAATATTTTTTGTGTGCATTTTTACTCACGGCCTTTGATTCTGGGCCTCACTGTATACAAGCCATGAATATTTATAGAGCAATGCAGCAGTGATGCTAAACTTGAAGGCTTTGCTTTCCACATAAACTAGCTGTGATAATGCACTAGGATTACTCAGCATCCCAAACACCCAGCTCTTTTGTTGGTTCACAAAGCTCTTGGTACATTCACAAGGACAGAATCTCTCTCTTGCAGTCTGTGAGCTCGGAGCAACCTTTCCCTGTGGCGTACCCCGAGCAAGAGACGTGCCAGGCCAGGTGATTGGATGGTGTTGTGTGTCAAGGTGCTGGAGCTCAGTGGCTGAGGGCAGCTGGTCAGTCCTGCACTTTTGTTTTTACATTATTTGTTCTAGTTTCTTGCAGCCAAAGCAATGAGAGTGGAATAATGGCTCCTCAAGGGCAAATTGTCCACAGCTTCCTGTACATCTCAGCAAAAAGAGACTAGTTTACCTGGAGAAATCTTTAGGAATTAAAGGAATAGATCATCCTAAAATGCTTATTCATTTGCTGTCCCTCATTTTTCCCCAAAACCATAATACCATCTGTGGAGCACAAAAAAAGATTTTGAATAATGTAGTTGGTGTCTTATTTCCATTACAAATGGGGGTTTCAGACATCAAAAAGAATGTAAAAGCATTGTACAAGTTGTTGTGCGTTATATTTCAAGTCTTTTGAAGGCATACAATAGCTTCAGATCTTATTCAGTAATATTTCCCATGACCAATGTGAACGGATCAGTGAGTCAGTGAGTTGAATTTGAGAATCGGATCGGTCAGATCAGTCAGTCTTTTCATGTTTTTTTGGGAACTGGAATAATTGATTCATTGAAAAGATCTGACAGAATGATTCATTCAAAGGTGGACAGTGTGATTAATAAACTTTCCATGTATTTTCAGTGAATTTTGAAATAATCTCAATCTATTCCACACACAAAGAAACCATACGGCTTCAGATCTTATTCAGTAATATTTCCCATGACCAATGTGAACGGATCATTGAGTCAGTGAGTTGAATTTTGGAAGCGAATCAGATCAATCAGTCTTTTCAGGATTTCTGGGAACTGGATCAATTGATTCATTGAAAAGATCCGACAGAATCATTAATGAACTCTTCATACTTTCAGTGAATACTATGAAATTCCACACACAAAGAAACCATATGGCTTTAGATCTTATTCAATAATATTTCCCATTAAACGGATCATTTGGGAATGTGAGTTGAATTTGGGAAGCGAATCAGTCAGATCAATCAGTTTGATCCATGAACAATTAATTTAGATTTGTTTTCTGTACTGAATCAATTGATTTAGTGTGAATAAAGAACTTTTCATCTTGCCAGGATTGTCGAATCAGTGAGTTGAATCTGAGAATCAGATCAGTCCCAATTTGGGAAGCGAATCAGTCAGATCAATCAGTCTTTTCATGTTTTCTGGGAACTGGAACAATTGATTCATTGAAAAGATCTGACAGAATGATTCATTCAAAGGTGGACAGTGTGATTAATAAATTTTCCATGTATTTTCAGTGAATTTTGAAATAATATCAATCTATTCCACACACAAAGAAACCATACGGCTTCAGATCTTATTCAGTAATATTTCCCATGACCAATGTGAATGGATCATTGAGTCAGTGAGTTGAATTTAGGAAGCGAATCAGTCAGATCAATCAGTCTTTTCAGGATTCCTTGGAACTGGATCAATTGATTCATTGAAAAGATCCGACAGAATCATTAATGAACTCTTCATACGTTCAGTGAATACTATGAAATTTCACACACAAAGAAACAATATGGCTTTAGATCTTATTCAATAATATTTCCCAATGACCAAAGTAAACGGATCATTTGGGAATGTGAGTTGTATTTGGGAAACAAATCAGTCAGATCAATCAGTTTGATCCATGAACAATTAATTCAGATTTGTTTTCTGTACTGAATCAATTGATTTAGTGTGAATAAAGAACTTTTCATCTTATCAGGATCGTTGAATCAGTGAGTTGAATCTGAGAATCAGATCAGTCCCAATTTGGGAAGCGAATCAGTCAGATCAATCAGTCTTTTCATGTTTTCTGGGAACTGGATCAATTGATTCATTGAAAAGATCCAATAGAATGATTAAAGAACTTTTCATACTTTCAGTGAATACTGAAGTAAATATCAATATTCCACACACAAAGAAACCATAAGGCTTTAGATCTTATTCAATAGCATTTTCCATGACCAAAGTGAAAAGATCAATGAGCCAGTGAGTTGAATTTGGGAATTGGGTCGTTTTCTGAACTGGATCAATTGATTCAGTGTGATTAATGAACTTTTCATACTTTCAGGGAATATAGAAGTAAATTTCAAACTGTTCCACACACAAAGAACTCATATGGCTTCAGACCTTATTCAATATTTCCCATGACAAATGTGAACGGATCATTGAGTCAGTGAGTTGTATGAAACTGTATGACATCAGAAGCCTTGTAAAATAAATGCGTAAGTTATTTTAGACAACTTTTATGGTGCTTATGTCCCCTTTTGTCAGATTTGTATCTTTAGTTCCATTCATTGAACGTATAACATCTTCAAAATTTCTAATTCCGATTCACATTTTTGTCAAGGTTTGGCACAACAGGAGGGTGAGTAAACCTTAAGAAAGAGTTTGTAAGGAAGTGTAAATCTTCAGAGAGACACATGTCTCCAAATGTCCCTCCTTTTTCATTTGGGAAATAATTTAATCGTGAAATATAAACACGTTGACCTCATCTCCAGCATAATTTTTCATTCATTTCAAGGATATTGGTAATAACAGTGTTTTTTTTTTTTTTCGTTTTTTCTCAGGCATGCACATCTTTCAGGCTCTGTGTTTGATTTGACCCTGCATATTGACGTTCGCTCATTAATTCTTCCACGTCTTTGACCAAGAAAGCGAACTGAATGAAATCAGGTAGGGTCGTGCTTTGCCAGATCCGTGTGCGTCAAAACACACAGTGAATATAAATATTTTCTCACAAAGCCAAGCTTACTTCATTTCAGGTTAAAGTTCATATCAAACGGAATGGGAGCGATTTAAAATACGTTATGCTACAAATTCAACACATTCATGAATGTTTCCAATTAAAAAAAATTATTTATAAAGCAACTAAGCATGACATGGCCCCTAGATGGATGCATGAGAAAAACCCAGGGTAATATGCTCCCCTTTTAACACACACACAGCTAAAATAAGCAAAACAATAAGAAAAAATCTCTGCCCTTTACAGTCCTGACAGTTTGACTTATCACTAATGCCCTATCACATGATGCTTCACGTCTGTGTACCTGCTGGAATAATGGAAAGCCTAGAAACATGCGCTTATGTGCTGTCAGTGTTATTTATGAACAATTAGACAAGGTTCTTACAATAGAGTAGCTGTGAATATCTGAAATTATGAAACAAACTCATGTACACAAAATCTATCCTGAATTTCTATATCTGAACTCTCATCCAGATTTTGAGTAAGAACAACTGTTTTTACATTATTCTGTAAACTTAATGTCCATGTTAAATGCAACATAATAACTGACCTTTGCACTCATTCCAATTATCACAGTAATCACATTTAGAGCATTATTTACTCATGCAAAATGCATGACCTGCCATAATGATGACAAATTAATTGAATTTGCTTTATGCCTGTTGGAATTTGAATATTCCATAACATTAGTTTCACTTAGATTCTCTAAAAAAAAATCCAAAATTAGTGTTAAATAAAAAATAATCGTCACTTTAAATACACTGCCTTATAGTGGCTACACTTTTAAAAAATATATTCATGATTTATCACATTTTTTTCTTTTGTCAAATCAACTTAAATAATTAATATTTTACATAATAACATATTATTTTGAGTTTCTGTAGACTAAACCAATCACCTTCATTATATTAACTCAAATTTTTAATTTCAGTGAACTCAATATAAATTATATATATATATATATATATATATATATAATTTCTGATAATCCTGTTTAATTAGTCAACATAACAGATCCCGTTGTGACAACTTACCCCATATAAGGTGGGCTGTTAAACTATCTTTTTTATTTTATTTATTTATTTTGTAGTTAAAATTTTAATGTATGCAACTACTGTATAGATAAACTGACTTAAAATAAACCTTTATATGATAAATAGGGAGTAAAGATATATTACGTGTAACCCAAAACTATTAGTCGAGCTTTGATGGTCTGAAAAGTCCAAGAAAAATGCGACTCGTCTCAATATAACATGCATAAAAATATGACCATCAGCCTTACCTGGTCAAAATATATGATTCTTGTTTTATTGCTCATCTCAGAGGGCTCGTGGTTGTTGCTTCTCACCGCAGAAAAAGCCACTTTGGAGTTGGCGGCGCGCACGGAGATGCCGAGAGGCGAGGACGAGCTCTTCCAGTCGGCGGGGTTCGAGTCACAAACCACCAGACATTTGCCCTCCAGGACGATGGGTTCCGTGTCATTTTGAGCCAAAGCGAACTTAAACATGACGGTCAGGCTGAACAAAAGAGCCACGCAGGCGAAAAACGCCTTATTAAAGGGCTTTATGGACACCATGATGAACGATCTCCAATGTAGCCAAAATCCAAACGGCTCTCCCGATCCCGTCACTTCGCTTCTGCTCCGTGTTCGAGCTCGTTTACGCCAAACATCCGTCCGGACACCAGCTGCTGATTTACAAATCACCAAATACGCGTAGGTGGATGCAGCAACCTTATATCTATAGTCATTTTTTAATATATTATACTTATTTCCCTGTGTGTTATTGATTCTGACAGTTTTCAACTCCAGAAGATCGATCAGGTGAGTTTTGGAGAGCTGCAGGTTCTCCGTAGGCTCCTGGCGACTCCGCGTAAAGATCCTCTCAGTGCGCACAGAGATGATTATCCGCAAAGCCTGCGCAATCGCCACTCCGTGTCCATATTAGTTTTGCGCCTTAAAAACAGAGAAGTAAACTAAAGCAAAACCCCAGTAACCCTCTTAACACATCTGTGGACGTTCCTCTCTCTCTCTCTCTCTCGGGCAAAATGAGCGCGCGCACATGAACTCACTGTGACGACCAATACGTTGCGTAACGTCAGATGATTTTTCAATATTCATCTGAGATCCAGCAAACAGAAATGTTTTTATAGAGTGTTTGGTAATTATTATTATTTTTTTTTTTTGGAGATGGGGTATTTATAAATTATTTATATACACAAATAATTATAATATTTCTCCTTCTTCTTCTTCTTCTTATTATTATTGTATTGTTATTATTGTTGTAGATCTATCTATCTATCTATCTATCTATATAATGATTTATATGCATATGCTTATTATTATTATTATTATTATTATTAATAATAATAATAATAATAATATACCACTACTAAATAGTTTTATATGCATACTGAAATATTAATTTTAATATTAATATTATTAAATAACATATTAATTACAATAATTAATGATATTTATATTATATTGCCAGTATGTATTAAATATTATTTATACATTCAAATAATATATTCATATCATTGGACACACCTGAAAAAATACATAGTTTATTAAAAATAATATATGTATGTATGTGTGTGTGTGTATATATATATATATATACATAAATATATTAATGTCAATATTTATGTCCATTTGATGCAAATGGGCATGTCTGCTCTAATTTGTATTAACAAAAGATATATACGGCCTCTGCATTGGACACAAATAAGAGGGACAAGCACTTCATGTGCACTAAAATGGAGCCGTGAACAGTTAAATACTTGGCTTTATGTGTTTGGCGCTGCTTTATGCATCTCAAGTTAGAGCGGTGAGTGTTATTTGCTCTATTAAGCAATGCAATTCTGTCATTGTAGTTTTTTCGTTACGTGTGGAGATGGAGATTAAATAAGATTATAAATTAATTCCTTTCATTAGGACTCAGTCTTTAAATGCAGGGTCATGAAATCAAGTGATTGTAGACTGCAAAAGAATCTTTTTCAAGAAGATCTAGGAATGAAGTTCATATTCAGAAGTCAATGAAAAATGGATAGTGCTCGGCTCAACTCGTTGATTTCAAGCTCTCTGGAGGATGAGCAATGCAAGACTTTTCATTTATGGAACAAATTAAGGGTGGAATATTTGCAAGCACAAATTAACAGTTAACTCACCTGGGAACCTATTGAGTTGCTTGGGAAATTATTGAATAAATGTGAGCTGTTATGGTTTGTTTACCTTCATCATTTTTTTCATTTTCCTCTCAGCACCTCTCACTTTCCCAAGACTTTTATAAGAGAAAGGAATATCGAGTGTAAACTCATGATTGCATTGTGTGAACAGCAGGACAGCGTTGCAGTGAAGCACATTTACAGTGCCCAAGTGTGGATGGAGCTTCTCTTGCTTAGGAAAACATAGCATCTGATGTGGTCATGCATATTTCAAAATTCATAAATGTTTCACATGTTTAGACCTCACAGTTCTGCATCAAAGCCATTCACAAAAGAGACACTTGGGCATTCGGTAATATTCATCTCTTAACTACTTGAAATCATAATGAGATTGTAACCTACATCTCGCTGGTAATTTCTTTAATGATGAGGATGTCTGGGTTGTGTTTTCAAAAACAGGGCACACATTTAAATATTATTAGATGGTAAAGCAAAAAAAAATCAGTTCTCGTAATCAACGTGTTGGATGCAGGAATAAAGATCTGAGCGACAAGGGCTAAATTATTATGGCAAGGCTCTGAAACAGCAAGGCTTGTGGATTTGAGGAGGGACAAACCACAAATGGCAACATAGAGAAAAAAACTTTTTGTGAAAAATGTGCACAAAAGTAGTGAATGCAAAATGCAAAAAAAAAAAAGTCACGCGTAACCCCTCCACCCGGGTCCTACTCGACCCGTTCCGAGCGGGTCTTCCGGCATGGGAGTTGGACGCTCTAACAAGGAGGCTAAAGGCTGAAACCTCTAGCATCTGTCGCTAGAGCATCTCTTGACGTCAGAGAAGTGAGGTTTACTCGCACAGCAACTAATAGCTGGCCTCCGTTACACTCGACCCCCTAAACCTCACTCCCATCCGGGTCACGGCACCAATGTAACCCCTCCACCTGGGTCCTGATCGACCCATTCCGAGCGGGCCTCGAACCTGGGTCTTCCGGCATGGGAGTTGGACGCTCCAACAAGGAGGCTAAAGGCTGAAACCTCTAGCATCTGTCACTAGAGCATCTCTTGAGGTCAGAGAAGTGAGGTTTACTCACACAGCAACTAATAGCTGGCCTCCGTTACACTCACCCCCCTAAACCTCACTCCCATCCGGGTCACGGCACCAATGTAACCCCTCCACCCGGGTCCTACTCGACCCGTTCCGAGCGGACCTCGAACCCGGGTCTTCCGGCATGGGAATTGAACGCTCTAACAAGGAGACTAAAGGCTGCAACCTCTAGCATCTGCCAGAGCATCTCATGACGACAGAGGAGTGAAGTTTACTCGCACAGCAACTACTAGCTGGCCTCCGTTACACGTTATGATTTTATATTCTTTTAAATCTCTTAAAGTTTCCAGAAATATTACTTTTACACCAACCTGTAAGACTTTTAAAGGCTTAGTTCACCCAGAAATGAAAATTCTGTCATTAATTATTCACCCCATGTTGTTCCAAACCCCTAACACCTTTGTTCATCTTCGGAACACAAATTCACAAGTTCACACTTAGAAATAATCAGATAGAGTAATTAGTATGCATATTTGGCGTGCTGTCCGAGGAGAGGGCTCCGAGCTCGTTATTTGGCCCGAGCGCAGAGTACTCCCCCCGTATTCTGGTTTAGGAAGTAACCAGGCAAGTGTGAGGAGACGGGTGGTGTAGGGATGCTAAAACTGTCCAAAAGCATAGGTGAGTCGACTGTGTCAATATATATATATATATATAGGTCTTCGCTGATGCTGATTGGGCAGACATGTTGATTGCTGATTAATGACTGCTGGTTGGAGTGATGTGATGATTAGTCAGATCATTTGAAAGTGTTCCTCCCGAACTTTGTTAATAAAACATCATTTAGGATAGTTTTGATGAAATCCGAGCGCTTTCTGACCTCCCTATAGACAGCAATGTCATTACAAATTTCAAGGCCTAGCAAGGTAGTAAAGACATTGTTAAAATAGTCCGTGTGACTACAATGGTAGTAGTGGAAGAGAAGAAATTGTTGAATAAAGTCATTATTTTTGTTTAGTTTTTGCATTTAAAAAAAGTATTCTCGTCACTGCAGTCACATGGACTATTTTAGCGATGTCTTTACTAACTTTCTGGGCCTTAAAAGTGATAATTATACTGCAGTCTATGTGGGGGTCAGAAAGCTCTCGGATTTCATCAAAAATATCTTAATTTGTGTTCCAAAGATGAACGAAGGTCTTACAGGTTTGGAATGACATGAGGCTGAGTTAATGACAGATTAATGACAGAATTTTCACTTTTGGCTGAACTAACCCTTTGACACAAATGATGACATAAGGAGTTAATATTTGATTAAGAGTATTGGATTTTTGCTGGACCAGTCGCCTGGACGGCAGCTGGGGAGAGAGAGCCGTGAATCTATTCCTGGATGAGAGTAAGATAAATGAGCTGGACTTGAAGCACCGCAAATGAATCAACCCCTTGTGACCTACAGGCTAGCTGTCTTCTCAGCCAGGTAAGCACGGCTGGGAGCGTGAAGAAAAGGCTAGTTCACACGACCCTATTGACACTGTTTGTGGAAAGAGAGAGATAGACCGCCTCATCAGACCATTCCAGAGCAACGTTATGATTCACTGAGTTGAGGAGCGAGCAGAGGACTTTGGAGTGCTGTGAAGTTGTCTGTGTTTATGTGCGGGCGTAACTCTATGTGTGTCCTTGCACAAAGCTCAAAGTAAATCTGAGCCTGCAGCGTTTGGGTGTAAAGGCCTTTGGGTGAACACCTCCCAAAAGCTGACATTGACTGAGAAAGCAAATGACATTAAAATTCATCAAACAAAGCCCTGCACTTTTCCTGAAGTTCAAACAAACTGGCGTCTCTAGGGGTATCCAAACAAATCTGCCAGTCTAGAGAGAAGGTTTAAAAAAAAATCCACAGAATTAAAACGAAAAAACTCTCCCTTGCTCCCCAGACTGAAGTTAAACAGGTAAACACTTTTTAAGTTTATTAATATTAATGTATTCTTTATTTATTACAACTTTTTTTTTTATTTATAACAAACAGAATCCATTCTAGAATGCATGTTTTAAAGGAACAGATCGTCAAAAAAATAGAAATTCTACAGTGGCCGAGAGAGCTAAATGCGCTGCAACTGAAGAAAACACATGCAAATAGAAAAAAACACCAGCAAATTAAGAACACATCTTCATCAGTTTGACAACACATGCTACAAATACAACGCACATACATATGATCAGGATGTTAAAATAAACAAACAAAAAAATACCTTTTAAATCATTGATAACACCACTGACGAGCATGTTCCAGCCAGGATCGTCACTTATTGGGGTCTCCCTGAAACATTTCCGTTGTGGTCTGTGGTATTTGCAGTTTGTTTCTGTATTTGGTGGCATTGTGAGTATTTGCAGCGCGTTTCTGTATTTGGTTGCGTTGTGAGTATTTGCAGCTCGTTTCTGTATTTGGTTGCGTTGTGAGTATTTGCAGCGCGTTTCTGTATTTGGTTGGGTTGTGAGTATTTGCAACTCGTTTCTGTATTTGGTTGCATTGTGAGTATTTGCAACTCGTTTCTGTATTTGGTTGCGTTGTGAGTATTTGCAGCTCGTTTCTGTATTTGGTTGCATTGTGAGTATTTGCAGCTCGTTTCTGTATTTGGTTGGGTTGTGAGTATTTGCAGCTTGTTTCTGTATTTGGTTGCATTGTGAGTATTTGCAGTGCGTTTCTGTATTTGGTTGGGTTGTAAGTATTTGCAGCTCGTTTCTGTATTTGGTTGCATTGTGAGTATTTGCAGTGTTTTCTGTATTTGGTTGGGTTGTGAGTATTTGCAGCTCGTTTCTGTATTTGGTTGCATTGTGAGTATTTGCAGTGTTTTCTGTATTTGGTTGGGTTGTGAGTATTTGCAGCTTGTTTCTGTATTTGGTTGCATTGTGAGTATTTGCAGTGCGTTTCTGTATTTGGTTGGGTTGTGAGTATTTGCAGCTTGTTTCTGTATTTGGTTGCATTGTGAGTATTTGCAGTGCGTTTCTGTATTTGGTTGGGTTGTAAGTATTTGCAGCTCGTTTCTGTATTTGGTTGCATTGTGAGTATTTGCAGTGTTTTCTGTATTTGGTTGGGTTGTGAGTATTTGCAGCTCGTTTCTGTATTTGGTTGCATTGTGAGTATTTGCAGTGTTTTCTGTATTTGGTTGGGTTGTGAGTATTTGCAGCTTGTTTCTGTATTTGGTTGCATTGTGAGTATTTGCAGTGCGTTTCTGTATTTGGTTGGGTTGTGAGTATTTGCAGCTTGTTTCTGTATTTGGTTGCATTGTGAGTATTTGCAGTGCGTTTCTGTATTTGGTTGGGTTGTAAGTATTTGCAGCTCGTTTCTGTAATTGGTTGCATTGTGAGTATTTGCAGCGCGTTTCTGTATTTGGTTGCGTTGTGAGTATTTGCAGCTCGTTTCTGTATTTGGTTGCGTTGTGAGTATTTGCAGCGCGTTTCTGTATTTGGGTGGGTTGTGAGTATTTGCAACTCGTTTCTGTATTTGGTTGCATTGTGAGTATTTGCAACTCGTTTCTGTATTTGGTTGCGTTGTGAGTATTTGCAGCTCGTTTCTGTATTTGGTTGCATTGTGAGTATTTGCAGTGTTTTCTGTATTTGGTTGGGTTGTGAGTATTTGCAGCTTGTTTCTGTATTTGGTTGCATTGTGAGTATTTGCAGTGCGTTTCTGTATTTGGTTGGGTTGTAAGTATTTGCAGCTCGTTTCTGTATTTGGTTGCATTGTGAGTATTTGCAGTGTTTTCTGTATTTGGTTGGGTTGTGAGTATTTGCAGCTTGTTTCTGTATTTGGTTGCATTGTGAGTATTTGCAGTGCGTTTCTGTATTTGGTTGGGTTGTAAGTATTTGCAGCTCGTTTCTGTATTTGGTTGCATTGTGAGTATTTGCAGCACGTTTCTGTATTTGGTTGGGTTGTAAGTATTTGCAGCTCGTTTCTGTATTTGGTTGCATTGTGAGTATTTGCAGCACGTTTCTGTATTTGGTTGGGTTGTGAGTATTTGCAGCTCGTTTCTGTATTTGGTTGTATTGTGAGTATTTGCAGTGCGTTTCTGTATTCGGTTGCGTTGTGAGTATTTGCAGTCCGTTTCTGTATTTGGTTGGGTTGTGAGTATTTGATGCTCGTTTCTGTATTCGGTTGTGTTGTATTTACAGTGTGTTTCTGTATTCGGTTGCATTGTGAGTATTTGCAGTGCGTTTCTGTATTTGGTTGTGTTGTATTTGCAGTGTGTTTCTGTATTTTGTTGGGTTGTGAGTATATGCATTTTGTTTCTGTATTCGGTTGTGTTGTATTTACAGTGCGTTTCTGTTTTTGGTTGGGTTGTGAGTATTTGCAGCTTGTTTCTGTATTCGGTTGTGTTGTATTTGCAGTGTGTTTCTGTATTTGGTTGTGTTGTGAGTATTTGCAGTGCGTTTCTGTATTTGGTTGGGTTGTGACTATTTGCAGTGGGTACTCATTGGTCCCGTTCACTGCCATTATAAAGCTTGAATGGGTCAGGATATTTATATATATCTCTATTTGTGTTCATCCGAAAGAAGAAATTCATATACACCTAGGATGGCTTGAGGGTGAGTAAAGCTTGAGGCCATTTTCATTTGAAAGTGAACTAATCCTTTAAGACCACCATTAGAAGGCTGGAACGTTTAAACAGCTTACCTGTAGCTCCCAAAAACATGTCTGTGAAGGGGAAGCTGGGTGATTTACACTATAGGTTTGAGGTAGCACAAGCTGTTTGACTGCTGTGACAGCTACTAATAATCATTATGATCACACTGCTGCCCAGCACACCGTGTAGCCACCTGTTAACCCACCTCTGATGGGGTGACTGAAAAACATCTGAAGGTAAAAGTGACTTTTTGGTCCCAATCTTGCTTGACTGTGTAGGCTGACGAAAGATTGGCAGCTTGCTGCTTTCACCCCTGGCAGGCGCTCCGCAAAGGAGGCCAAGAGAAATTGTTTAATCTGAGGTCTATACAATGGGGTCACGGCCGAGCACTTTGGCTGGAGTGATTTTCTTCAACAGCCTAAATGCTTTTGGGGAGAGCTGGTCAACAGGGCAGCACATGCACCGGTGCACTTTCGGTTTTTATGTTCCATGCACTGATGAAGGGAAGCCAGAACCTCAAACCAATCCAGAGTCGAAAACAAATCTCAAAAGTTTAGTTGTTGCCACAGATATTTTGAAATGAAACAAGCAAATTGATTCTAAAATTGTCATGAAGAAGAAATTATATTAAAATAAAATTAAAGTATTTCATATGCTATTCCTTGTAATAAATGAAGGCAACCTGAACTATTATTATTTTAAAATAATATACCATTTAAAAAGTTGGGGTCTGTAAGATTTTATCTCTTATGCTCACCAAGCCTGCATATATTTGATCAAAAATACAGTAAAATCTGGAATATTGTAAAATATTATTACAATTAAAAATAACTATTTTCTATTCGAATATATTTTAAAATGTAATTTATTCCTGTGATCAAAGCTGAATTTTCACCATCATTACTCCAGTCTTCAGGGTCACATGATCCTTCAGAAATCATTCTAATATGATGATTTGCTGCTCAAGAAACATTTCTTATTATATAATGTTGAAAACAGTAATATTTGTGTGGAAATCATGAAACATTTTTTTCAGGATTCTTTGATGATGAATAGCAAGTTTAAAATCATTTATTTGAACTGGAATGTTTTTTTAACATTATAAATGTCTTTCACTTTTGATCAATTTAATGTGTCCTTGCTGAATAAAAGTATTAAATCTTTCTGACCCAAAGCATTCGGACAGTAGTGCGTGCATCTCCTAAATAACATTATCGAAAACTTTAATTCATTTCACTTTTAATTGCTTAAAATTCATATCCAAACTATTTGGGACAAATTAAATGCCAAAGTTTGATAAGGTTAGGGGTTTGTTCAAATAGCAATAGGGTCAGTTATACTTGCTTTTGCAAATAGCTTGGTAACACTTTACAATAAGGTTCATTAGTTAAACATTAGTTAATGTATTAACTAACATGAATTAACCATGAGCAACACATTTGTTACTGTATTTACTAATCTTGGTTAACGTTAGTTAATGAAAATACAGTTGTTCATTGTTTGTTCATGTTCACAGTGCATTAACTAATTTTAATAATGTATTAGTAAATGTTGAAATTAACATTAACTTTGATTAATAAATGCTGTAGAAGTGCAGCTCATTATTAGTTCATGTTAACTAATGAACCTTATTGTAGTGTGTTACCAGAGGTGGACAGTAACGAAGTATTTATAGTTCGTTATTGTACTTAAGTACATTTTTCACGTATCTGTAGTTTACTCGAGTATTTTTTATTTTGAGCAACTTTTACTTTTACTTCACTACATTCCTAAGCGTAAGATCGTACTTTTTACTCCACTACATTTCACAAAACACATCGCTACTCATTATTTTAAAATGAAGAAATCCTCACGTGATCAGAGACGTAAAAGCTTTGTCCGATTCGTGTACGAACTGATTCTTTTCGATCATCCTGTTAAATCGGTTCACCAATCACATTAAACAATTAATTTGCGAATTAAACTTGCAGATCGTATTGCAGCTGTTCTTGAGTCAATAACTCAATGATTCAATGATTCATTCAGAGCGAGTCTCCAGTGAACTGAATTTACATGTCTGACTGAAAATTAGCCAAGAACGGGGATCCTCTGAGTGCGTGCGCGACTGAGGTGAAAAGTAAGCCTACTAATGTTTAATTTTAGGATTAATTATTGTAACTAAAAATATGTAAATAAAAAAGAGCTGTAATCTGTTTAAGACAACTGAAATGCTTTAATGCGGACACGTCCACACCAGTGTCTACAGATCGCGATCTCGATTCAAACACAGATGAAATCAAATTTTAAAACTAACTTGGCGCGTCAAATAACGGTTGTATCGATTATTAAACTATTTGACATTGAATGATTCATTGAAAAGATTTTTCATAACTATTTTGAGCAATAGGGTTATATAAAATATATAATATAAAATTTAATTATATACATGGCCAATATACAATTACAAAATAAACATATATCAGTACTTTTTTACTTAAGTAAATTAAAAGTCAGGAACTTTTGTACTTTAACTCAAGTAAAATTGAAAAGGAGCACTAAATACTTTCACTTGAGTAATATTTTATTATATGTATCTGTACTTTTACTCAAGTATTTGATTTGTGTACTTCGTCCACCACTGTGTGTTACCAACAGCATTTAAAATCCCACAGCTTCATGAATTCAACACATAAAAACATGGTCTCTTTATCCGAAAAAGTGATTCAACACCCTCTATCAGTACAGCAGTGATCTCATTTAAACATAATCGTGTCTTTACACACTGATTTGTGAGGAAATAATGACCAGCAGACCTTGATTTTTACAGACCACTCAAACATAGGCTTACTGATACCGTACGAATGAAACCATTCAGCTATAGCTGAGGGAGACAGAAAAACACACACTGTGAAAACACAGTTTGGGCTTTCTATTCTTTGTATGGCCATACGCCAGTTGAGGTAAAAAGCAACAAAGCAAGAGCTGAGTACCTAAGATGAACAAATGTAAGATGTAGCGACTTAAACTAATGTCACAGTGTGCTGCAGGTGGAATCATTTAAAGCAAGAGATGTAATCCCCCTCACTTTTTTTTCTAATATAATACCAAACATGTTCACAGGCTGAGTACAGAATGTTCAAAAAAGTGCACTGAGGGAATATATTTTAGTGATACCAGAAGAGTTGTTTTTATTATTTATTTGATAAAAGTGTAAATTAAAATGACTATAAATGCAAATCACAAAGGGTTTCTGCAGGTTTATGAAGGTAAATTTGAAGTCCCCCTGTAGTCAATAATTTTCTCTTAAAACTCATCTTTGTTCACCAAAATGACATTTAAAATATTTAATATTAAAATAATTAAAATGAAATATTTAAAATATTTCCCTTTGAAAAAAATTTCTCCATGCCTTTTAAATAGCTTGAATGTAACTCTACACCCTTTCCTCATTTAGTATACGCGGATCAATGAATATGCAAATTAGCCCCGCCTCCACTCACTCGCATGAGCTCAGAGATCCACTCGGTCAACTGACTGCACGATTGTATCGATTAAAAAACACATTGAAATGATTGATAATACTAAGCAAAGATGTTGACATGAATTTGCACATCATTTGTCTTAAATCATGCTAAAAAAAACACCATGTAAGGAATAAACTGATGTAAGGAATAAACTGAAGGGAACACTTGAAAACACATCTTTCAACAGATATCTATTACTTAATTCATTTTACTAAAAAAAAAGCAACATAACTTGTAATGTAGATTCTGATCACACTACAAAAAACTAGACTACCTTAAGATTCCTAAATCAAGATACATTTATTTCAGATGTAAAATGACATGACATATGAAGTCTTGTTTTCTGTGAAATTGATCTAAAGGAAGTTATGACTAAAACAAGAGCAAATATCTGCCAGTGGGCTCGGAAAAAATCACCTGCATTTAAAAGTTTTGACAGATATTTGTTCTTGCTTTAAGCATAAACTCACTTAATTTAGTTAAATTTCTCAAAACTTTATTTTACATTTGCATCTCAAGTGAATGTATCTTGATTTAAACTGGTTTAGATGTTTGTATAAGAAAACAGGGCAAAAATACTGAGGAAGATTTTCATTTTTTGCAATGCATGCAACATGTAATGCCATGACTTTATGAATTTAAGCCCCGGTTTCACAGATAAGGCTTAAACTAGTCCTCGACTAAAATGCATGTTTGAGCTCTTTTAACTAAAAGCAACTCGTACCTACATATCTTGAAACATGTCAATGCCATTGTTTTGTCTCAAGATGCACACCAGTAATGTTTTTTATCTAGGGTATACATTTATAAAAGCTACTTAAATGTCCTAATTGAACTAAGGCATAATCCTGGTTTAGTCTAAGCCCTGTCTGTGAAACCGGGCCTACGACTTTCTCCTCTGATTTGAAACTGTTTTAAGGCCTTAATTTGTGTAAGGGCGAATTAAGACTTTTTTTTTAAAAAGACTGTACTGTTTTGGAAGTCAAATTAAGCTTGTTTGTTTTAAATCTTTCAGTCCCGGTTTCACAGACAGGATTTAGATTAAGCCAGGATTAGGCTTCAATTAGACCATTTAAGTTGCTTTTAATAACGTGCCTTAAAAAACTATTACTGGTGTGTAGAGCTGCACGATTAATTGTAAAAAGATCACGATCTCGATTCAAGCACCCACACGATCTTTTTTTATTAATGACAACAATTCGCCGCCGCGTCTTTTAAACGTTCGACAAAATCATACCGGATCATATGTGCTCGTGCTGCCAGAGAGAGCAGTTTTCAACCACATATTAGTTATTTCTGTGTTGCAAATATTCAAATGATCACAGAAGAACTGAGATATAAGTTTTAAGTTGGTATATAAACACTGATGTCTATGATAGCGATCAAAATAGAGCAAACTACTTTTTGAAACGAACTTCGCGCATCAAATAACGGTTGTATCAATTACATCTTTTTCCACCAGGTGGCGACAAGTAACTGTTAAAGTCATTGAATCATTCACTCAAAAGATCCATTCAAAAACACTGATTCATCCATTAATGAAACAAGTTTATTCAAAACCATTTTTTAAATAATTCATTCAAACATGTTCCAGCAATTTATATTTTGTCAGAACCTCTAGTAAATTGAATGTTATTTTGTTTGGTTGTATATTCAGAATCGTGGGAGAATTGTGATCTCTTTTTGAAACCAAAAAGTCATGATTCTCATTTTATCCAGAATCAGTGTTCTAACGTGAATACATTTCTTTAATGAATAAAATAGTCATTTCCTCTGCAGTTGAGTTCAAAATACAAGAGCATATCATGCTCCATTTGTTGCAAAAAAATCCATTTTTGCCACATTGTAGAAAGAAAGCATTTTATGTCTGACTAAGCAGAGAATTTGAGCTGACAAACTCCTGCAGGTCAGGAAATGGCACAGAATACTTTATGCACCTTACTGCAACTCGCTTTATTTACTTGTTTTACTGTACAATGAATCTGTGTTTCTGTATCCCACAACAAATAGGTCACAAGGTCATATTTACAAAGCTGTGTTGCTACTGTCCTGGTTTATTTGGTTTAAAAAAATGGGTATCGTATTAACTCAAATTAGTCCTCAAAAAACTTAAAATAGTGGTTTAGAAGAGTTTTAAATATAGTGCTTTTGTATGCTTGTATAGAGCATCATTCGTCATTATATGGAAAAGAGCTGCTTAAACATTCTGCCAAGCATCTTCTTTTATGTTCCAAAGAAGAAAGAAAGTCGTATGGGTTTGGAACGGCATGAGGGTGAATAAATGATGACAGCCTTTTCATTTCTGGCTGAACTATTCCTGCAATGGCAGAAAAACTGCAATGGATGTTCATTACAAAAGGATTACAAGTCGTGAGCATGTAAATCCTAGAGTTATGCGAAGGAAATCAGACTTCAAAAAGATGTTTCTTCTTTTATTCGTCCTCTTCGTTTTATGAATGAAATCCTCAGAAAAGAAAAAATGAAGAGGGGTCTGTTCTGAATAGTGTGAAATGCAGATGTCCTGTGCTGAACCGCCACAGAGGACTCGAATCTGTATCATCGAGGAAACACACACACGCTCAAGGCCACAGAATGAGTCTGAGATTCAGCAGACACTCGTGGAAGCCGTTCAACTGGCTTTCGGTACCAGAATGCCTCTTTCACACCAGCCATCTGCGAATTTATCACTAACATCCATTATACACACACTCTAAAAGAACAAAAATGATACGTGCTCCCAGTAAACGTTTGCTCCTGCTTGGAAAATCAATCCAAGTTGCTGTATCACCGGGTCAAAACGAACACCAGCACTGGGAAAGATCCGGAAAACATTGGTCATAGTCCGTTTCTACAGATATTTATATCACCTTCGGATTGAAATGCTTGAGAAAGCAGGTGCACATACAAACACCTACTGTATTAGATGTGGCTATCTGAATGGAAATTCAGGATCATTTAGAGAATTCAGAGTATACTTTCTTAAAGTCATTGATAAATTGGCAAATCCATCCGAAAAGTTCTTGGGAGTCTTGATCCAAAGGCTCTCCGAATTTTACCTGTGGAAGAAAAAGAAAACAAATGTACAGTGATTTTGTCAAGTTTATTTATATAACACTTTAAAACAATGAAAATTGCGTCATATTTCCCGTCTAATTCAAAGTCAAAATATAAAAGTTCTATTATAGCATCTCTGATTAAATCAAAATATCAAAAATATCACCCTGTTCCCTTGAATTTTTTTCATTAATATCCATAAGTCATACTATTTAAATGCTTTTTTATATTTTTAGCCTTTTTTAGTGTGCAATGTTGCTGTTTAAGCATTAAAAAGGTCTGCAAAGTGACAAAGACCACAGTGAGTTCTTCTCTATATCAGTGTCACTGTTTCTGAACTCCCTGAAACGCCTCCATTGTATTCTTGAGTTTTCTTCCGGGAACAAACACGTAACAATATTCCTCATTTAAATCATTCCCATCTAAGGCAGATGCAAAAAGGGGGCGGTGCCTGGCATGACATTTCCCAAACACGCTCAAAGCAATTGACCAATCACAACACACTGGTCTAGCCGACCAATCAGAGCACATTCGGAAGGAGGGGCTTCATAGAGACAGAAACTAAACAGAGCGTTACTGGCAGACTGGGAAGAGAGGTGCTGCAACAATGTCAAATATGTGAAAAGTACGGTTTTTTTTGAACATTCAAGCATGAAAACCTATTCTAGTAAAGCCCAAAAACAAAATCAAGACTTTGAAAGAGGGCATAATAGGTCCTCTTTAAAATGGAAAATAGTTTTCAGTTTTTAACCTTATTCATCCACCTAAGAAACAACGTCATACTAGTTTTGAATGGCCTGAGGGTGAGTAAATGATGGCATCTACTGATGAATTGAAATTTTTTCACCAACTAATGCTGTGAACCACTGCCCGATCACCTTCACACCTACTGAGACTCCAGGAAGGCCAGATTTATAACCTTAATGCATATAAACTAAGAGAAATAAACTGTTTAATAACAAAAACCTTTTTATTTTCCCATCACTCTCAGTTTCTCTCTTCATCCTGGCTCGACTTTTTCCCATTATTCCTGGCTCTACAGCCCCAAGTTGCTGTTTGCTGTTTTTTTGCCCAAGGCTGAAAGTTTGGGCTGTAATTGTAAAACTAAAGCAATTCTCATGCCTGGCAGGAGACTCGCTCCTCATCCTGTCAAAATCACAATGGGCTGAATGTTCACAATGAAACACTTAGTCTTTATGGACGGGATTGAAGAAAATTGGGGCAGTTGGGAAATACAACATGTTACAAACAGAGGAAAAGGACTCTCCATAAGAAGATGTGTTATTATTAAGAAAGCAGTGTTTATTGGGGGAACTGGACTTTTAAAGCAAAAAACAGTTTTGTTTTCTGTCAAAAATAGGTAAAAACATAACGCATACAATACTGTTCAAAAGTGTGGGGTCAGTAAGATAAAGAAGTCTATTGTGCTCACAAAGGCTGCATTTATTTAATCAAAAATGCAGTAAAAACACTAATACTGTGTAGTATTATTACATATATTGTTTTTTATTTTAATATTTTTTAAAATATAATTTATTCCTGTGACCAAAGCTGAATTTTCAGCATCATTCCTCCAGTCTTCAGTGTCACATGATCCTTCAGAAATCAATTTAATATACTGATTAGCTGCTCAAGAAATATTTCTGATTATTATCAATTTTGAAAACAGTCATGCTGCTCCATATTTTTTTGGAAACAATGATTTTTTTCAGTGTTCTTTGATGAATAGAAAGTTCAAAAGGACAACATTTATTAGAAATAGAAATAGACCATTAAAAGTACTTTTAAGCAATAGAATATATCGCAACAAATATAACAAATATAATCAATTTCAGCGTGTGTGTGTGTGTATA
Organism: Zacco platypus; assembly: GCA_038088235.1. Lineage (NCBI taxonomy): Eukaryota > Metazoa > Chordata > Actinopteri > Cypriniformes > Xenocyprididae > Zacco > Zacco platypus. The sequence continues at coordinate 10,776,426 of CM076067.1, forward strand.
TATATATATATATATATATATTACATATATAAACTTTTATTATTATTACTAACTTTTTTCATTTTATACATTTATTTATGTATTATTAATGATTTTCTTTCTTTTTTTCTCTTCCTTAAAATTTGGTCATAAATAAAAAAAAATAAAAAATATATATAATAAATTAATTAATTAATTAATTAATTAAAAAAATTATATATATATATATATATATATATATATATATATATATCTCATTTGCTTCATATTTAGTAAAAAATAACCAACATTTCTACAAAAATAACAAAAGAAAAAGTAACAAATAAACTTATTTGTTAAAATGCTGCATTTCTAGTGGCATTGCAGATTTTTGTAGCAAATAGCCCTCTGGTTCACCGAAGACAATCTTCTGTGCTCATAACATATTTAGTGCTATAAACATGAACATCATGAGAATTGTCATCATAAGTCAGTCTTGATCCAGCATCCTCACAGTGAGGAAAAACACTGTAACCTTGGTGAATGGGAGGACTGAAATATATTCCCCCTTCCCACAGTCCACCTGGCACAGATAAGCAGAAAAAGCCAATCTCCAGATAGCCGGTGATTCCGGCCCATCCGTCTCTCAAGGCATCACAACAGAAGATATTGAAATAATAACTCAGGGATTACCAATATGTCAGTGTAGAGCTTCCTCATCTCCTCACACCTCTTCATCAGCTGTCTGAAATCGGCCTCATGCTTCTCGATGGCCATCTAGAGCCGGAGATAAAGGAAGAGCAGGTGTTACGGGTGTGCGTTTTCCGTCTTTCTGTTTTTTGGAGAGGCAGCACTGGCATTCTCAGCGCTCTCAGCCTCAGAGGCTTTTGATCACTGATATTTCTCTCCAACCAGACCACATCAGAAAAAGCTTTTATACAGTCAAAAGGTGTATCAAACCACAAGCTCACAAGGGTTTGTGCATTATGCGATCTAGATTAACTTCCTTTCTCTATGGAGTTGAGCAAGAAAGAGACAGTGCATTGGATTATTTTTTTTTAAGAATATCCTGGCCAGTCTTTTCAATATGATGAAAATAAATAAGGACAGGAGCTGTCAAGCTCCAAATGGACTAAAAAGGAGCATAAAAGCATTATAATGTATTATATAGTCATATGATTACTTACTGAGAGGAAAAGACTGAAATTTGAGACATTATTCACTGAGGGAAGTAGCTTTATCCAATTTGAGTCATTCTTTCGAACCAGTTCACAAAATCTGACTAAAGTTCAACTAAGTGTTAATTAAAGATCCAATCACAGTCATTATCAGCTCACTGAAAAAGTGATGACTTAAATTGCAAAGAGGTTGAATATATCACACAAATAATATAGATTTTTTTTTTGCATTCTTTTGTAGTAAGGAAAAAATTAAATTCCCAATTATGGCTATTGCATTAAAAATATAGAATAGTACATAACTCAAAATTTTGTGTTTGTGTTCCACTGAAGAAACTACTTGAATAAATCATAGAAAACATGACATCATCTATGCTTTCTTTCAAATTCATATTCAGACCAAGTAATTAGATTATGTGATATGGAAGCTTATTTCCACCACTAAATAAAAATAAAAAAGGTAATTGTGACTTTATCCCACAATTCTGACTTCTTGTCTCACAATTGCAAGTTTACATCTCGCAATTCTGACTTCTTTTCTCAAAATTGCAAGTTTACATCTCGCAATTCCGACTTCTTTTCTCAAAATTGCAAGTTTACATCTCGCAATTCCGACTTCTTTTCTCAAAATTGCAAGTTTACATCTCGCAATTCCGACTTCTTTTCTCAAAATTGCAAGTTTACATCTCGCAATTCCGACTTCTTTTCTCAAAATTGCAAGTTTACATCTCGCAATTCCGACTTCTTGTCTCACAATTGCAAGTTTACATCTCGCAATTCCGACTTCTTTTCTCAAAATTGCAAGTTTACATCTCGCAATTCCAACTTCTTGTCTCACAATTGCAAGTTTACATCTTGCAATTTCGACTTCTTTTCTCAAAATTGCAAGTTTACATCTCGCAATTCCAACTTCTTTTCTCAAAATTGAGATATAAATTCACAATTGTGAGAAATAGTCAGAACTGTGTGTTATAAACTCACAATTGCGAGATATAAACTTGCAATTCTGACGTTATAACTTGCGTGTTATTAATTCAGAATTGCGAGATATAAACAATTCTGAGAAAAAAAGTCAGAATTGCAAGAATTCAGACTTTTTAACTCACAATTTGGAGAAAAAAAGTCCGAATTTTAAGATAAAAAGTCGCAATTATACTTTCTTATTTTTTATTCGGTGGCGGAAACAAGCTTCCATGATGTGATGTGCAATAATACAAGGAAAAGATAATTGGGGAAATTTTACCTTTAGGTCTTTGACGAATTTGGGGTCCTGATTGCCTGCGTTTTTCCGTTTTTGTGCTTTCCTGTTCCTGACCTTCTGAAACTCGTTCTTCACTACTAAATGGTGACAAAAGGGGGAAATTTCTGTTTGAGGACATTTATAATGGACCAACTAAACTCTATGAATAAAATTGCAATGCTTTTATGCATTAATGCACAAGCAAGCCAAGGTTTGAATCTAATGCTCAGCTGATTAAAAAGTTGAATGAACTGTCAAACCACACTTGAATATAACAGTGAAAGGGTTTGTTGATATTCTGAAAGCAAAAGTGTTCAATCAAGCATCAAAAGCATCTACGAAACAAGTTTGGTGCAGCAGCATCACAAAATACATCAGATAAGACCACGTACCATCCACCTCTGCTGTTAGACCTTTAACCGAAGCTGCAGGAAAACCACAGACACACAATCAGAAGACATTCAATCAAATCAGCCCGAAAAACAAAGAAAGTTTGATTAGAGTACCTCCAGGAACAGTCTCGAATTCTGCAAGCTCCAGGAAAAAGGTGGCCAAACGTGGTTCTCGCAACATGATCTGCTCAACAAGGGCATGCAGCAAGGTGAACTTCCGATTGTTCCCGCGCAGCTGAGAGAGCTGGAAAAGGGAGGGAAAAACAAATGAATGTGTTGTTCATGCACCTGCACTTGAAAAAAGATGGTAGATTTACTGTGTTCCAAAACTTATTGAGCTGCCCTATGTAGGCATCAAAGACACTCATTTTGACACATAAAAATATTTAATTTAAAGTCATTTATAAATATAAAATAAACAAATATAAAATGTATACTTATAATATGTGATAAAAAATTATAATTTTATGATATATTTACTATATAGTAGTAACCTAGTAAAACTAGTTAGCTTCACACTTCTTTTGATTTATATATATACTATGAATACTTGTATGCAATACTGAAATGAATATGTAATGCATTGATAAAAACACTTTCTTAATATAATTTATAAATATAAAATGTATTATACATTTATAATACGTGAAAACAATTTATTTATATTTAAAAATGGATTTTCTATGTCCAAAACCTAGTGAGCTGCCTATGTAGGGAACATTTTAAGGCAAGAGGCAGAAGAGGCAAGAGAAATAACTATAAATAATCTTGTATTCCATTTAACGCTGGAAAAAGTAGATCATAAATATTATCATTTAATATACTTTATAAATATGAAATATTGTTTTTATATTAAACATGTATGATGTATTTTAATGCTTATTAATGCCATTAACAACATATTAAGTCTACTGGAATCGGTTGTCTGTCATGTGCCATTCCTGTGACAGAGAGAGTTGCAAAATTGGTCTAAAAGACTTTTACATTGAAAGACTGAATTGTTGTGAACACGGAACAAGACGCAACTGACTAACGCTTTGACTAGAGCTGTCAGTCACAGGAAAACCCATTAACTCTTAAAAGGACAAGATATTGCAGCGGACATTTTTTTTATTATGAACACTGGGTGAAAATGCTAAATCTCGCTCACTCGATCTCTTTCTCGTGGTACTCTTCTACAAAATACAGTAAGCCTCAATGAACAATATCAATTGACCTTTCGCAAAGACCCGCCCCCTTTAGTTACTGTTGCTATGTCCGACAATCCATGCGCTCTGACGCCACACATCATGTTCTCACGGGGTGAAAAATACATCATGGAGCAAAGAGGACACTGACAACGTATAAAACAGTTTCATATTTAACATATCGTAATTTTTTAAAGAAGTTTAATCAATAAATAGCGTATAGTGTCTCTTTAATGTGTGGTGACAGATCGCTGTAGCTCCTTCAAGATCATCTCTTCATACTAGTTCATTTATAGCATCAAATAAACATGAATGAACATCAGAAGGAATGTTGTTTCAAGCGCGGAAAGACGTGAGTACACACAATTTTTCAAGTTCAAGTTCACCAACGTTAATCTACTAACTCCCCTGACTGCTTTGTCGGACAAAATGGCGGATTCAGGGTTATGATTGGTCAGATCGCCTGTCAATCAAACTGTTTGCGAAGAGTCAATTGACCATCCGATCAGCTTCGGCCTTACCGTTACAAAACATCGAAAGCTCAGCCGAACAGCTGATCATAGCTGTACAGGGTGGTTGTTCTATGTCATCTCTATAAATATATCTAGTAATAAAGCTAATGCAAGGGCTAGAAATCAATTTATCCTTCGCTGAAACTTTGCATCGACAGACGCCACGGGAGTACAAGCACTTTGGAAAGGAGAAAACGGCGTGGCCCCTATGTGAGCGGCCCCTTAGAAGGTAGCTGTCTATGTAGGCAGTGAGCCAGAGCTTTGAGAACGGTTGGTCATATATCCCCAATCAAATATCCCATCTGACCAGAGGGTGTTAAATTTAGAGGATCAGGTAAACAAATATTTATCTTGGGTGTGAGTGTGCATTTGTGAGAGTTTATGCACGCACATGCGCGCATCTTTGAATACCAATACCTTGCCCAAGGCCAGAGAAAGAGTGAGGTTTGACAATTCAACACCCACGTGCATATTACCATCGACTAAAAATGGCAGAAGATAATGTCCTTGTACCGAAGAGCACCTCTATTGTGTGCGCATGTGAAAAAACGATTAACATTTTTCCAAAAGGATCTCCTTGACATCTCAGAGGTTCTGCTCTCTGATTAACCATACAGACACAATGCAAATGCTGTCGGATGTTGCAGCCTCTCACGTGTGTGTTTTTAAAGATTGAGAATTTGTACAGTAGGCTAAAGCGTGATGATGATGATGATGATGATAAAGAACGCATGTCTTGAGTCATCATGCAAAATAAATATAGCTGCTAATTCACTCTTAACATGAGTAACTTGAGCACTGAATATTAATTAAATAGTGATGAATGCAAAACACTCTTAACTCAATTGCATCTTCTTAAAGGAAGAAAATGTAAAGCGAGAATGCGTGCCACAAAAATCAGCAAGCATGTTCAAGAGCGATTGTTTCAACTGCTCTCCATATCAAGAGGCCTGTAGAGAACAAGAGCGGCGATATATCAAGCTCTCTAGACCCATTCTTTATGGTAATGCATGTAGACATGAAGCCACTGCGACAATTTCAGCAGCCGCTCATTTAGAGCTCACAGGGGGCTAAATGCTCATCTTCGGATGGGTGCAAAAGGGGGCTGTACTCTGTTTCTAGGTTGAGTTGTTTACTATTTCAATACCAAATTATTCTACAAAACTAATGTTGTAACATTGATACATAATCAGAACTGTTTCTTGAGCTTAGGATGATTTCTGAAGGATCATGTGACACTGAAGACTGGAGGAATGATGCTGAAAATTCAGCGTTGATGACGTCACAGGAATAAATTACATTGTAAAATATATTCAAATAGAAAACAGTTATTTTGAATTGTACTAATTTTTCACAATATTACTGTTTTTACTGCGTTTTGGTCAAATAAATGCAGCCTCGGTGAGCAGAAGAGACTTTCAAATACATAAAAAATCTGACCAGACCTTTAAATGGTAAAATATTTATTTTCAATTATTTTATGAGAAAAGAGACCAATCAAAATCAAGTATAAAATGTATATATAAAGTTTATTTATATATATATATATATATATATATATATATATAGGTCTAAAATGTTTTTCTTTAAACTGTGACATAAAAAAAATTAAAATGTCAATGTATAGAATTAAGACACCGAATAGAATTAAATTTCATACACTGCACTGATAAAAGCAATTGGGTGTTGAAGTAAATATTACAAATGTAATTTCTACATGAAAAAGTTCAGGCAAGAAAAAACAGTAAATTCTATATTGGTACTCAATTCAAGCTTGTAGAAATTAAAGCGTAAATATCAACAATATAAAATTAAGTAAAACCTACTCAACTTTTCAGATACTGGTGTTCCCATCATGCACTGGGGCATGAATAATTTATACAGTTGATTTGTTTTTTAGCTGTTTCGCAGCTGTTTTTACACGGTTTTCGCGTTGCGTTTGTTGTTAGGTTCAGTAGCTTGTGTTTTTGTGACATCTGGAGCTCATTTTCTACTCAAAATGACATTCATACACAAAAACAATTTATCAATTATCAAATGTCATTTAGTTTTGAAGTCTGTGTTCAGATGAGTGTCGCTTTAATTCAATTATGTAGATATGGTGTTAGTCTATTATTTGAGTAAAGTTAATATTGTTAAATTTACTTAACTTAGTCAAGCAGATTTTACTTAATTCTATATGTGAAATTGAGTAATATCAATTTAATTTCGTTATGAATGTTAAGTTCAATAGTAAGTATATTTTACTTGATAATAACAGGAGCAGTAGCAGTAAAATTTACTTAAAATGGGTTAAATGTGTGCAAATTATTATTTTCAGTGAGGTAACATGATATATTAAGTGATGAACATGTCAGGGTAGGGTGTTTCATTCATCGCCAAAGCTGCCCTGTACAGTTTTACTTCTTCACAGAGTAAGAATGCTGTTTTGTTCATTCACTGTCATGTTTCTCTGGAGGACGCACAGAGCCGGGGCGCTCACCTCATTAGCAAAGGAGGAAGTCATTCAGCTTATTGTGCAAGTGCCCTTAAATCTTGCCACTGAGGAACTGGATTTTCAGCATCCTGGCTGCAAAAATCGATACAAATTACCACTGTGTGTCACTAATGACTCGGTGAGCTCTGAAAAAAGCCATGTCGCGTGGCTAATGAATTGGGCCGCTGCGGCAAGGGTTTGTAGAAATGAACAACAAAGAGAAACCCTAGGTACCGCATGTTTGATTTGCGTAGTGGATGGAGTCAAACAAACATGACAAAGCCATAGAGTATTGGGAATTATGTCACAATATGATACATGTCACATGGCAAAAAATAGGTTTCTGTAATTAGTAGTATTACATCATTCATTCATCCTCTTTTCCAGCCAATCACAATGTCTCTTTTGTCTTTAAAACCCCACTGAGGCCATGTTTTTCTATGCTAGCAGTTCGCAGAGTGTGTTATTTCCCACCACCACCCCAACGCCCACCAGTCTAGGTCCCTGTCCAACAAAAAACTAGACGACCGTCTCAATTCATCACCTCCAGGCTGAGTCAATGTTGGAGCATAGGCTCTCGCCCTTGCCATCTAACGGCAGGCTCTGATGGCTCTCCGTCCTCCTCCTTACACGGACAGCATCAGTGCCAAAAGGACCTTTTGTCATGTTTTACAAAATAAAATATTTTGCTTTTCTTAATCAGTTTGTGTGACGAGCAGAGCGGGCGAGAGCCGTGAGGGAACGGCGCGCTACACCGGTCTCGTATCTCTCACGGAGGAGCTCCGGAAGCATAAAAGAGGAGCGACAACAGTGAAGGACGAGAGAGGACCAGGCCTGGACTTTATGTTGTGTTTTTATTTTGTTTGTGTGGGTGGCAGTCGCCGTGAGGAACTTCGGACCGTTTACTTTCGTTTTATTGTTTGTTTTTGAGTTTATTAAAATACGTTGAATGTTCGCTGGTTCCTGCCTCCTTCCTTCCATTGAACCCCGTTACAGTTTGTTTTTGAGTTTTTCTGGTCTTTTAGAACTTAAAATCTTATTCACTTTCTTTAAGTTACTGATTTTTAACACAAACATTTTAAGATAGACTTATATGTATGCACACTGCCATTCAAAAATTTGGGTACGATTTTGTACGTTTTTAAAATAAAAAATGCTTACTAAGGCTGCATTTATTTGATTAAAAATATAAAAATATAAAAGAATTATTATTACAATTTAAAATAACATTTCTATTTGACTACTTCTTAAAATGTCATTTATATATATATATATATATATATTTTTTTTTTTTTTTTTCTTTAAGCTGTAAAAAAAGCTGTATTTTCAGCATCATTCCTCCAGTCATCGGTGTCACATGATCCTTCAGAAATCATTCTAATATACTGATTTGCTGTTCAAGAAAAATTTCTCATTATTATCAATGTTGAAAACTGTTTTGTAGACAGCATGTTGCATTTATTTTAAGGATTCTTTAACTATATAGGAATTTCAAAATAACAGCATTTATTTGAAATAGAAATCTTTCATACCATTATAACTGTCTTTATTGTCACTTTTGATCAATTTAATGCAGACTTGCTGAATAAAAGTGTAATTTCTTTTTAAAAAAAAAAAAAACATGGTTTGAATAGTAGAATATGTGAGAGAGGGTATTTCAGCAGATGTGACTATTTTTTCAGTTCGTTTGTGTGCGAAACTGTGTGACCAAAAACAGAGACTGCTGAAAACTGGAAAACATTATATTGAAAAAATCTCTACCTATATTATTAGTAACCCTCAATGCTTTTACCAAGGCTGAGCAGATAAAACAGCTGGAGGAGAAATGAAAACTGGTGGAAAGAGAAAGAGAAATAAAACCTGCATGCCAATAAGATGCTTTATTTGCCCTGGCTCTCCTCGCCGTCCCCCAAAGGTCATTTGCTAGCGATGCGGGTCCTACCTTAGTTAAGGATGAGAGACGAAATCCCTTGGCCCTGTCCTTGCCTGCGTTCTGGTTGAGGTAATTGCCCACAGCCAGAAGGTACTCCAGCACACTGACAAATGACTCGCAAGCCCACAGCTGCTGGCACATGCGGATCTTCTGGATAATCAGCTGCAAGACAAACAGAGGCCAGAACATGTCATCTCCAACTAATCGAACTGCAAACTTTTCCTGCCTCTCACTTAACAGCCATAGACACTTAAGCACAGAGAGGATTTCTCAGCGGTCTTGTTGACACAGACCGTTCTTGTCGAGTGTGTATCAGAGCCTACACAGGAAGTGCTGTAATAAATTATTTGAAGCAGTAAAAAAAGTTAAACCTGAGCATTTGTGGCCGTTAGGTTAAGGGTTTCTAACTGAAATAACGAGTACAAGGTACCATCAACGACTACCATCCGTCAACAACACACTTAAATCAGGGCTATTACAAGAGTGCTTGATGATTATATATGTGTTAAATCAAAACTCTGGAATGGAATAGTGACTAAAGACCCGTTCTCACCAAGAACGATAACTGTTAAGATAACTATATTTGCGTCCACACCAACGGTCTGTTTATACTAAGCTCACACGCTACTGTTTCAAAGTGTATCGGTTTTATCGTTCAACAGCTGAAAAAAATCATTCAGAAAGTGTGGTGTGGACTCTGAAGCCCGTTTCCACCACTGAAAAAATAAAAAGAAGATTATTGTGACTTTCCATCTCACAATTCTGACTTTTTTTCACAGAATTGTGAGATATAAACTCACAATTACGAGTTATAAAGGGTTAGGTTAGGTTAGGTCCAGAATTCGTACTTTTTTTATATCTCACAATTCTGACTTTATAACTCGTAATTTTGACTTTATAACTCGCAATTGTGACTTTATAACTCGCAATTCTGACTTTACAACTCGCAATTCTGACTTTACAACTTGCAATTCTGACTTTACAACTCGCAATTCTGACTTTACATCTCGCAATTCTGACTTTACAACTCGCAATTCTGACTTTATATCTCGCAATTGTGACTTTATAACTCGCAATTCTGACTTTACAACTCGCAATTCTGACTTTACAACTCGCAATTCTGACTTTACAACTCGCAATTTTGACTTTATAACTCGCAATTCTGACTGTACAACTCGCAATTCTGACTTTACAACTCGCAATTCTGACTTTACAACTCGCAATTTTGACTTTATAACTCGCAATTCTGACTTTACAACTCGCAATTCTGACTTTACATCTCGCAATTCTGACTTTACAACTCGCAATTTTGACTTTACAACTCGCAATTCTGACTTTACAACTGGCAATTCTGACTTTACATCTCGCAATTCTGACTTTACAACTCGCAATTCTGACTTTACAACTCGCAATTCTGACTTTACAACTCGCAATTCTGACTTTACATCTCGCAATTCTGACTGTACAACTTGCAATTCTGACTTTACAACTCGCAATTCTGACTTTACATCTCGCAATTCTGACTTTACAACTCGCAATTCTGACTTTACAACTCGCAATTCTGACTGTACAACTTGCAATTCTGACTTTACATCTCGCAATTCTGACTTTACAACTCGCAATTCTGACTGTACAACTTGCAATTCTGACTGTACAACTCGCAATTCTGACTTTACATCTCGCAATTCTGACTTTACAACTCGCAAGTCTGACTTTACAACTCGCAATTCTGACTTTACAACTCGCAAGTCTGACTTTACAACTCGCAATTCTGACTTTACAACTCGCAATTTTGACTTTACAACTCGCAATTCTGACTTTACAACTGGCAATTCTGACTTTACATCTCGCAATTCTGACTTTACAACTCGCAATTCTGACTTTACAACTCGCAATTCTGACTTTACAACTCGCAATTCTGACTTTACATCTCGCAATTCTGACTGTACAACTTGCAATTCTGACTTTACAACTCGCAATTCTGACTTTACATCTCGCAATTCTGACTTTACAACTCGCAATTCTGACTTTACAACTCGCAATTCTGACTGTACAACTTGCAATTCTGACTTTACATCTCGCAATTCTGACTTTACAACTCGCAATTCTGACTGTACAACTTGCAATTCTGACTGTACAACTCGCAATTCTGACTTTACATCTCGCAATTCTGACTTTACAACTCGCAAGTCTGACTTTACAACTCGCAATTCTGACTTTACAACTCGCAAGTCTGACTTTACAACTCGCAATTCTGACTTTACAACTCGCAATTCTGACTTTACATCTCGCAATTCTGACTGTACAACTTGCAATTCTGACTTTACAACTCGCAATTCTGACTTTACATCTCGCAATTCTGACTTTACAACTCGCAATTCTGACTTTACAACTCGCAATTCTGACTGTACAACTTGCAATTCTGACTTTACATCTCGCAATTCTGACTTTACAACTCGCAATTCTGACTGTACAACTTGCAATTCTGACTGTACAACTCGCAATTCTGACTTTACATCTCGCAATTCTGACTTTACAACTCGCAAGTCTGACTTTACAACTCGCAATTCTGACTTTACAACTCGCAAGTCTGACTTTACAACTCGCAATTCTGACTTTACAACTCGCAATTCTGACTTTACAACTCGCAATTCTGACTTTATAACTCGCAAGTCTGACTTTACAACTCGCAATTCTGACTTTACAACTCGCAATTCTGACTTTATAACTCGCAATTCTGACTTTACAACTCGCAATTCTGACTTTATAACTCGCAATTCTGACTTTACAACTCGCAATTCTGACTTTACATCTCGCAGTGCAGTAAGAGTTGTCTGCTATTCGAATCAACAATGGAGATTAAAAAATGCGCCCAATGGACCGACGAATATATATATATTATATTTGTACATAAAATATTTATATTTATATTTAAAATGTAAATTATATATCAATATAAATATACATTTTTTAAATAGATACATGTATGTGTGTGTATTTATATATACATAATAAATATACACAGTGCAAACAGTGTAAACACAAACTTATTTTGGATGCGATTAAGCGGGATTAATCATTTGGCAGCACTAGTCAGAATATAAAATCATTTTAAATAAATAAAAAAAGATAAAGATAAAAAAATAAAGGTTTTGAAATACTTAAAATAATCAAAATGGCCGCAAATGATGCGTCATGCTGATTTCACGGCGATGTACAGACACCAAAACGCGTAAAATAAATGTCCATATTCACACCATTGCACTTGTCTAGAAATAAAGCATTAGGTTTAGTCTGATAAATTAACACTGAACTCATCAGTATGATCAGTAGGATCAGGATGTGAATGTGTAATATTCCCAAAACCGCACTGGATTATTTCCAAGTAACTTTACCAAATTAGATACATATCATATTCATTTAGGCTGTCTGATTAACATTCCTATTAATACCACAAGTAACAAGTTTATGAAAAAGCCCTTGTGATTTAACCAAGATAAACAGGTTAGGCCGAAAGGAGGCTTTGTGAGCTGCTAGCATTAATTGCCATCGCGGTTTGCGGTATTAGTTTGATATTTTCCAGCCTGTCTAACAAGCAGGTGTACTGAACCCCTGAGTAAAGCGCAACAGCGGAGAGAGCATCCAAAGGAAAAAGTCCTAACACAGCTTGATTTGACGTCTACGATCTATGAGACAAACCATTAGACCATATGCTCATCTGTTTCCATCGTAACCTCAGCCTCAATCCATTACCTTCGAGCCCTCTCATTCATTTCCACCCGGTGATTCACACCTTTAAACTCCAATTTAACCAAAGCTAGCTATGCTAATCAAGTTCCAGTGGGCGGAAACTTCAGCTAAGCTTCTGGCGTTTTTTATTTTGGTTTTCTCAAGCTCCTGTGTTTCGCTAACCTCATGAGCTCTTTGAGCGTTGCACACTCTCTGTTTACTAAAAGCTCACAATGCCACAAGGAGTTAGCATTCCTTTGACAGCTTTTAGACAAAGCACAACACACCTAGAGAGCTCTTCAGTATTCCCCGCTCTAAGCCAGACCAATTTTACACCCTAGCACCCAGCCTGTCAGATGGTGGCTAAATCCGCCTTAATGTTACAGGTTTAAAAAGTCAACCATGTCAGACAATCTCATGGATTTAATAGCAGTGGTGGAAACAGAACTCTGCGTACTTGTATTGGGAACTCTTTAACAATGGAAGACTTTTTCGTGGGGTCTAAAATAAGTTACGCTCTAACATTTTCAGACACAAATAGCGTGGATCTTAAAGGGATAGATCACCCAAACGTGATGACTCATGTCATTCAAAAGCTGTTTGACTTTCTTTCATCTGCAGAACGCAAAAGGAGATATTTTGAAGAATGTTGGGATCCAAACAAACATTGGACCCCATTTACTTTCACTGTATAGACAAAACATGTTCCACGGAATAAAGCAAGTCATACAGGGTTGGAACGACATGAGGGTGAGTAAAAGATGACAGACCCTCATTACATGTCGTTCCACAGCCGTAAGACCTTCGCTCACCTTCAGAACGCAAATTAAGATATTTTTGGTGAAATCCGAGAGTTATTTGACTCGTCCGTAGATGTCAATTTAACCGACAGTTTCAAGAAAGATACTAAAGACAACAGTCGATGTGACTGCAGTGGTTCAACCTTGATTTAATGAAGCGATGAGAATACTTTTTGTGCGCAAAAACAAAAATAATGTCTTTAATCAACAATTTCTTCTCTTTCCTGTCATTATCCTTACGTCCCTTACGAAAAGAAAATATATTTTACTATATATATATAAGAATGATCAATATATTAAATGATTTAATGGTATTTTTGAAAATATACAGAATAATGTATTTAATAATACATAAGGAATTGCTGCTTTTCATATAATGAACAAAAAGTGACAATATATTTATTAATATATCATAATGTATGTAATTTTATATTCAATAATACACTTCATAATATATAGATGTATATGTGATCAGATATGGTGCATATGTAAATATAAATACAATATAAAATAAATATATATAATATATATAAATAAATTGCAGATATATAGAGAAATATATCATCTTTCTTATATTTTATAATTATTTACATTATAAATGGTGCATATTTTCAAGCTAGTTAAAAGCACAAGCACACCTGAATGTACTAAAGTATTTAGCAAAGACACCTTTACTTTTAAAATAAATAACAGTCAGAAGCAAAGCATGCTGGGAACTAGAAATCGGCTGTCATGGAAAACTCATTCCGTGAATATATGCATATATGTGTGTACAATACATTCACATTCATATAGGAACATGTATGTGAAATATATATATATATATATATATATACGTAATAAAGGATAAAACTTTATGAATATTACAAGTAATGCTATTTTTGTCTTCAATTCTAATTATTTGTATATGTATCAATATATATATATATATATATATATATATATAATCCATACATGGTCACTGCATATATTGCAGTATACTGAAAAATATAAGCCCTATTTTCTCTGATATATAAAAGTTTTATGTAATATATTACATTATATTTTGCTGTATATTCCTATATTTAATAATGAGTCAGCATTCTGATGTACAACCTGGAAGCGCTGGACTTACACAACATGAGAAAGACACCGAAGGGAAGATATTGTTGAATAAAGTTGTTATTTTTGTTTTGTTTTTGTATATTATAATATATATGTATATTTAAAAATAGAGCATTTAATCAGACATTGTACTGCCATCACAACCTTAGATAGATTTTTGAAATATGATGAGTCTAAATAAATAAATAAAGTAGCCGGGCTTGTCAAACTAAATTCTATATGGAAGTGAATTTCCAGATATACATTCTCACCACCAACTCAAATTCCGTTATCTTTGACGACAGTCTGTGACACCACCGAGCAGAGCAAGGTGGACAGAACAGCTACATCGGCTAAAATAGCTGTCAATTCCCTGAGGCGAAAAAACTTAAGCCCTTACTGACTCTCAAACGCTGAGTCAGGCCTATTTCGATGCCATATAACACCCATAACCTCTGGAAAAATCCCCCACATGTCCATGATCCTGACCTCCACACTTACTGGCTTAAACTTCCAGGCCTCGTTCCGTACATAATCATCTGTTCACACAGAAAAGCTTCAGAAGATGAATGTCATGTCTCTGCATACCTTTAAAACACTACATTTGTTCATTAGAGGGATTTCAGAGCAGTGAGTGAACTTAACATGAGAGAGAAATGTATTAATGGTGCAGAGTAGAGGAGCCAGGTGGGTATAAGGGACTCAAATAAAAACGAACTTTTGAGATGCATTGAAAGTACAAGAGTGATTTCAACTTCTTTTTTTTCACTCGCAGGTAGAAAAAGCCTTCAGAGTGCTCTTTGGGCAACATCTCCTTCTCCCCGGCACTACCTCTCTCTAACTAATAAATGACTTGAAGGAAATTTGCCATTAGAAACTCCTTCAGCCCACTCTAAGTGCTGATTCGTTGGGAACAGAACCCCTGTGTATTAATGCACGATACTTTTTTTTTTTTTACCTCAAGTCCATTTCATTTATATTTTCCAAGCACCTGCTGTCTGCCAAGATTATCTTTTGCATTAGTAAATGAGCTTTTTATTCTTTTCTCTTTGTTTTTTTCCCTCCTTCGTTCAGCTGTGCGCCTCAGGAGCCACCTTTGCGAAGCTTCAATACTGATTTCCTCCAGGCGTACTGTGAGACTTGAGTTCACATGAGATTGTTTTTCCACAAACAAACTTTTCATTTTCTTCTTCCGTCAATCATAATCATAAGCGCAGTGCTAACTGTAAAAACAAATGCCAGCGCATACACAAACATGCAAATGAATATATGCGCACACACATATAACTTAAAAGTAATAATGAATGCATCTAAAAGTGCCACTCTTGTATCATCTGAAACAAAATAAAAGCATTCTATATTGGCGGCGTTTTCTGAATGTGCCCTATCGGTAAGTAATTCAGTAGAGTTCAGAGAAAAAGAGAGGCAAAAGGCAACCGAGACAGGCTGACACAAACATGACTGACAGGTGCATATGAGGTGTTTGCAATGCGAGTCTGACCGGCGTGAGGTCCTCCATACAGATGGGCAGCTCTCGCAGCGTGAGCAGCAGGTCCAGGCGGGCGCTCAGGTCCGGGATGTTACACATCTGAGGAAGAGGTGATATCTCGTAAGACTGCCTGGACAATGTCACAAAGATATGCAGCAACACCTTCACACATGCTCAGCTTGGTTCATACGGGTGAATCTCAAAAATAGAAAATGAAAAAATCCAGTCATATTGCACACCAAAATCAAAAGCGAACAAAAACCGAAAAGTATATATTATATTTTAAGTATACTTTAGGAGCCTTTTAAAAACGTTACAATAGGATTCTACATGCATACGCCGTAAAATCCGCCGTTATATTGTTATCCAACAATTTTGCTTTTGTCAAATTAACTTTAATTAATGCGGTTCAGAGAACTTAATATTTTGAGTTTCTGTTGATTAAATCAATCGCCTTCGTTGTGTTAACTCAAAATTGAAAAGTTTCAAGCAGGTAACTTACTTTTTAAGTTGAACCAACAATTCTTTTTTTTTTTACAGCATATAGGAATCATGAAGTAATACATTTTTATAATTTTTATTAATTAATAAACTAAATGTTAAATATATTAGTATATGAAGAGATGCATTTTTATGCATTATTTTCGTGATAATTATGTGAAAAATATATTTTTATTAAAATGAGTAAATTAGGTGGTGCAACAAATACGTATGGAAGTTTAAGTACATTTCCATTTAAAAAATTATATATTTTCTCTAGGGCTGCAATTAACGATTATTTTAATAATCGATTAGTTGGCCGATTATTTTTTCGATTAATCTGATAAAAATCCGATGACTGATTTTCTTTCTTTTTTTATTTTATTGACAAAAAACACATTATTGCACATCCTGTCCTTCAAACAAACGTGCCAATTGAATGCTATGAAAACACGCAGTGCTTAATTTCTAAGACCACCTGTCACAGAAAAGAGAACACAAATATTTTAGGGATCTGACAATAAGTCATTATTCACACATAATGTCCAAAACACTTTATATTTTGTTTGGCCTCCTTTGGCTTTGATAACAGCTTGTATTCTTGCTGGCATTGTTTTATATGTACTTTTCCACCGTCTCTGTTGTTATTTACTGTAATTGGGCATCTGGAAAAAGTGCTTTATTATTTTTTCTGTCTTTCTTGTTAAACGGTAAATTTGAAAATGTCAACAATATTTATATTTTAGCGTTAGAAATACTACTGTGACTAAACTGCTTACACATACTGGTGGATTAACCATTACAGAAACATAAAAATGATTTTGGCAATCATTAAAAGGTAGTGTTAGTTTCGGGCAGCTGTGGCACAAACCTTAAGTGGCGGTGGTATAATAAATTTAAGCACTGTATATAGTGAATATAGTTTAAATCTCTACTCTCTTTTAATCTCTATTAAAAAATAAGGTGACAATAAAGAGAATCAAAAATACAAACTCAGTGTTAACCAACAGTTACGAGAAATGTTCAGCAGGAACTCACACATAACCTCTTACTGTAATTTCTTTATCCTGTGCAAATAATAGAAACATCTTACATTTATTCAATCATGCTGTTATTCCTTCAGATACTACCATTAAATACTTGAATGACATACTGACTTTTAAACCTATATTGAACTTTCAACAACAGATATTTCAGCAAAATGAATATTTTTGCACTGAATATGAATTGTCTCCCTCTCTACCGCATTCCGTTTGTCTGACGCGGGCGCTCATTCAGTTACGTAAAGTTTGAAGTTTAATGCAGACTGTCAGGATAAACCTTTGTGCTCGCGTGAATTTTGAACATTTACTGATAAGGATATAGCCGTAGAATGAACGTTTTGCCTGATCATGATTAATTGCATCTTGCATCTGTATATATGCAAATAGCATATATGAAATTACCCGTATACACATACAGGTGGAGCTGGGGAAGTAGGAGGTTTCAGATGAACTTTGAAAGTGTGCTGCAAACTGCTCTAGGAAACACTGGCCAACGTCAAGCGCCTGACGGATCAAGCCATGTTAAACACGGAGCTAATGCGTTAGCTTGAAGCTTCAAATAAAGAGTTCTCATGTTTTGGGCAGTTTGGTTTACGCATCTTTACCGCAGCAGCTCACTCCGTTTCCTTCATTGTTTTTAAATGCATTTTGTCCATGGAAATGCGTTATTCATTACTGTAATTTGATAAGACTGGCGGAAGTTTTGCGTGCACGGTGGGCAGACCCGACTAATCGATAATGACAATAGTTGTCGATGATTTTCATTATTGATTATTATCGATTTTATCGATTAGTTGTTGCAGTCCACATTATGGTAATGGAAAAGATTTTTTTTGCATTACGCTCTTGAGATTTTGACAGCTTATTTTTCATGAAAATATGTCACAAAGCACAAAATCACAGTGATCCTGGTTTTTAATTAAACTGAACATGCTTTATAATTTTAGGCTTTTGATTTTGGGGAGAAATATGACATGTTTTTGACATGTTGCCAGAGATTCAGTCATTGACATTCAACAGGTTCCCAGATATCGGCTGAAATACAACAAATGATGTATTGCCCTCAGGTTAGATATGCACACATATATTTTAAGGTAAAGACATTTATATTTTACATGTTTTATGTATTATGCATCTCACATATCTGATGCATTTTAAGTGACCAGCACTGCTGGACGGTGTTCAAGTACGATATCATTATGCAGGGCTCATTATCCAGGAACGATGTTTGCAGAGAATCGTGAAACACTGAAAATCACTTCTATAAATCCCAGCCTCAAACCTTTGAAATGGACTGGCACTGCGATTAATGCATCACAGACGGCGTGTCCATGGTTGTTAAAATTACTAAAGATTCCTCTGAAACAGAAGACAGCAACTGCTAAATTCTCGTATAAAATCCCTTTATCAAGTCGAGTGGTTCATTTGCAGTGTGAAGATGAAGGTTAAGAATTCAAACCAACAGCTGTCAAATTAAATCCCCACATGGATTTTTCACATAATGAGGATCAGAAGAATTCGATGCACTTAGACGCATGAAAACATGGCCCTGCACACATAAGCTGACCTACCGACTGACTAGATGGCCCAGAATCTGTAGTAAGTAATGTATAATGTGGCCTAATATACATGAGAAATTTGATATGAGAATCTATACAATGGGAATGGTGCCCAAACAACAAAACCGTGTGGGACGCCTTTAGAAAATGCAGAGTAATCCTGATTAATGTTGACAACAATGTCTGGATGAATCTCATAAAGCCTGGTAAGAACATGTCAGGCATATTTCACCCCAAAAGTGAAATAAATAAAATAACAAATTACATTTTGCAATTGAAACATTACATATATAATATATATATTACATTAATTACACTGCACAAGCCAATGAGCTTACTGCTCAACATTTGGCCAGTGTTTCCTAGAGCAGTTTGCAGCACACTTTCAAAGTTCATCTGAAACCTCCTACTTCCCCAGCTCCACCTGTATGTGTATACGGGTAATTTCATATATGCTATTTGTATATATGCAGATGCAAGATGCAATTAATCATGATTAACTGATTTGACAGCACTAATATATACTAACATATATATATTACTATAAACAAATTAAACTAATTTAATATTTATACATATATATATATATATATATATATATATAAATATTAAATTAGTTTAATATATTTCTATATTATATATATATATATATATATATATATATATATATATATATATAATACAAATAACTAATTTAATATTTGATTGTCTTGAAAATAATGTGATAATGCAAAAACAAAACTTACTGTAAAAATTTAGGCTTAGTTTTTAACTTTTATGCAGTTTTTTTTTGCATTGAAGTATGCTGAAATATGATAATATCCTTTTTGTTTTTCATAATGAAAAGTTGCATTATTTAGGGAAGGTATTTTGAAATATTACAGACAAAAATAAAAGCACATCACATGTCTATCGCATCAGCTTGTCATCGGCTCCGTTATTTCAGCGATCAACCAGAGCGTGATGTCTTTACCTCCATCATGTACTGGTCCACCACATGCAGTTCAGTCACGTCTCCTTTGTGAGATTTATACATCTCAATGTCATCTGCGGTGGGCACATATCTGATGAAGAACACAACGAATGAAAACATGGCAAAGCACTGAAATGCCTGCCCTAATTTAGTTTTACATCGGTCCAACCTCTCCGCTTCATAAATACTTCATAGATGCCCATTTTAAGCATGCACAATTCTAAAAGGATGTCACACAACCCTTGTTCCTTTTTTACAGGTTGACTGCCTAGCGAGACTATTTTCTTCTACAAGATTGCCTCTTTCTCTCTTTGCATCTCTCCATCTAGTCCTCTGAAACGGGTGCATGCTACTCTGATTTCCACTGGCCCGAGGAACAGGGGTTGATTAAAAGCCGAGTTGCAGTCAGCTTGTATAAAGTGCTCAGGTAGTTGATGTTTGGCTGTTCCTGACTTGCATCCTGTTTGAACCCAGTTCACCTCCAAAATAGACCTGTGTTCAGGTCGTTTTAGTGTGTTTCAAATCCATACCACACTGACTATTTCATGAGCCCAAGGATGTTCCGATGGAGAAACTACAGCCACCTACCATTAATATTGCAGTTTCTGCTGGGACCATCTCGATTAAGATTGTATTCAAAAGCCCATGTGGCCGCACTTAGATATTCGACGTATTTTGGCTAAATAAATATAAATCTCTCAGTGGGTACATTAGATTATGCCTCCCGCATGCAGGTCGGCCTCCAGCAGTCATCTAAGGATGTTTCTTGCAGTCAAATGCAGAGGAGAAAGCATTTCTCCAGCTTCCCTCAGGGCATCTCAATAGTTTCCTTTTCCTCAAATAAATCAGATAAAAGTTTTATAAGCAGGCTGTTCTGTTAAGAGAGCCTGGCACATGTTCTTTTATATTAGCATTAAAGAAATGCTACGGTGTCTTCCTCAACATGAACTGCCCGTGACTTCTCATGGTCTCTGTGGTCTTTATTACATCTACCACTGGAGTATCTTACAAAACACAGACCGCACTCTGTTCCTTCACATTTAACCGTGGTCGGCTGATCTCTACCGCTACATTTTCATTTATATTTTATAAAAGGGTCATTGACTGATAACATGGACGGGAATCGTTTTTCAATATGCATGCATGCATAGTGGGATGTGTATCTTATAGAGTTTTTACCCTTAGCGGTCTTAAAAATATACTATTTAAAAAAAACTGTCGATTCTGGTCATAAAAGTGCATAAAAACTGTTAAATAAATATAAAATGTGCTTAAAATTGATTTAAATGGTATAATTTAGCACCTCACACTGTTACAATACAGTTCAAAAGTCAGTAAGATTTTTTTCAAGAAATTGGTAAATTAAGCATTAAAGTGTTAGTTCACCCAAAAATGGAAATTGTGTCATTAATTCCTCACCCTCATGTTGTTCTTCACAACACAAATTAAAATATTTTTTGATAAAATCCGATGGTTCAGTGAGTCTCTGTTGACAGCAAGATAAGTCAATAGAGACTCACTGAACCATCGGATTTCATCAAAAATATTTTAATTTGTGTTGTGAAGAACAACATGAGGGTGAGGAATTAATGACACAATTTGTGTTCTGAAGAAGAACGAAGGTCTTACGGGTGTAGAACAACATGAGGGAGAGGAATTAATGACAGAAATTTCATTTTTGGGTGGACTAACCCTCTAAATTGATCAAAAGTGAAAGACATTACAAAAAAAATCAACAATTCCGAAAAACAAAATTTCAAATATATATATATATATATATATAAATAAATCAGCATAATATTAAGAATATTATGAAATTTCTTGAGCAGCAAATCATCATGTTAGAATGATTTCTGTAGGATCATGTGACACTGAAGACTGGAGTAATGAAACTGAAAATTCAGCTTTGCATCATAGGAATAAATTACATTTTACACTAAAATAGAAAACAGTTATTTTAAATTGTAATAATATTTCATAACATTACAGTTTTACTGTATTTTCGATCAAGAGACAACAAAATCATTTTTAAAAAATCTTACTGAGCCCAAACTTTTGAACAGTATTGTATCACGGCTCAACTTGTCATTTAAACTTCCTAAACATAAAAATATATAACAAGCTAATAAACTGAGTTTGTACACAAATAAAGCACAAAAATAATAATAATTGAGGAAAACAAAGCTGTGCATTGTTCTCCCAGGCATACTTCGAACATAATTTGACAACAAATATGATAAATTCAGTGTTTTGCTATCAGACATACTGAAGAGGTTCCTTAAAGTCTTGTGCATCCAAAACAGAAGGTCATTTTCAATTAAAGATGCACCAGACCGGATCAAAGTGGAACATCCTTTACACATTTTTAAACTCGATTTAATGTGATAAGCCGTCTTTAAAGCATGGCACTCTTAAAGAGCGGCTGAAAAAGCAGCCAAAGACATCAGTCTGCATGTGTTCATAGACCAACAATTAATCAATACACATTCAAGACATGAACTATTGTGTCAGGTGTGGAGTCTGGCAGGCTGCTTTGTCTCCATGTATCTCTTACCTCCTGAGAGAGGCAATATGCTCGTCTGAGAGACCCCCTTCCTCTTCATTTATAATCAACAATTTGTCCTTGAGCTCTTTTGGATGCACAGGGAAACTTTTGAGGAAAATGTCTGTGGGGACAATACACAAAAAAAAAAAAATTATACACGCACACACAGTCAGTCGTGAGCAACTCTTGAAACAACCTCTCCTGACAGCACCTGCGATGAAAAACACCAAGAGCATTTTGAAGACAAAAGGGTTGTGTGCTTAATTACCTCTCTACACATGATCCAGGGAGAGCCAGATGCATGCTGATTTGCATTGTACAAAACATGAATTGATGGGAATTTCATTTTACCTAATAAACCTAGCTGTGCTGAAGCTGCAAACAGAAAAAAGGTATGAATAATGGGAGCTGTGGCGGCTGGGATGACGCTCATTACAGCAACATATTCACACTTTGATTGAGTGGCACCAGGTTCAAGGGTACAATTACAACGTTAAGCCTCTTTTTCCTGTTTGCACCAAGTTGCAGAACAGAGAAAAAAATTAGCATTTAATTCAGTATGAAAGGAAGGTTCTCTCATAGCATGTATGAAACAAAGAAAGATCCATTCTTATAAACATGTAAAATTCATAAACCTCACAAACACAAAACAGATTAACAGAGTATTTAGCATTCATGACCATTTTGATATTTGATGAGGTAAAAATAAAGGGTAGGTGTTGAATTTATTCATTGGCAATTAATTGACCCTTCGCAAAGACCCGCCCCCTTTAGTAACTGTTGCTATGTCCGACAAGCCATGCGCTCTCACGCCACACATCATGTTCTCACGCAGTGAAAAATACATCATGGAGCAAAGAGGATGCTGACAACGTATGAAACAGTTTCATATTTAAAACGCGATTTTTTAAAGAAGTTTAAACAATAAATACCGTGTGGTAGCTCTTTAATGTGTCGTGACAGATCGCTGTAGCTCCTTCAAGATCATCTCTTCATACTAGTTCATTTATAGCATCAAATAAACATGAATGAAAATCAGAAGGAATGTTGTTTCAAGCGTGGAAAGACGTGAGTACACACAATTTTTCAAGTTCAAGTTCGCCAACGTTAATCTACTAACTCCTCTGACTGCTTTGTCGGACAAAATGGCGGATTCGGGGTTATGATTGGTCAGATCGCCTGTCAATCAAACTGTTTGCGAAGGGTCAACTGGAACACGATAAGTATATTTCTTTGTAAAAAGAAAAAAATGTGACTACTACTTCACGTGAGCTTGATGATTAGTATTTTTTCTGAACAGTCATACACCCAATTTTAAAAAAGTGTGCACACTTAAAGTATTAGTTCACTATTTTAAATGAAAATGACCCCAAGCTTTACTCACCATCAAGCCATCCTAGATGTTTATGACTTTCTTGTTGTATGAAGACAATCGGAGCCAAACCGCCTTCGGTATTCTTCAAAAACTAACGTTACGTTTTTGTCAGTAATTTGAATACGGAAGGTGGTCTGGCGGAGGCTACATATTTTACCTCATAACTTGTTAAATATGGATATTTTTTAACACAAACGCATCGCTTCGCTTCAGAAGGTCTTTATTAACCCTTCGGAGCCGCGTGGAATATGTTAAAGATGGATGGACGTGGATGGAGACACTCTTCTTCAGCTCATCCTCGTTTGGTAGCGCATTACTGCCATTATAAAACTCAGATCCGTCAGGATATTTATTAACATTTCTTAGACTGTCTTCATCAAAAATAAGAAAGGGATGGCTTGAGGGTGAGTAAAGCTTGGGCTAATTTTACTTTGAAAGTGAACTAATCCTTTAAGCAACTTAGTTTTTACAAGTTTTTTCTCTCTGAAATGTGTCACTTTGGTTTTCAGTGGCATTGCATTGGTTTTTACATGAATGCATAAGATCTGATATGATTGTGTTCATCACAGATATGCTACCATCTTAATATTTTACTTAATTAATATAAATATTATATTTTAATAATTTGCTTCAGTACAATGACAATTTCAAAGCTAGTTATTTATTTTTTGGAAACACAAATATTGCACCGAAAAAAATTATAAAGTGAGAATAGCCCCTTCACTTGCATCACATATAATTTTGTACTTGTGCTTTTATGTGTCACTTTTGTAAAATTATATACTGTTCACTTTATTTCCTATGTATGTGATTGCACTGAAAACAGCCGGAGCTGGAGGGACTGACATGGACTAACTACAGTTCCTCACTCATGATTCCAGTAGCTCAGCACCAGCTGAACAGTCAAACCCCATGAAGTCTTCAAGCAATAATTGCGGCTCTAATCATGGGTTTTCAATTAGCGGTTTATTTTCTTCACGGGTGGTATATGCAGAAGGAGCAAAAGAGTACTATGATACAGCCCTTGAATTCAGAAATATCCAGAAGATTTTGTAGTCAAGGGGTGATGTTCACTTTAAAGCTATTAGCTATAGCTCTAAGAAAGATGGAAAGATCATTAAAAATGAGAACATACACACTCACACAAACATACATGTAGTGAGTCCAAGAGCCTGAGACCATTAGTGGAAATGCTTTAGCAGTTTTCTAGTTTAACACAAAAAAATCATTACAAATATACACTATATAGACAAAAGCTTTGAGACACCTGACTGTTACATTAACAGGGACTGTAATGAGAATTCCAAATACATAGACATTAATATCGAAGTTGCCGCCCTTCTGGCTCGCAATCTCCGTTCCAGTTCATCCCAAAGGTGTTCGATGGGGATTAGGTCAGGGCTAAGTGTGGGTCAGTCAAGTTCTTCCACACCAAACTCATCCAACCATGTCTTTATGAACCTTGCTTTGTGTACTGGGCCACAGTCATACTGGAATAGGACCTTCCCTTAACTGTTCCCACAAGCATTATCCAAAATGTCTTGGTATGCTGAAGCATTAAGATTTCCATTCCCCAAAAGTAAGGCGCCTAGCCCAGCGACTGAAAAATAGCCTCATACCGTTCTACCTTCTTCACCACACTTTACAGTTGGTGCAGTCAGGCAGGTAAATTTCTCCTGGCATCCACCAAACCCAGACTCGAATCACAGAAATGTGATTCGGCACTTCACAGAACACGTTTCCACCGCTCCAGAGTCCCGTGTTGGCGTGATTTACACCACTCCATGCGAAGCCTGGTATTGTACTTGCAGCTGCTCGGCCATGGAAGCCCATGAAGCTCCCGCCACACAGTTTTTATGCTGATATTAATGGCAGTGGAAACTTGGAACTCTATGGAATCAGCAGAGCGTTGGCGACTTTTACGCACCATATGCTGCAGCACTCGATTACCCCGCTCTGTGACTTTACGTGGTCCTCCGCTTTGTTTCTGCTGTTCCTAAATGCTTCCACTTTCCAATAATAACACATACAGCTGGCCTGGAATATCCGCGGTGGTTCAACGGATCACAAAACTCACTGTTTGGATCATATTACGGTTTTTGAGTCACGGATCATTTTCGGATCAGAGAGAAAAAAATGTAAAACTCAGCTTCCATTTAAAACTCAGTTTAAGTTCTCTGACACCACAGCAAAAACTATTAACATTTATTCATTTGGCAGACGCTTTTATCCAAAGCAACTTACAAGGAGAGCAATTAGGGGTTAGGTGTCTTGCTCAAGGGCACTTTTTAGTCGTGGTATCGAAGGTGGAGCAAGTGCTGCTCATTCACAATCCCCACCTTCAATTCCTGCCAGCATGGGAATCGAACCAGCAACCTTCAGGTTACAAGCCTGACTCCCTCACCATTAGGCCATGACTACCCCTAACTAATAACAGATAAAAGTGTGTAAATGGTTTAAAATCTATTGAATGTGTAAACTAGCAAGACAAAACACGTGCAAATGATAAAATTTCACTCTATGGCGGTTAAACTTGCATTTAATCTGCAAATCACATGTGTGGCGAACCGTTGAGCCTGGTCCGTATGGATTAACAATTATCTGTTTAACTGCCAGCACGAAATTATGTTTTATTAACAAAGTTCGGGAGGAACACATTGAAATGATCTAACTAATCACCACATCAGTCCAACAGCAAATCAACATTTCTACTCAATCAGCATGAGTGGAGACATATGATATGATATATGATATATATATCTGATTATTTGTAAGTGTGAACTCGTGAACTGACTTATTGCGAAGGTAGCATTCTGTCACAGAATCACACTTGAATTCACTAAGCTCTTCGGCAAAGCGATCCATTTTTTTCACAAATGTTTGTAAATGCAGACGGCATTGCATAAAGCTTAATTTTATACACTTGGTCTAATGGGTCTGGTTGAAACACCTGAATTCAGTAATTAAGACGTGTGTCCCAATGCTTTTGTCCATGTAGTCAACAATGAATGAAAAGATGATGTGTCCAAATTTGGTCACTGTCCTGCAGAGTTTAGCTCCAACCCTAATTAAACACACCTGAACCAGCTAATCAAGGTCTAACCAGGCATACTAGAACCTTACAGGCAGGTGGTTGGAGCAAAACTCTGCAAGACAGTGGCCCAAGTCTGGACACCCCTGCTGAAAATGGACACTTGAAATGGAAAATTTACATGAATTTCAGCACTTCTTAATATTTCATGCTTCAGCTTTAATGGCTGCAACACTCTATAATTTCCAAAAAATATGAGATGTTTCAAAGAATATCTTGTGCTTCAATTGAAGCATGAAAATCTGACCTTTGGTACAAAGTTCAGATGCTCAAAGTGACAGAATTGTAGTGAAATCCTCAGAATCTAATTCATCATGTGCCATATATTTACTTAAAATCTTCCAAAACGTTCTCATTATTTTCTTGTTTACATAAAAATTCCACGTAATCTCAGATTTTTGGACCCCACTAAACACAAAACTATATCTGAGGAAAAAGTTCTCTGTCACTGATGTCTTAAGATATCATTTAAGACATCAGTGACAGTAAACTTTTTCAACAAGTAATCGAGTATTTCATGTGTCACCTCTAGAGTTTAAGAGATGTCAAACTCAGATTTGCCAAGATGCCAAAGTCTGCAATTACAAGTCAGAGATCTTATCTTAAATCTCCAGAGACATGAAAGAGCAACCTCAAAGCAATAAAACTGTCCTCTGGATAAAAGTGCTGCTACTAATGATGACTGTAAGTTTGTGTTAAAAGTCTCAATAGAGTCCTCAAAAGTGTCTGGCGTCAGATTAGTCTTTGAGTTTGTCATATTAGTAAAACTTACGCCTGCAATAAATTATATCAAGAGCTAAAATAAGTAGTCATATTACAGGACGTTATGGGTCTGCCTTACTGCCACATACCTAAATATACAGCTGTCTTCTAAGGCAGTATGGTAACAGTGATGAAACCTCATAAGTGACTGATTTGAAATGCTCTACACAGGCACCAACCATACATATAAGACTCTGCTAAATGTTCATTCCAATACAGTTTAACATCACCATGCACTCAAAAAAATATTTCAGTCTAAACATAAGTTTAATGTCATTTAATTACACAGCAATTTTCCATCCATTTGGATTACATAGTTTTAACATAAACAAACTAATAAACTTAATGTGATTCATATTTGTCAGTCATACGTAAATGAAATAAGTAAGATTTATGTAATAGTTCACAGAAAAATGCCCAGGTTAATTACACTGTTTAGTGGTCATGTGTGTGCACACTACTGAGTTAAAGTACCATTGAAGCAGTGTCAGAGTTAATGAGATTATTAAGTGATGATTGAGCATTAATGATGAACGCCTGCTGTTAACAAGCAGAATCACCGAAGGACAGAGAAACACAAGAACTGACTTCACAGCCTTCGATGAAATCAACTGAAGATAAAAGACATTTAATCTCTCACTATTCATATACTCAACTATTACATAAATCTTACCTATTTCATTTACATATGACTGACAAATATGAATCACATTAAGTTTATTAGTTTGTTTATGTTAAAACTATGTAATCCAAATGGATGGAAAATTGCTATGTAATTAAATTACATAAAACTTATGTTTAGACAGAAATATTTTTTTGAGTGTGTTGCTAATGATCAAACTGGAGCAAATATCAGCACCAGTCCAAGTAAACATAAAAAGGCGTTAATATTAAGCAGATATTAATATTAAGCAGATACGTTAATATTAAGCAAATATTAAGCAGCACTACCGCCTGATAATAAGAAACATATCTTGAGCACTAAATTAGATTATATATTGTAATTATTATTACCGTTTTACTGTAAATTTGATCAAATAAATGCAGCCTTAAAGACTTAAAAAACAAATATCTTACCGACCCCAAACAAGTTCTTAAAATACTGCTTCTGTAAGCAACTCGCCCTTTTTTAAAAATAAAACAGTATGTATAACATGACCCTTCGAGACTCTATTTTCAAAAAACCTCACTGAGCTGTGATTTATAGTCGTTTTGTTTATTTATTCGCACGAGGGGGGTGGTAAAGTTTAGCCGAAACTACCACTTACGGATGGAAAGCCGATTCATGATAAGACCCAGACACGAGTGAAATGCACAATCCCATAATTCCTCCATCTGTATTTTCACCGCATAGCCGTCGGTGTGCAGAGCAACTTTAAGCTCTGCTACAGTGTGTCTCTGTGGAGTAAAGCTACACAGTAATGAACTAAGGCATCACATTTCTAACCGTCGGTATGTCGTGCAATGCTACGGCGAAACCCTTAAAGATACATAAACAATGAATGTCATAATCCTGGTTAGGTCTCAGGTGTGAAAAACCATACAACGGGACAAACGTGATGGGGCATTTCCTTCCCCGCTATCGCAGTTGCCATCATCCAAAACCTCCTATGAGCTCAATCACCCCGCGAGTCTCTTTCCTTTTTCATACAGTCGGGGGAGTATTCTGGCTGAGTTATTACTGATCAACATGCAATATTCATCTGAGAAGGCATTATCATTTTGCCGAGCTCCGTAGCCCTTTTGCCCCTTCGTGTTAGACTGGCTGAGAGATAAATTGCCTGGGGGTTGCTCTCGGCCCTGATTGCCTACCACCGCAACTTGTCAGAGACAAGGGAAGAGGACACTTGGAAAGGAAGAGATAGCTGACACACAGGCTAGTAAGGGTGCCATGCATTTTTCATACCGCTCCCCTAATTGAGGCACAGGTGTGAGAAACTCTCAGCTGTTTTGGTTGCTGCTGGTGTTATTGTTGTCTTTTAGATTTACAGGGATTTGCTCGCTTTTGAAATCCGATCTCTTTTCTTCCTTAGTAGATGAGGCCTTGATTTACCCGTTTGGTGAAGAGCGAAGTTAAAAATGTGGAAATGTCTCGTCTTGGTGCAGAACTTACAATTCACAAGTGCACTTTAGGTCATTCAAAATGGTGCTCGTCTATTAGAATCCAACAATCAAGCACAGAATGTGGCCTCAAAGATTTTTATAACTTTTTCTAGGGATGCTTTAAATATTAATAGCAGAGACTACAAGGACCTACTTCCATTTGCAAATCATTTTTTATCTCTAATGCTTTTTTTGAGTGAACAAGTAAAAAAAAAAAAAAAGCATTACAAAGATTCGGAAGCTATTCAAGCACGAATAAAGCAAATGTTTTAGACCCAAATAAACAAGGTGGTCAAAATAACAGATGCGTTGTGCTAACTCCGACGTGCTTAAGAGAACATCAACATCCTTATTATCCAAGATAGAGTTTGGCTTCAGGGAAACGCATCACAAAGAGGTATTTTCGGCAGAACACTTGAAACCCAGTGTGATGAATCAACATATTCCATGCTTTAGTGTCAGCTGGAGGACACTGGAACGTTGCAGTTACTTTTTAATGCTGCAATTTCTAAGAAGTCTGTGTCGGTTTGATGCAACACTGCCACCTAGTTGTAGCTTTCGGAGCTGTTCAGATGGTCAGCAGATTTATCAGGTTTAGATTTTTCTTTTTTTGTGGTCAATATGTAAATTGTTCCAGAGTACTTGTTTTGTCTGTTTTCATAGAAATTCCAAAAGTCTGAGAATTCTACTATTTTTATTTTTGTAATTAAAAAATATTTTTTCCATTACATACTATAGTATCAGTATAACAATTTAAGTGAAACTCTGAATTGCAATCATCCGTGCCAGTGTTATTTTAGTATTATTTATACTTTATTATAGTATTCATTAATATTTTGAATTGGATTTTATTAGCTGTTTTTTATTAGCTTTTTATTGTTGTCAGATCGATTAATCGCAATTAATTACATCTAACATAAAAGTTCATATATATATATAAATGTGTGTATATGTGTGTGTGCATGTACATACACTGAATATATTTACAAACGTTTATGTTAGATGCGATTAATCGATTTGACAGCACTATTTTTAATATTTCTATCTAACTTTATTATTATTTCAGTTTTAGTTATTGTAATACTTTATCATTTGTAATTGTAGTTTTTACATTGTTTAATTTAACATTCATTTTATTTTACTTATTTTATTTCCGCTTAATTTCAGTTAACAGAAACCATTCTTAATAGTTTAGCAACATTTCTTCTTCATTTTACATTATAATGTTTATTTGTTCATCTTTTTTCAAAATTAATTAGCATTTGATGCTGAGAATTTCAATGTGATCTCAACCTTTTGGGGTCAATGTGTTTCCATATCAATGAGCTGTACAGTATGACCCCCCCGAAAATACATTATAAATACATTTTATATATATATAAAGATAATAATATTATAATCTTCTAAA
Source organism: Zacco platypus (assembly GCA_038088235.1). Classification (NCBI taxonomy): domain Eukaryota; kingdom Metazoa; phylum Chordata; class Actinopteri; order Cypriniformes; family Xenocyprididae; genus Zacco; species Zacco platypus. The sequence goes on from CM076067.1 coordinate 10,807,742, forward strand.
GTAAAGATGCTTAGAAAGGTAATATAGCACACCACTCCTCATAAGTCACATGATTATTCATGTCCAAGTCACAAATTGAGTTGAGAAAAAGTATGAACAATACTTATGTAACGGAGGCCAGCTAGTAGTTGCTGTGTGAGTAAACCTCACTCCTCTGACCTCAAGAGATGCTCTGGCGACAAATGCTAGAGGTTGCAGCCTTTAGTCTCCTTTTTGGAGTGTCTGACTCCCATGCCGGAAGACCCGGGTTTGAGGCCCGCTCAGAGTGGGTCGAGTAGGACCCGGGTAGTGGGGTTACATTGGTGCCGTGACCCGGATGGGAGTGAGGTTTAGGGGAGTGAGTGTAACGGAGGCCAGCTAGTAGTTGCTGTCTGAGTAAACCTCACTCTTCTGTCCTCATGAGATGCTCTGGCGACAAACGCTAGAGGTTGCAGCCTTTAGTCTCCTTTTTGGAGCGTCCAACTCCCATGCTGGAAGACTGGGGTTTGAGGCCCGCTCAGAGTGGGTCGAGTAGGACCTGGGTAGTGGGGTTATATTGGTGCCGTGACCCGGATGGGAGTGAGGTTTAGGGGGGTGAGTGTAACGGAGGCCAGCTAGTAGTTGCTGTCTGAGTAAACCTCACTCTTCTGTCCTCATGAGATGCTCTGGCGACAAACGCTAGAGGTTGCAGCCTTTAGTCTCCTTTTTGGAGCGTCCAACTCCCATGCTGGAAGACTGGGGTTTGAGGCCCGCTCAGAGTGGGTCGAGTAGGACCTGGGTAGTGGGGTTATATTGGTGCCGTGACCCGGATGGGAGTGAGGTTTAGGGGGGTGAGTGTAAAGGAGGCCAGCTAGTAGTTGCTGTCTGAGTAAACCTCACTCCTCTGTCCTCATGAGATGCTCTGGCGACAAACGCTAGAGGTTGCAGCCTTTAGTCTCCTTTTTGGAGTGTCCGACTCCCATGCCGGAAGACCCGGGTTTGAGGCCCGCGGGTAGAGGGGTTACACTTACAAGTGAGGTTTGCCTTTGCAAACACATCTAATAAGCACAGAAACAATTCTCTCTTCTAAAGTAATCAGTGTAGCACTATAATTTTCAATTCATAGTGTTTTGTCAAACTAAAATTTATTGAGGACTAAACTATGTAATGACTAAACTATGTGTAAATTGTTTTGTCAGATCTCTTGTTATTCAAGTCAATCCACAAGAGGTTTTTAATGGTCCTCTCTGTTGCTGCTCTAATCCTCCCACAGAGATCAATAACCCACCCACCATGACTGATTCCACAAGTTCTACAACAAATACACCGTTTATAACGAGCCACAGCCTGACATTTCTCTTCTAGTACCAACATAAGGCCATGATCCTCTTACTTTAAAGATATAGTTCAGCTACAAATGAAATTCTGTCATCATTTACTCGCCCTCAAACCTGCATGACTTTCTTCTGTATGTGTACATTTTCTGAAGAATATCCTTGCTGCTAATTTCTATTATGAAAATGAAAGGGCACTATTCATTTAAAGATACTGGCTGATAGCCCAAGAGGTCCAGTACTTACTGAAATTGTGGGCGATCTTTGAATTCAGCATGATTTCCATAGTAATGATGGACTCTGGTTCGCGGGAGCAGCTTGCCTCTCTCACTCCAAACAGCTCGTACAAGCGTGAGGTGTCAATTTCAGTCTTCCTGGGGTTCCTGGAAGACCACATCGACTTCTCGATCTGCAAAGGCAGAGAACAGGCAATACCATTATTTCATATGATATTTCATATCAAGGCATTGCCTTGAATGCAAGATATCTTTAGCAGACGTAAAAATGATCACATATTAAGAAACCGATTTAGCACAATAACTATTTCCGTCATGTCATGCTGCGATTGTAATATGGAATGTTGAATGACTGCTTTTGTCTGAAATTAGAAGCAAACAGCATCACACACATTTAACAAAAATGAGCCCCTGTTGGGGCTTTCTTTCACCAGAAATAGGTCTCACGAAAAACAGTCTCCTGTACATAAATCCACAGACGTTCAAAAAGGAACACTAGCATAATTTTGTTAAAATAGTGTAAATTATACGTTTTAAATCCAATTTTTGCATACAAACACTATTGATGGGCGAAAGTCTGACTGAGAAAATTTATTTTGTAACACTACAAATGGAAGGTCAAATCAAACGCATTGTATTCTGGAAATATTGTTTGTATATTGCACATCAAAAGTAAGAAAAAAAAATTAATACATTTATTCAGCAAGGACACAATAAATTCATCGTAAGTTAAACAAAGAATGCTGAAAAAATGCATCATGGTTTCCACACAAACATTAAGCAGCACAATTGTTTTCAACATTAATAATAATAAATGTTTCTTGAGCAGCAATTCAGCTTATTAGAATTTCAGAAGGATCATGTGACACTGAAGACTGGAGTAATGACGCTGAAAATTCAGCTTTGATCACAGGAATAAATTACATTTTAAAATATATTAAAACAGTTATTTTATATTGTAATAATATTTCACAATAGATCAAATAAACGCAGCATTGGTGAGCAGAAGATACAGATATAGGTATGTCACAAACAGTCTTTTAAGCTACAAAGAACTGAGATAAAAGTTTATAGTTCGGATATAAACACTGACTGATGTCTACGGTAGCGATAAACATAGAGCAAATCAGCTTTTGAAAGCTACGGAGACCCACACATGACATGCAGGGGAAAAAAGCACATTGTGCGCACAATTTACTAATTCATTCCCTCGATTTGCATAATCATGCGCAAAATTTATAAATCGAGGGAATGAAATGGTAAATCGTCCGCACGATTTAGCAAATCGAGGGAACAGAGTAATAAATCGTGTGCACATTTTTTTTCTCTGCATGTCATGTGCGGGGCTCCGTAGAAAGTAACTTGGTGTTTCAAGTAAGAATTGTATCGATTACATTGTTACAGCAGTAGGTGGCGACAAGTGACCATTGAAAACATGTATTTGTCATTGAATCATTCATTCAAGAGATTCGTTCAAATATGCTGATTCATCCAGTAATGAAACAAGTGAAGTCTTTATGAGTGAGTCATTGAATCATTCATTCAAGTATTTTTTAAATAGACAGCAGTAATTAACATTTTGTCAGAACCTTTAGTAAATTACGAGATATTTTATGATATTTGATGGCTCTGCAGCGTTTTCGAAAGTCTCAGTTTTCAAGGGTCGAAAATGCCGGAGTAGTGTAAACAAAGAGTGTAACGAAACAAAATCATAATCCTCAATTTATCCAGAATCGTGCAGCTCTACAATAAACTAACAATTATGTGCAGCAGTTTTAATACTGTACAAATGCATTTATTCTTAAAGTATATTATTACTAGTATATTATTCTTAAAATCTTATTCTTTGGCTTAAAGGTGCAATATGTAAAATTTTTGCAGTAAAATATCCAAAAAAAGGCCAGTGTTATATATTTTGTTCAGTTGAGTACTTAAAATATCCCAAATGTTTCCAACTCTTTGTAAATCATGAGAAAATTGCAATTTTAACCAAGGCTCCGGGACGTGTGCGGGACGTTGCCCCCGGTTTCCGCTTTTACTGCCATAGAAACCATAACAACATAGTCTCATGGACAAATGCGGAAATAGTAGTTGTAGCATTTATCAAGCAACTACCTTGTTTCACGCAGTCGTTATGGAACACAACAGTCGTTATTCTTTACTGTTTGTAGCTGCTTCTGTCAACAAAGACGAGTCCCTTAAACGTGAACGTCAACCAAACGACCCAAGAAGATTTTGGGACAAGAAGAGAAATAAAATGAGGATCAACATCTGTGTCGCATTTCCGAAATGGAAAGAACTTCGTGACAAACTTCAACTAGACAGAGACGCCGATCTTGCATGTGTTTTAATAGACAGATGAGGAACTATTTGAGTCCTTAAGTGACAGAAAACTTATTATTATTATATTGATCAACAGTGTTAGTCTTATTGTTTGAATGTTCTTGTCTGTGCATATGATGTGAAAAATGGTGAGGTGATGTTCACTACGAATTCTTCAAGGCATGTTATGAACTGTTGGCTGTAATTTTGTTTTATACTGTAGCTTTAGTACTTGTCACTACATCAAATGTGTCAAATGCCAAAACTGCGAATGAGTTTCATTCTGTACAGTAATGTTTATTAAGGACGGCGTTATTGCATTTGGTTTGTGATTAGTTTGTTGACTGCCATACACTTCACCCGACGTGATAAATAATGTAAATACAGTATGTGTTATACATAAATATTAATCAGCCTTTGTGAAAATGATGTGTGTACGTTCAACTGTACTTTTACTATGATTGTTTTGAACACATAAAACTGTGCAGCATTATCACAATGAATTGGACAAATGCAGTAACATCTATGACAACCAATATTAAACCTTGCTTTACTTGTGGCTGATTGATTATAATGAAATAAAATCATGTCATCAAGCGCAACATTTATAAAAATACTACTTTACCTCATCCATGAACATGATATGATTCCCATCTGATTGATTTAAATCAGCGGTGGAGTTGAAGACGACATTTCCCATAATTCAAGCTATCGCTGTTGTTGTTGTTGTTTTGATTATAAAAATTTTACATATTGCACCTTTAAACAGCATTTTGTTGGTTATTATATAGTTTACTAAAACTAAAGCGAACACAATAAAAAAAAAAGCATTCCCGTTACTTGCATAAAATAAATGTAAAATAAACTCAACCATATGTTTTTCATTTCAACTAGTTGCCAAGGCAGTATTAAGCATCTTTTTAGTTACACTTGATATAGTAAAAAAGCTAAAACTAAAATAAAATGAATATATAGACATATTTTTAAAAAATATAACTAAAAATCTGCCACATCTGGAGCCCTTCCCACAGATAAAACAGAACACAAGAGCGGATACCTTATCCTGAGTCACCAGGTCCCAGTGAAAAGCTTTTGTCCTCTCTGAAAGCTGCTTGGATTTCATGGGCAGCGGAGGGGGCAAAGGGGCAGGTGGTGCAGGACCTGGCACTGCTGACGGCACAGGCAATGGTGGGGGCAATAAAAACGGTGATGAGCATGTGGCCACCGGTGAGGTCATGGGCACTGCTGAGGGCGTCTCGGCTGGCTTGAGCGCAGTCCGCTGCGCTGTCTGGGTTGGCTTCGGTTCTGGTTCTGATGCTTTCATGGAAATGATTTCTGGCTCTAGTGTTGTTGGATTATCTACAGGCTCAGCTGGGGATGGTTTGGGCAAGCGTGGTCTCGGTGAAGGTGGCACTGGTGGAGGTGTGAGCGGCACGTGGTCACTCTGCATCTTACTTTCTGACTTTGTATCGTCAATGAGAGCCGTTTCAGGAGCTTCATAGAAGTTTTCATGTTGTGACTTTCGTTTCCAGTCCACACATAATTGTTTGATCGCTTTCACCCAGGTGTCTCGCTCATATTTTATTGCCTCTGTGGTCATAAACTCGCTTTTTGGTATTCGGAACCTGGCAAAGATAAAAAAAAAGAGTGTGATCATTTACTCTTGACTACTATTTTTTGAGGTAAAGATTTCAGGAATAGCACTTGACTCACAGGAACTCATTCTTGTCATTGATCAGCGTGAAGGTGTCGGTGGTGCTGGAGGTCTCCACCCTGACATTACCGTCTGAGAGATGGATGATAACAGCTGTCCCATCACCTCCAGCGCACCTGTTATCGCCCACACTGTCGTAAATGTCGGAGATATTCCAGACAGTCTCGCTGGATGGAGCGAACGCATCTGCATTACTGCTGGCAGACTGCTGAGCAACAGACCACAAGGTCAGCTGACCCGTCTGAAGATGAGCTTCATATCTAAGAGTGCAGAACATAGCATAACTGTTAGAAAAAAACATACATTTTTCTGTTATTTTTGGACTTTTTTGACTTTTTATGAGAATGTGATGAGTTGAATGTGTCAGAGAAAGTGAGCATGAGTCTTGTCCATGACTCGAAGTGTCTGCGAGACTCCTAATCAAAGTCCCTTTCAAGGAAAGTCTGTTCACTCGGCGGCCATGTTTGCAACGCCTCAAGGCAGCTATTTCATGCATCCAAGACCTATTTATCTGAATGGAGGAATTCTGAAATCTCAAAAAATGCTTTTTTAAAAACTGCTATTTCAAATCAGCAACAAAATCTGAGATGAACTGTCTCATAACCGTTGTTTCTTATAGCGTTATAAAAGCGTATATTCCATGTTGGTCCAGCCAATGCACATGTGCTGTCCTAGACGCGAGTCTCTGGTTTCTGTGGGATCTTGTGCTTCTAACGGCGGCTGCAGTGATGCAGTTTACCAATCTGTGATTGGCTCTTTTATTTAGAAGGCGGGACTCATTCCGCCATTTTGCGCTTTGCAATTTCTCCTCTTCATAAGTAATAGGAGCGAACAGTCTTTCTATATCTATAGCCTTTAGGGTCTGTATAATTTTTTTTTTAAATGTTTCTGAAAGAAGTCTCTTCTGCTCACCAGGGCTGCATTTATTTGATAAAATATACAGGAAAAACAGTAATATTGTGAAATATTATTACAATTTAAAATAAATGTTTTCTATTTTAATACATTTAAAAATATAATTTATTCCTGTGATCAAAGCTGAATTTTCAGCATCATTACTCCAGTCTTCAGTGTCACATGATCCTTCAGAAATCATTCTAATATGCTGATTTACTGCTTAAAAAAGATTTCTGATTATTTATTTTTCCAAGTTTTTTTTGTTGTTGTTGTTGTTTTTTGAGAGGAATTGAAAGAAAGAACAGCATTTTTTAATATTATAAATATTTGCACTGTAACTTTTGATCAATTTAATGCATCTTTTCTGAATTATGCTTCTGATCAATTCTTATCCTGTTTTATTTTTGGCAGTAAATGAATTTATCATGATTATCAGGGAGGATGTAATGGAATATGAGCTTTGAATTCTTCTCTACAGAATGTATGTGGTTGATTATGAAATCCTACCACTTGGCGCCTTTTTACTTATTTACAAGAAGTCGGATAAAAATAGATGCCATGTAGTTTTAAGGAATACATGTTAAAAGCGCTTGCCATACACACAATTTGTATTAATTTCTTAAAACAAATCTTACCGATCCAAAACTTTTGAACATTATATACACAGACAGGTGAAAATCTTTATATATATTACAAGTTTTTCAATATTTTTGCATGGCCACAACAGATTAGGATCAATTGTGGACGGTAAATTGACAAAACATAAATGCTGTGATTAATTATTAATTTACTAGATCACAAATATATCACAAAAAAATGTGATTGACATATGGCTAGGGGTGCCAAGAAAATTAAAAAACGTATAAATTTATATTTCTAAAGCCAATTTCTGTATGAACTTGCATTAAATTTACAATAGAAGATTGAGGTGTTTACTGTGCAAAACTTGCCAGACATTTACCGTTGCAAACGGTTCTAGTTTATTGCTGTGTGTAATATGCTGATATTCTGGTTGCTATATATGATCCAGTGGAAGCTTTAGGGAAAAAAAAAATGGCATAGTATAGTTTAGTACTCATGGTTAGGGGTTTGTTCGAAAAGTATGAGCCTACCTTAGTGAGTAAACACCACTAAAATGTTACCAAACATGTCCTAAAGCTGATCACCATAAAACGTTTGTGACGTACGTTCCAGTCTAACTAGTATAAGAACTGGTTTGCAAGAAGCAGGCAAAACATGAAATGTCAAAAAATGTCATACTTTTTCCATTTGAATGATGCCAGTCCTCCTCTCTGGAGTAAAAGCTGGCCCTCTTTGAGGTTGTCAGGAGGTAAGTGTGGGGTTTTCCTTTCAACGAACCCGTTCACAGGAGGGCTGTATATGTTACTGTAGATGATCTGGTTTACCAGCAGCATGATCTGAAGATGACATTGCACGGTTTTATATACATCAACACACTCATATATTCAGAAACCCGGCAGATTTTATATACGTTTAATGATTCACGTGATGTTCTCACCTTCTGCTTGTCTTCTAAAGACGCCGCTTCCAGCTCATAGTCAGGCCGACCCCTGAACGAAATGGAGAACCTGGTGCCTGTAGCTTCATGGCAGTTTTTCACATCAGAAAACAGGAGCTGCCGTTTCACGATGCCTTTCTCGATGCTGCACATTAGGTTTGTGCTGAAGTCAATCTGAAGCATGGAAGTGTGCGTTAGTCATGTGTGTTCAGTGCATTCAAACGTGTTCATTGGGTAGATTCTCACCTGCAGCACTCGTTTCTGCCATATGTAGCGGTTGAACTTGCGAACACTGAAGTTATACTGTGACGGCTGTTCTTCCTACAACAGAAACACGGCAATGTAACACTAAAAAATTCAAGAATACTTCCTTAGAACAATAGGTCACTTTACAATGGGGATGTTTAAAATCTCCATTGAGATCTGCTCTTGAAATTAGAGCCCGTCCCACAAAGACTGGTTAAACAACAAATCATTTCCTTAACAGGAACTGTGGCTAAACTAACCAGCCACGTTCAAGTTCTTATGACAAATGTTCTACTAATTCAGTCTGACTGAATCCTGAATGACCTGAATATATTTCAAATGTTTGTTTTTTTTGCATTGTGATTTTCCTGGCCCATTGTAGATCTTCATTTAACATGAGGGTCAGTTTTAGACATATCCCATACTGCACCTCGAGGTCTAAGTTCCTCTGCTTCTGTATGGTGCCACTTCTTGCCTGATTTACAGCTTCGTCAATACTCAGTTTCCCCGATTTCACCAAGTCCATGAGATTCAGCTGCATTTCGTTGCTGAGCTGTAACAATGAGAGTTTGAGTCAAAAACTGTGATTTATTCTTAAGACAACCACACGCTGTCTCAGGGCTGGGTAAGTTACTTTTAAAATGTATTTCACTGCAGATTACAAAATACATGCTTTAAAAAGTCATTTGTAACGTATTTCGTTACATTACTCAAGTTTAGTAACTTAATCTAAATACTTTAGAATACTTTGGAATACTAATAAGTGTGGAACAAACACAAAAAAGGTCATTGCAAGTTTTTATCTCACAATTGTGTGATATAAAGTTGCAATTGTGAGTTATAAAGTCAGAATTATGAGATATAAACTCACAATATTGAGAAAAGTCAGAATTATGACATTTAACTCACAAAAATTAAATTCACAATTGCAAGAAAAAAAGTCAGTATTGCAAGTTTATATCTCCCAATTCTGACTTTATAACTTGCAATTGTGAGTTTAAATCTCGCAATTCTGAGAAAAAGAAGTCAGAATTGTGAAATGCAAACTCACAATTGTGAGGGGGAAAAAAACTAAAAAGTTGCCGTGACGAGTGAATTATAAAATGACTCACAAACAACTATCACAAAACATGAAAACAGTCGTGGATCATCAGGTCATGACAGGACAGTTAAGTTGACAGTTCGGCAGTTTTTATATAAATTCAGTCATTTTGTCTTGTTCAGGACAGAACTAAATAAAAATAACAACATTTTTATGATCCCTCTTAAAAGTATTAAAATGTTGATGAAACTTAACTCCGCTTTTTCAGACTGTCAGAGTCAGAGAATCACCAATCGCTGTTTAAATGACATTAAAACTCAAAATAATCACTTTGGTAATCTAAAACACTTTTCAGATGTAACTGTAATCTGATTACCACCCATTTAAAATGTAACCGTAATGAAATACAGTTACTCAAATTTTGTATTTTAAATACGTAACTAAATTACTTGTATTTCGTTACTCCCCAGCCCTGCGCTGTCTCCACGCACCATTGTTTGGCAACATTTAACTCATTGACGACAGACTGTTGAAATGAGGAAGTTTTGATGATTTATATTTTTGGCACACAATTAACCGTCACTGCAATCCTGTATTTCGTGCTAGATTCACTATGACACGTTTGGTCTTCTTGTAAAAATTATACATATAGAGACATTGATGATTCTTCTTTTGGTTAATATCAGCTGTCAATCAATGTGGGACAACAAATGCATTGCATTTATCTGTAAATGAAATAGAGAACACATCTTGTTTTTAATGAATTCACAATACAGCAAAGTGAACTGTGTTTTTTTGAGGTTTGATATTATTTTTGTGCATTTGAATATAAAAAAAAGTTCTTTTTCAACACAGTGTAGATTGTACTTTTTCACTAAATATTTGAATAGAAGTCCTTACCTGAGGAAAATTCACTGTCTTTCTAAGATCCATGTTTCTTCATTGGACTTGTGTCAGATCAGCCATAAAGTGTTGTCAAACTCAGACTGAGGATTGCAGACATCTGTAAAGGGGTGTGTTTGTGCGAGAGAGAACTTGGTGTGCGTGTGTGTATGGAATGTGTATTTATTACTTGGCAACTTCCTTAAATGCGGCTTACCTGAAGATAAAAAAAGAAAAAGGTGAAGTCGTACAGCTCCACCCTTTATCTGACTTCTCATTTTTTCTGTGAGACACACCAAAATGTCTGTCTCTCAGTTGAGAGTCATTTAAATAGAAAAATGTGTTGCTTATGAATTATGTCTTCGTCTGCTGTTGTGAATGTGGTTGTCCTCTCAAATTTTTGATGAGTAAAATAAAACAAATGTTCAAATCTGTGTGCAAGTTGTAACGCAATGATTCAACCGCTAGATGGCGTCGAACTACAGCATCTACACAAACAAATCACTACAGTGCTGTAACTGTAAAGACAGATTTGACCAAAAATCTGTATCACGGTTTTTTTTTTTCTTCTTCTTTTTTTTTTCACCGGACCTTTATTTTGACATGTTTTACTGCCAGGAGTACAGGGAATATATATTATATAAACATTGTAAGGGCAAATAATTTATTTAAAAAAAAAATGTAATCAAATTAGTTAATCAAGCTAAGAATTTAAAATGTATTCAAAATAATTTAATTATTTAATTAAATTGATAATAATAAGTAGGCTACTGTAGGAGATTTTACAGTTAAAGACCCAAAAGACCAGTTATGATAAATGAAGATCCGGAGTCAGAGTTTAAAAAATAAATTGAAGAAAATTTTAATAAAGAATAGTTTGCAGTTTCTTTAGAAGAAGCAGCTTCAAGTCTCACAAGGAGTTCGTAGGCCGCTCTCTCTCCCCCCTTCTTCTTTACATTCACATTTCCACAACAATTATACTCTAACAGAGTCCACTAACTACATCATTACTAAGATTCTGATTGGTTTAGAAAACTAGACAAAACTGGTAATTTCCCACACATGGACAGATGGTCAGAAGCACATCTCCTTCCATCATGATGCTGATGATCAGACCCTGAACTTTGGGACAGAATGTCCCTCTAGATAAAGACAAGGCGTCAACACGTCTCAAGCAGAGTCCCAGTTGTCCACTAGTACCCATAACAGACCTGTACAGAACACTGAGCGCACATACATAGACACACATGATTCACAGCTTCTTCAAGGCTGAAGTTGATCTGAGCTCTGCTCTGAACAGGAAACTTTCCCAAAACATCCTGATAAGTTGTACTTTTCTCTCAGTCCGAGGAACAGACAATATTCAACATTATTTTCTAGTTTTTGAAAATGAAAAAGAAATTAAAGGCTTTAACATAAGTTGAAGTTAGTCATTCTAAATAATTCAATATTTAGAAAGATAATTTCGTGATAAATCGCTCAAAATATATAGATTGAAGCGGCAGTGGATTCCAGAATCCACTCCTTCACTACATATGCAATTTGTGTAATTTTAATGAAGACCTTTGAGTTTGTGTGTTTTAATAAACGGTGTTATTATTATTATTATTATTATTATCTCTATTAATCGAACTTTTATTTTGACAGGGTCGTGAAGACCTTTGATTTCCTGTTTATATGATACGAAAAATGTCGAGAAAAAAAACTTTATTAGAAATAATAAATACATGAAATAATGTGCACTTGTTAATGTGTGTTTACTTTTGTTTTTTATAGTATTTAATGATAATGAACACATTAATCATGACAAACCAATTATACAATCGATGAAACTACAAAACTGGCACGGAGGCATGGATGACTACAAAATAAAGTCATTTTGATTCTTATTGTTATTAACATTATTTTATAACATAAGTAACAAGTAGGATAAAAGTACCACGTGTCGAGCCGTTTCTGCGACAGCTCCTGTTCTCTGATGCACAGTGTAAACGTCAGCATCCGAATTCACTCACTTCATTTGGTTCATTCTTTGCGGATATAGTGCACGTACACTATATAGAGATTAGTGAATGAGTGAGCGGTTTCGGGACACAGCTATAGTTACTACACTTGCTTTTAATTCAATAAACATCAGCAGGTAATAATTTATTTATTTTTTGTAACGCTCGGTGGTGGACCTAAATTGTCATTTACTATAGGATGCGCATTAACATGTCTGAAAAGTAAAAAATGTCTACCTATTTCAACTTAAAAACTTAAGTTCAGCTGCTACCTTAAATTTTTTAAATATAATCAACTTAGTAATACAAGTCATTTCAACTTAAATCACATTAAACTGACTTAAAAAGTTGAGTTGAATCTCGTATAACGTTAAAAAGGTGGAAATAGCATATTTTCACGAGTTAAAGTATTGAAAAACATATGTTGCCGTGACTTACTGATCATATCATTTGAGGGATGTGAGCAGTTTATAATACCATTTATGATATTAATGTTGTTTACTATTTGAACTAGCTTCTGTGATTTTGGTATTTCCCCATTGAAACAGATCTGTTGCTGTTGGAAACTATAGCGAACATTGTCATTAAGAGAAGTATTAACTTCTGTATTTTAGCAAACAATGAATAAAATTCACCATACACCATAATTTGGAGGGAAATCAACTTTTTAAATTCACAAATCAGTTTTATTTGAACTCTCTGAATACACTTTCAAGCATTTACCACATTAGCACGCGTGTTCGTAGCAATCCCCCAAAACTCCCAAACATATTCATATGCAGCGTTAACACTAGCTTAAAATAACTTGTGCATCAAAAAACTGACAGACTGACAAAAAGGAAGTGTTTACATCCTGATTCATTTACCACTGTCGTCTACACGTCGTTTACATACAGTGGTATTTTGTATACTGGTGTTTCTATCTTTTCACACTATCGTTTGACTGTATTGTCTGAAACTCTACTTTTATTGTCTAGTAACTGTAATTTGCAGATGCCTTTTATACAGCAAGCCTCTGTCAAGAGAAGAGCCATTTTACAGTGTTGTTACATATATTGCATGTAGTTACAACAGTAATAGTTATAAATTTAGCATAATTACATGAAACTAACCCTAAATCAAGCTAAACCTTATATTAAGTACATGTACTTAACCCTACACTAAGTACATGTAGTTAATAAATATTACTCAGTACTTAAATGTGTATTTACAGTGTAACAAAGACACCTTAAAACAGAGTAACCGAGCCTTCCCTCTGAGAACTGCTGTTAAATATGACGCTATACATATTCTCCGAACTGTTCCTCATGGGACTGAAGGGTTTTTCACTAGAATGTTTAATGACAGTATGCCATGCCTCAAATCATTCTCAGACTGTGTACCTGGTAAGGAAGTGGTACAATAAGTCTAATGTTATGAAAATACGTCATTGTGCTGGAATCTGGCATTGAATTATTGGAGATCAGGGAGTATTTCTTCTTTTCCTTGGTATGTCCCCAAAACTACTCGTGTATATTCCAAAACAATTTCATTGTAACATGGGGATTTCCTCCTGCTGTCGCTTGAATCCAAACCTGGGCTTTTTTCTTGTTGTAAGGGAGATCCCTGAGGGAGGGATTCACCTGCGGCTGTAAAGCTCTCACGATGTACACTGTTTTGATTAATGTCTTTTCTCACAATGGCAAACTGTGTCAAACGTGTTCTTTCGAAGCATGCTGGCATTATTTTTGTTTCATGAACTTTTTAATATAATTGTTTTCTTGTCTTAAAGGCTATTGTATTATATTACATTTAGTAGCTTTTTATATTTTATTATTTTTTATTTAAGTTATAGTAGTTTTGTTATGTGCTTTTGTCATTTTTTATCAATTTCTCCCTTTTTTTAAATATTTCTGTTAAGCTTTAATTTATTTTTATTTCCTTTTTAATAGTTTTTATTCTATTTTATTTAATGTTATGTTTTTAGTTATTTGCCAAGGCAACACTTCCAAATTTCAATTAAGTTTTTTTAAGTTAAAGTTTTTTTCAACTAATATTTATATTTCATGTTATTTAAGCTTTCTTTCAAATAATGGGGAATTATTTTAAGAATAACAACACTGCACTATATCATACATCTATCACTATATATTATTTATACTGTACAGCATGCATACACTGAAAAACAATGTATCTTTTACTAGACTGATAGACAGACAGACATTAGATACAAAGCTATATAAATAGACAGACAGATAGAAAGATAGATGGGTAGACAGACAGACATTAGATAGAAAGATATACTGACAGACAGATAGATAGATAGATAGACATTAGATAGACAGACAGACAGACATTAGATAGATAGATAGATAGATAGATAGATAGATAGATAGATAGATAGATAGACAGACAGACATTAGATAGATAGATAGATAGATAGATAGACATTAGATAGATAGATAGACATTAGATAGACAGATAGACATTAGATAGACAGACAGACATTAGATAGACAGACAGACAGACAGACAGACAGACAGACATTAGATAGATAGACATTAGATAGACAGACAGACATTAGATAGATACATAGATAGATAGATAGATAGACATTAGATAGATAGATAGACATTAGATAGACAGACAGACAGACAGACAGACAGACATTAGATAGATAGATAGATAGATAGACATTAGATAGATAGATAGACATTAGATAGACAGACAGACAGACAGACAGACAGACATTAGATAGATAGATAGATAGATAGACATTAGATAGATAGATAGACATTAGATAGACAGACAGACAGACAGACAGACATTAGATAGATAGATAGACAGACAGACAGATAGACAGACATTAGATAGATATAAAGATAGATAGATGTCACTTCCATGTAAGGCACAAGCTCTGTCCCTGATGACGTGAATCTGGAGGAAGTGAGAGTAAAGCTGGGAAGTTGTGTCTGGTTGAGTTACAAGTTAGACTGAAAGATAAACCATTCCTTATAATCTGTGTCTTTATTTGTGTTTGGATGTTTTGTTTTGTTTGGTTTTTGTTCATTATTGAAATTAATTAATAATTTACTCTTCCAACTTTCTCAATAAAAGTGCCATAACCAATTTTGACACGATTAGTCTATCAATAGTCTATCATAGCCTTAGATTTTGTACTCTCGCTTCTTGGAAAAGCATGGGGAAATGGGAAATGGTCACGTGTCATATGTGGGCGTGTCTGCGGGAAGAAATCCCCCTTGCTCAATGAATCATTAGTTGAAGAGCCGCGGCAGACTGTTGAGTGTCTTGTGTGCTGGCAAGGCATCAACAACTGTTTACCAGGATCCCTTTCTACGGATATTACCATCATGAGGGCTGTTTTTCAGATTCTTAGTTTGGTGGTAAGTGATGTGCTTTGCGTTTGAGTAACGCTATGATAACGGCATGATAACTGTTGTGTGTCTTTTGTTATTTGCATTGTTATTATTCATTGTAATAGTACAGTAATTGTTCATGTGCAGTATTAATGCTTAGATCGTCGTCGTGACTCAAAGAATGACTCCAGTATGTTTCACGTTTTACTTTCGCTTTTGATTTTTACTGCGCTATAGCATTAGAGGCGCATTTAAAGTGTCTTTCAGTCTCTGTAACGTTACCTAATTGACATATGAAAACATTTGAATTCTGTGTTGTTAAATAGTCCTTTAATGCAAGAATAAGGTTGCAATCCACCGTGTTTAAAACGGTCAATGGTGGGCATTTCAGGGACTTTCCGGATTCCCTGTGCAGTAACGTCGTTTCAGTTTTGACGCCCTAAAATTTTGTTTGAGGGTCTGATAGATTTTATGTCCTTAACTAGCCTTAAATAACTTAACTAGCTCAATATCATACATTTTTAAACATGGGATTGGTTATTAATAAGAAGTTGGGAATGGGCGCTGACGTGTGGATCACATGACCTGTCCTGTGATCCGATATTTTTTATAGTGTTCCTTATGTCTTTATCTTTGACAGGCCACGCTGTTGTACATTGTGTCGTGTTGTCAGGATACACATTATGAGAAGAATGGTAAATGCTGCAAGATGTGTGGACCAGGTATGTGGACATACTGTAATTCGCTATGGCGCTACAGTCAATACATTTGCATTAGAGCAAGTATCACCACACTGTAAAAAATTGAGATAGCTTTAAAAATAAGGAAACCCATCACATTCATCACACTTAAGTTAATTCAACTAATTTGCTCCAGTTACAGTCAACATAACTTTCCCTCGTCTAACGAGTAGCAGGTAGTCTTTTGAACTTGAAAATCTCTTCAAGGCAATTAAAAATGAGTTGAGCTAACTTGAAAAACAAGGAAATGCATCACATTCAACTTAAGTTAACTAATTCTCTCCTGTTAATGTCTTTCATCAAATTTACTTTTACTTTTATTCATCGAATTATTATCAGGTAGTCTTTTGAACTTAAAAATCTTGTCAAGGCAATTAAAAATGAGTTGAGCTAACTTGAAAAAACAAGGAAACACATCACATTCAACTTAAGTTAACTAATTCATTCCTGTTAATGACTTTCATCATATTTACTTTTATTTTATTCATCGAATTAGTAACAGGTTGTCTTTTGAACTTAAAAATCTCGTCAAGGCAATTAAAAATGAGTTGAGCTAACTTGAAAAACAAGGAAATGCATCACATTCAACTTAAGTTAACTAATTCTCTCCTGTTAATGCCTTTCATCAAATTTACTTTTACTTTTATTCATCGAATTATTATCAGGTAGTCTTTTGAACTTAAAAATCTTGTCAAGGCAATTAAAAATGAGTTGAGCTAACTTGAAAAAATAAGGAAACGCATCAAATTCAACTTAAGTTAACTAATTCTCTCCTGTTAATGCCTTTCATCAAATTTACTTTTACTTTTATTCATCGAATTAGTAACAGGTAGTCTTAAAAATTCTTGACAAGGCAACTAAACAATGTTTAGCGTTTAGCAATCCTTTGAATTTCAAAGCTAACTTCATAATATGGACATTATTTGCCTCTTAAAACTAGAGGCAAACATTTGACATTTGGACATACTGTAATTCGCTATGGCGCTATAGTAAATACATTTGCATTAGAGCAAGTATCACCACACTGTAAAAAATTGAGATAGCTTTAAAAATAAGGAAACCCATCACATTCATCACACTTAAGTTAATTCAACTAATTTGCTCCAGTTACAGTCAACATAACTTTCCCTCGTCTAACGAGTAGCAGGTAGTCTTTTGAACTTGAAAATCTCTTCAAG
This sequence comes from Zacco platypus, assembly GCA_038088235.1. Lineage (NCBI taxonomy): Eukaryota > Metazoa > Chordata > Actinopteri > Cypriniformes > Xenocyprididae > Zacco > Zacco platypus. The sequence continues at coordinate 10,825,169 of CM076067.1, forward strand.
GCAATTAAAAATGAGTTGAGCTAACTTGAAAAACAAGGAAATGCATCACATTCAACTTAAGTTAAGTAATTCTCTCCTGTTAATGCCTTTCATCAAATTTACTTTTACTTTTATTCATCGAATTATTATCAGGTAGTCTTTTGAGCTTAAAAATCTCGTCAAGGCAATTAAAAATGAGTTGAGCTAACTTGAAAAACAAGGAAATGCATCACATTCAACTTAAGTTAACTTATTCTCTCCTGTTAATGCCTGTTAATTGTATTCATCGAATTAGTAACAGGTTGTGAATTTCAAAGCTAACTTCATAATATGGACATTATTTGCCTCTTAAAACTAGAGGCAAACATTTGAACTATTTTAACCTTGCAGATATATTGCATATAAAAGTTGCAATGAGATGCACATACACCTCAACACACATCTCAAACATGTGATGATCAACAAATGTAAATTAATTCAGTAATGAACTCTGAACCATGCTAATGCTCAGTGTTCTATTATGCTGGTATCTAAAAGTTTCTGTTATGTTAGTGGTTTTGGGTTTTACCATTGTGGTAAAGTGTGGAGCTAGATGAAACCAGTTTCACTTCTGGACTGAAATGGTTAAATGAACACCATTGATTCTAGTTAGATTCTATTTGGGTTTTACTTGTTTCAGTCACATGGAACCAGTGTCTATGACTGAGCTATTTTTTTTGAGTGTAGTTACTACATAATTTTTTCAAGCCGCAATGCATGCTGGGAACCGGCACAAAGTAAAATTGTTTGTTCAGATAACTCGATTTGTTCAAGTTGGATTTAATACATTAGGTATCAGTAAAAGTTCTTCTAACAAATGTAAAAAAGCAGCTTGAACAAAGATTATTCAGTAGGGTGAGTCAGTTTATTATCTTGAACTAAATAATTCTTGCTAACAAAAGCTGTTTTCGCATGTTGTCGCAACTTTCCAAATTGAGTTATCTGAACAAACTATTTTACTTCACACAATGTTGTGCCAGTTCCCAGCATGCATTGCAAAAAAAAAGTCATTGCTTTGCATTTACTGGCTTAATTTATGCTGTTGTCACTGTTAATTATCTGTCATATGGTTCAGAGTTCATATTTTACTGAATTAACATTAGATTTGTGTGTTGAGGTGTATGTGCATCTCATTGCAACTTTTGTCTGCACTATATTTGCCATGGTTATATAGGTAAAATGTTTCCTTCTAGTTTTAAGAGGCAAATAATGTTCACATTATGTAGTTAGCTTTGGAAAAGACTCGCTAAATGCTAAACATTCTTTAATTGCTTTGACAAGGTCAAAAATACTACATGTTACTCACTAGATGAACAAAAGTATTTAAGTTGACTGTAACAAATTAGTTGCGTCAACTTAAAGGCACAATATGTAACTTTTTGCCGCTAGAAGTAGCTTAGTCAAAACAAAGGCGTGATGACGCCGAGATTGAGCGCGAAATCATGGGAGATGTCGTCTTCACCTCACAGCCAGGGGAAAGAATCCGACAGGACTCGGACACAAATCACGTTCATGGATGAGATTATTAACGTTACTGTAGTATGAAGCAGCGGAACTTTTATTATGCCATTGCCGCCGCTTATTCGGTCAAGCGTATGTGGGGTAGGGCAGCTCTGTTTATCATATTAGATACATTTGAGTGTGTTGAAAATTGTTATAACGTTACTCTGAGCTTTCGCTCGGCGGCTGTTATGAGACACTGCAGTAAACTAGATCGATATATTACAATATCATATTAGTATAATCAAGAAAACGAGATTCAAACAGTAAGACTAAACATGTTGAGGTATATAACAATGATTAGTTTTCTGCCTATAAATGTGTCCAAACAGTCGTTCCCTTGTCTAATAAAACATATTAGAGCGTCTTAGGTGTTTCCACGGTTTTTACAAAAATAAACCAGAAATCGAGGGTAAGGTATGACATCACTGATAGGCGACGCATGGACAAGGTCCGTGTCCTGGTTAAAATTGCTTATTTCTCTGGATTTAAACATTCTTGGAAACATCTGGGATAATGTAAGTACACAAGTCAACTGTTCTAGTGGTTGTGGGACGTTTTAATCCAAAAATCTTATCAATTGTGCTTTTAACAAGTTGAATGTGATAGGTTGCCTTAGTTAGTTTTAAGTTAGCTCAACTTTTATGGATTGATATTTTTTTTTACAGTAGTCTACTCGGCTACAGTACCATCTTCTTTCAGTCCTAGCTTTGTCTTAATATTGTTTCACATGCTGCCTTGAAATAAACCCCTCAACACTACCATATTTCACTTAATCTTAGTCCTCTTTTATGAGTTTCTTAGCTCAGAGCGGGTAGTTATTGTGAGTGTGTCACAGGTAAGAGGATGTTGAAGGACGACAAATGCGAGGACCCAGCGTGTCAGGACTGCCCAGTTGGAGAGTATCAGAGCGGCTACACAAGCGAAACCAAATGCCAACGCCAGCCCAGCTGTGACACCAGTGAGTGTCTATTAATGCTTAAATATGGGAAAATGGTTGTTAATAAATACAATGTTTACTTGTGACCTCAAGACTTTTATTTATTTAGATTAATGTATGATTTTTGAACAGTTAAGGTCTGTTCACACCAAGAACGATAACTATAAAGATAACGATAAAGTTCTAAAAATCGTTCTAAATATACAAAAATAGCAGAGTCCTCACCACAGCTATACAGTTATAGAGAAACAGTATCGTTGGGATGACTTTCGGAATTATTTTTTTCCAGCTGTTGAACGATAAAACAATGACAGCCAATCAGAATCCATTCTAATTTAAAATGGCGGACGACATTGCGGAGAAGTTAATAGCGAGGTCCAGAAAAAGCCACCACTGTTTGACAAGTCAAACCCCCTCTTTAAAGATACTTCAGAGAAAATGGATGTTTGGAAAACAATCGGTCATACCCTCGGAATAAACGTTGAGAAGTATCAAGGCTAGCAAACAGTGTAACATAAAATTACCTCAGGTATGCAGCGCTAGTTTCGACAACATTGTCTTGCTTCTTTTGAAGTTCACATGTAAAAGACTAGTTGTTTTTATTCCAATAAAAAATTGACTTCGTCAGCTAAATTCACTGTGAGATTAGATCGATTACACTAGCTTTTCACTGGAAGCATAACATGCTGAGGACATCTGCTGGTTAAAGCCGTGTAAATGCAACAAAAACGGCAAAAACATGTACAAATTTTGAAATCGTAGCACGTGAGCTTAGAATAAACAGACCGTTGGTGTGGACGCAAATATAGTTATCATTCATGGTGTGAACGGGACTTAACGCATATTTTAATTTTTTATCTATTAATATCAATAATAAAATATTTTTTTAAAAAACTACTAATAAAATTGTGGATAAATGAATATGCTAAATTTGTAATTGTAATCTCTTCTCTTACTTTTCTTTTTAATTCAGATGTACATTTTCAGCCGCAACAAGCTAGTCCCAGTACAACCAGTCTAAGCAAATGCGTTTGTAAACCTGGATACTACTGTACACAAGATGACGACTGCAACATTTGTATGGAACAAACAGTTTGCAAGCCAGGACAGAGAGTCGCCAAAAAAGGTTTGTGCTGTCTGATGTAGGAGTACACCCACCGGTTCATGCTGATTCTGTCCTGAACTGTCATTTAGAGATTTTATAATCATTGTACTCATATAATTTGCCCAAAGACACCTGCTTGGACTGGTGTAACCTAGTGGTTAAATGAAAGATTATAGGTTCAAACCCCTGGCCGTGTTTAATCTTTGCTCCTCGTGTCCTTGTATTTGCACAGGTTCATCGGTCAGTGATACAGTGTGTGAAGCATGTAAAAATGGAACATTCTCCTCTGAAGATTCAGCCGACATTTGCAAGGAATGGACAACGTATGTCCCTTTTTTTGAAAATACATTAATAACATTTATGTTACTTACAAAAGATTTCAATTTCAAATAAAGGCTGTTTTTTGCACTTTCTATTCATCAAAGAATCCCAGGGGGGGAAAAATGATCATACTTTTCACATAAATGTGAAGCAGCGCAACTGTTTTTAACATTGATAATAATCATAAATGTTTCTTGAGCAGCAAATCAGCATATTAGAATGATTTCTGAAGGATCATGTGACTGAAGACTGGAGTAATGATGCTGAAAATTCAGCTTTGATCACAGAAATCATTTAATTTCTCTTTTTTTCCTGTGTTTAGATGTGACTATGGATATGAGGAAAACACTCGTGGCACTTTAACCTCAGACCGGACCTGTTGTGAGTAAAACGTGATCTTGCTTTTTAATCGCCTGCATTCTCTGTCCAGAATCGCTATGAATTTTAAATAGTACACAGAAGTGAAACAGTTGACGATTTTGACTCTTAAAAGACGTAATGTGGGCGTTGAAAGTGCAGTAGTGAAACCTGACAGTTGTGTGGGTGGAGTCCAGTTCCTGTATGGCTAAATGTGTGTGAATCACTTTTGAGAATCATTAACTCGTGCTTATTTGAGTCAAGAGCGGTAAAATGTTTTACAGTACTGTCACGATATTACACATGATCATCTTCTCAGTTTGTTGTATGTTTTGTTTTTCACATTTCAGCGGGTACACCCATTCACAGAGCTGCCATTGGCGTGGGAATTACAGTGTCTGTGTTGCTGCTGGTCATAGGTTTAATTGTTTTATATAAGAAAAAAGGTAAGTACTTAAACCTACAAATTATTTACTAAATTTATCTTCAATACCAATGGCGATGGCAATTTATTTATATAGCACAATCAAATACAATCTATGTTGTCCAATGTGCTTTGCAATAGCTAAATACAAAGAAAACATAATAAGTCAAATTATTAATCAGTAAAACATACACAGAGAAATTGTAAAACATACCATAAAATAGACTAAAATTGGTGCTTTAGCATTAAAAGATAACAATAAAAGACTAAGACAGGGTGCTTCAACATGTATTATATCCCATATCAAACAAATATGTTTTCAACATAGATTTAAAAGCAGATAGAGATGGAGCCTGTATTAACACAAAGTATAAGGTTTGTCACTATAGAGTGCAACAGGCGTTGGTTCCGGAAGAATTTTTTCCATTCATTTCTCCAATAGGGATTTCAAAAATGTCTGTGTTAAAGAGTTCTAAGGCAATCAGCTATGAGGTGAATCATAACATTACAAACTGTGATTTGAAGCAAAACATTGTTTGAAAATGGTACGAGACTGCGTTCTTAATCCCATGAAGCATTGCAAAAAGCATAATCGAATGAAGAACGATGGAGAAATATAAAACTACTCGTATGAATGTTGATTATACACTCTTAAAAATGTTGGGTTGAAAATGGACAAAAAATGATAATGGATTTATTTAACTCGACTATTGTTTAAAAATCACTATATGGCTGGCTTGAAATGAATCCAAAATAAGTTGGAAATTAAAAATCAGATACATAATTACTAGAGGCAATAACAATAATAATCAAAAGGGGAATTAATAAGCAATTTAATAAATGTTTATTGTTGAATTATTAAATGTTCATTTATTAAACATTAATAAATGTTAATTTCAACATACTTTGAATTCATTTTAAGCAAGTAATACAGTCATTTATAAACAATAGTTGAGTTAAATAAAACTACCCAGCAGGTTAGGCAAACTTCTCCGCACATAAACGTTCAAGTCTTCTGAAAGCTTTGACTCGATTACATCATTTGTGGTGTTTCATGGGAGTGGGCGGAGCTCAAGAGCTCTGGCTGATTTCAATTTTCTGATTGGTGGAACGTTCTGCACAGAATCATGGGTAATGTAGTTTTTCACAAATTCTGCTGTTTAACAATTATTGTAAAAATAAGTTGAAATAATTCGCTTCAAAAGCAGCAAACATAATCTATTAACAATCTCATGGCTCTCAGTAAGGCTGTCGTTAAAGGTTTTATAAGTTGTCTTTTAAATATATTTTCGCTATGGAGAAATTTTACTATGGTGAGTTTTTACTTCCGGAACCTGACTGTTGCACTCTTTAGACTTTTATATTGCAATTTCTAAGCGCTCATTATATAAAAAAATATCAATAATTGCTGTTTTTTCTTTCTTCTAGCAAATAGAGGATGGACAGAGGTAAATATCTGGGTTTACTATTTAATTATATCCAACAAAATGCAAAGTCATGCACAGCTCTTCCATGGTGTATCAATAATAAAATAGTCATGTGTGGAGATTAATGATAATGATTCTTTTGCTTTCAGTTCCACAAAATGAAACCAGGAACCATAACCGGCATAAATTTATCCAAGATCCAAGATGTTGAAAAAGCAGTCCAACCGTTACAGCCTGAAGAGGACACTGACAACAGCGGACCCGTCAGCCCCACGCCAAGTAACATGACAGAGAATGGAAATTTTGTTACTCAAGAGCGAGGCAAGGAACATGTGCTTTCAGCAAGTGAAACATATTCGTATTCGTATTCGTAGAGCAAAGCCTTCTACAAAATATCTCTACTCCGTCATGTCACAACCATCAGTGTATAGAGCATTACATTGTAAAGCAAATGCCCCCAAACCAGCATGTATCTCACACAAACATAAAAGTGTTTTTTTTTTCATGACTGAAAAAAAACTGGTTGCGGGTGGCTGTTTGCTGAGCTAGCATACATGCTACTGACATTATTGTAAAAGAGCGAGGAAGAAAAGTGGTGAAGCACTATGAAAGCTCCTACGGAGATGTTCTCTCACGTCAGCTGTAGTTTGATAAGAAAAAGACTCACAGCAACACCGTGTGATGCAACGACAAACAAAACAAATTCATCCCTATGCTTTTGTTTTTAAGAACGGTACTTTAAATGTGGGATTGCACGCTTTGAACATTTTCCACAATGCTTGTATAAACCAAATGCTTTTTAACATTTTCAGAATGTACGTCAGGAGAACGTTCTTGGAAGTTAGTTTGAAGTGTTAGCTGGGATGGAAAATAGCGTTTAATGTGTGGCTTTGTAATTATTTATTTTGCTGTTAGACACTTTTAAACTGTTAAATGTTGGGATATCAGTGTTGTGTTGTATTGTGTTATGTAAATATTTCCATTGTGCATCACAGTTTTTGTTAGTGAATTATTCTTTTATTGCATTTAGTTACAGGTTTACATGGGAAATACCCCATCTGTACTTATTAAAACATTTTTTGATTTCATGTCTGTCACTCTACTCAATCTAGATACTCACTCGCTACTTATGAGGTGTGAAATGTCCACAGAAAAACCACTGACAAATGTCACGTTTGCACATGAGTCATGACTGTCCAAGAGGTGCATTGTGGGATACTCTGACTGTCCACAAGAGGTTGCCATTTCCATGTTTTGGGATAAAATTGGCTCTCAGTAAAATCACAATGCAATATTCCCTTCTCAGTCAAACTCCCTTTATTCATTTTAGAAAATGTACAATTGTAATGGGAAAGTTTTGTTGTATTGATGTATATATTTTGACTTTACATTCTTATAAAGCTAATATAATATTATATTATATGTATATGTATATATATATATATATATATATATATATATATATATATATATATATAAACAAACATACAAAAATAGCTTGTTGAACTATAAATCAGGCCATAGTATCCAAAGCATAAGACCATATGCTGGGATCAGGAGGCCCTTGTGTGACACATTGATGGCCGATTTAGGCATTGTATCTCACACCATTGTTCAACACCTCAATCCTTATCTCAATATCACAGCCTTTTGCCTGTCATGTTTAGACTGGGATTACACATCATTTGGGCCACTGAAAAGGGGGCACGGAGGAGATTGTTGTGCCCAGTGTGCGTTAGCTGTGAATATGTGCTTGTGGGGGGGGGGGGGGTGGCTGGGAGGTGCTCCTTTTTTTGTACCCAGGGGTTTTCTCATTATCCTTGGATTAACAGACCACAGGCCTTTGAATTTACATGGAGGCCATAGTGATTGGCAAGGAAGAGTTTTCCTTTTATCATTCCCTCTGCAGAGGGGAGGCCGCAAAAACAGAATATTGTCCTACAGCCTAATCCTATTGGTGTGTTTGTGTCAGAGATTTATAAAAGAAACCAAAGGACACAAGATTTTTTTGTTGCACCATCCCTTGACGGATCGGTTTTATTATTTGATCAGTTTCTGATCAAATAGTGGAAATTAAAAACTTTATAGTTGGTGAAATGCGCACAGGAATTTTTTTTTTTACCTGTTTTTTTTAATTCTATACTGCACCATTATATTGTTTTAATAGCCAATATAACATTTACATTTAGTCATTTAGCAGACGCTTTTATCCAAAGCGACTTACAAGTGAGGAATACAAACAAATAAAAGTGATATAAAATCACTTTTTAACCTTTTGCTCTTGACTTATTGTGTCAGAGTGCTATTTATTTTCTCACAAGTCACTTTGTTCAGGTTTGATCCTTTGAGCAGTAAATGAGAGTAAAGGTAGAAGCCTCTGGCACTTTTCCCCTGTCAAGTCGTGACTAAACAAGAGAATAATCTTAATTATCACCCTTTAAGACGGAACAATTCATGTCCTTAATCCGCGCCGCTTTGAATTGTTTTAACAGATCAGAGCTAGATATGCAAATCCCTTAATAGTAGTGTCCTCGCTGATAACACGAAGCCTAAATCCCGCCTTGAAGTGAAACGCTTTGAACGCGCCTTGATCTGCCTCCAAAATCTGAGAATTCCTCTTAAACGACAGCAATTGTCATATATCGATTGTATTCACGTTCTTTTGAAGGTTTTAGAGAGTGATCATGGATAGTTGTTTGACTATACAACAATAAAACAAATAGTTCTGATTGGACGAGCCGGTTCTGACGCGGTCAAATACCTGCTTGGCAAACAAACAGCGAAGTTACGCAAATATATGTGACGTATTTGTTTAATTCAATTAGAATAAATCATAAAAAAATGATTAGGCGTATCTATTAAAATCGATTAATATAATCCAAATGCTGTTATTGCCATTTTATAAAAATTTGGAGCTGTGTCGTTTGAAGCTCGTATACAATTTTGTGCAATATTTGTATACGCTGCATATTTAATTTAATAAAGGCAACTATTTGTTAGATAATGGTCATTTTAGTATGTCGCACTTGCCATTTTCTGAAATTTTCTCATTGCGGCTTCAAACACTGTTCAGGTTGTAGGCAACTCACTGAAAATGGACATATTTTCTAGCAATAAGTGAAAAGTTAATGCAGAAATTACAGATTACTAAAATAATGCAGAATAACATTTTCTGCATTTGAAATCATTTCTCATCGTACAAAAAAAACCCCAGATGATTAACATTGACGATGACCAAAACTTCTCGATTTTCAACGTTTTATTTTAGCAAAAATAAGTCAGCAGGTAAATGCATTTATAATTTAAACAAAATAAATGTACAATATTTACACAACACGCATCCTTTGGTTTTTAAACCGCGCAGGCATCGGATTAAATCTTGTAAGTAAACTTCCACAACAAAACGTTCCCAATGGTTTCAAAGTGCAAAATTCAGTCTATGGAGTTTCGTATGAACGGTTTCATTGACTTTGTTTGAGAAGGTCGTGTGTGGAAAGGTTCACAGGTGAGTAGGAGTCCCTTGAAGGCCATCCAGCCCACCACTTCCCAAAGTCTGGGCTTTGAAGATGTTTTAAATCGCTGGGTTTCTTGGTGATATCAGAGGTCGCGGTTTCCGCGAGAGACCAGATTTTAGGTTTCTGGACATCGACGTTCTGCTTGCGTGCCTCTCTTTCGCTCTCGCACGATGCGTCGGACTTGTCGCTTTCCTTTTGCTGATCAAGTCCTTCCGCTAAACGGTCTTCCACCGCAACATCCTCGTCCTCCTCATCGACCGTTTGAGGATCGATCTCATCTTCATCCTCCGTGCCTTTCCTCAACGACCCCTCCTCTTCGCTCTCAACCTCCTCTTCCTCATCTTCCTCGTCAGACTTTCCTTTGGAGGCCCAGCTGACCCGGTTCTCCTTCTTCAGCCGGCGCCGAGCGTTGGCGAACCACGTCGACACCTGCGTGAGGCTCATCTTGGTGACGATGGCAAGCATGATCTTCTCGCCTTTGGTGGGATATGGGTTTTTCAGGTGCTCGCTGAGCCAGGCCTTCAAAGCGCTCGTGCTCTCCCGGGTGGCCACCTTGGTGACCCGACTGTGGTCATCAGCTGGCATGGGACGATAAGGAGTGTAATAGGGTCCTCCACGTCCGAGGAGAGCTTGGTGATACGGTGATGCAGCCTTGAGGTCATAGGAATTGCTCTGAAAGTAAACATTAGAATATGAACAATATTACAAGAGTTTTATTGCTGGTTGAATTCTATCTACATTATTACGCATAGGCTATTTCACCTTAGTTCTAACGCATATAAAATAAACTTTTGGAAATGTTTTACAGTGTTTTTTCTGCATTGAATTGAACAATTCAGAATACTTACAATGTGTGCTATGTGTCCCGGATGAGGATAAGGTATGAAGCTGTATCCCGGTATTCCTGAGAAAGGTAAGGGAACTCCAGCCATGCCCACAAGATGTGGCGGGGGCTGTTGCATTCCAGGTGGGCAGCCCAAAAATTGATATCCAGCGGGCATGTTGATGTTCCTGTCCATGAAGAAGTTTCCAAACCCCGTTGGTGAAGCAGGCATCCTTACTCCCTGAGCTCTGGTGTTTGAATGACACTCCCTCGAGTTCACGGGCTCTCTTTATAGGCGGAGCCGCATCAGTGGGCGGTGCCAGAGCGGTTGATTGACAGCTGTGATCCGAGGGATTTCTCTGAGAGTAAATCCCTTCAAAGGAGAATTTCGGTTGTTCCTTTTAACGGCTTCTAAAAGTCTTTAAACTCATGATGCTTATCTCACGCTTATCCGTACTGAAGAGTGGAAAATAGTAGGGCTCCTTTTGAAATTCGCATTTTCTGGAGATGCTCTTGAAGCCTCTCAACCTGAAATCGGCAGTTTCACAGAATCTATTAAACGTATAGGCAACCCGTCTGTTTTAAACGACGAGGCAATTGATATTTTAAAGTGTTTCTTTTCTGTCAGACTATTTTATTGTAGCATATTATAGCAGCTAAGTGTTATTATTTAATTAAAAATGTATTCATTTTATTATTATTATTATTTATAGCCTATATGCGTTTAATCTTGTTTACATGTAACATACTATTAACTGAATGAAGCTCAGCCGGGAAAAAGTGGGAACATGTCGCACATTAACGTCCCAGAATAAACTTTTTTCCATCTTGCTGAGATCGTTTCATCTTTTTGTCTGAGCAAACCGACACAAACCACAACATGACTAGCCATTATCAGAATTTGATTAGCAACACGGCGCGATGTGTGTCTGAGGCGATAAAAAAGCGGGAAAAATTCCTTCAGCGGTTTTAACAAATTAACACCGATTTGAAAACTTTAGTTGCTTTGATTTGACATTAGATCTGAAGTATAGCCTAAGTAAAAAGCATTTAACATGCCGTGCGCGATTAATTGGCTAACAGAATAGGCATAGCAAAACTATTTTTAATATTTACATTTTTAAATAAGCATTGCTACGAAAACTTGTTATAAAATATTGATTTATAGGCTTAAACGAACGTCTTTGCAACAAATAATTAATTGTGTAGGCTAAAGATAAAGTCCGTCTACACGTCGTTTATTTATTTATTCAAGCGGGTTTATTTTCTGATCTATAGGCGGTTGATATTATTTCCGCAAATTATAATTTTTCGTTCGGCTCAAAATGAACCTGAACATCAAACCTCTTTTTAAAAGGGGATGACTGTTTTTGCCCACAACAAACAATTGTCGTAATTAAATAGGTTTAAGTGAAACAGGTGTCGACTAATGTATATGGTAATTGCAGCATAACAGATGTTAATGTAGGAAGATACTCAGATAAGATTAGAATTCCTAAACATACATACCAATGCCCTGGAAAGAAAAGCACAGCAAACAACCCGGTGGCAGGGGGTGCAGGGTCTCTGACATTGGAAATACAAGTTTTTTTTTTTGTTGAAACTTGCTCTTTAATCTGTTATCTTGTTAACAGTGTGGTGGCATGCATTGTTTCCAGTCTCAAAAATAAGTAATTTCTCATGCATCATTGCATTTTATGTTAAGCATCTTTTCCAAAGGTTCATCACCTTTTATTTAAAATGGTTTAAGATGTCGTGCGAGACATTTCAAGGGCTGACAGAGAGTTTGGAAGCAGGGTGGGGAACAGATCCCCTTGGGCCAAGAGCAAATTTACTCAACGAGCACAATGGTCAAAACGGAGTGCAAAGAGCAAAGCTTCTGCTGCATCTCTGGAGATAAGCAGCTCAGGGCTGTGATTATTGTGTTCCTCACACACTCGGCTTTCTCCTCTCTTTCCTCTCTTCTCGCATACAATACAGGTGTACTCATGTTCTGACAGGTCCAGTTAAGACTGTTTGCTCTGGGGATGTCGGTCATTTGCGGAGAGGAGAAAAGTGTGAGATAGTAGTCCAACATACTTCAGATAAGAGATGAGCTTTTCCAGTCTTTCACCAAACGCATCAAGATGGGCAGAGATTTCTCCTGGGAGCCCAATTCAATTTTGTTTCACTCTACTGGAGCTCATTTCAAAATCCTTGTGGTTAAACAAACAGATCAACCAGATTAATCAATACAAATCAACGACTGCATGATCAGAGGAAGTACGGCCCAGTGTTTACTAGCTTAGTGTTTCCAGAGCCTTCGAGGTCAGCTTGAATCCTCAAAAACATCATACGAGAACATGTGGTAGTACTGTAAATATAGTGTATTAGGTCAGTTGGATATTAGTGAAATATAAATAAATAAATACACAAATTTAAATGGAATTATACTGCATGTACAGCAATAAATATGCACATAATTTTGGTGTTACTATAAGGCATATTCCAAAATGCACAAATGTATGCTAATTTAAAAGAAAAATAATGTAATAGTAGTGCTGTGAAATTTATTAATCGCTATTGATCGCATTTAACATTAAAGTTTGTGAATAAAATAATAAAGTAATTAAATAAATATATATAAATATATTTATATATGTGTGTGTGTGTGTGTGCATATTGTATGTGTGCACATATTTACAAAATTTTAAATATTTAGAAAAATATTTCTAAAATTTTAAATATTTAGATTTGATTAATTGCAACTGATATATAAATATATATATATATATATATATATATATAACAAATTTAAATAAAATAAAAGCAATAAAATAAAAAAATACAAATTAATGAAAAGAAAAATAATATAATATAAATATATAAATATAAATATATATATATATATAAATAAAAATAAACAAGTATATGGTAAAATTCATCTTGTTTTATGATATTTAGGAAAAGATTATGATTTTTTTTTTGCTGTGTATTCATATTGTATACCTTTGTAGTAGAATATAAAAGAAAAAAAAATGTAATTAATCCACATAAACTTTAACTCAAGTCTGGAGAAGTTGATTAATTACTTTTTTCTTTTATATATTATATTGGCACTTGTGGTGAGGAAATATAAATGTTGAACATGTCAAGACAAAACCAAACTGGTCTATCGGCACTCAAACTGGAATCAGCTTTTTATCCAAATGGGATTCTTTGCAAATTGGAGGATCATCCATTGACCAAAGTATGTGTGTCCTAATGAGCTGATAATGACAATGAGCAGAGGTGTGACTTCATTTAGCGCTCATCACATACCTCTGAGCAGACAAAAGGCTTGAACATGTCATTAGAATGACCAATAGTCAGGTGTGAATAAGATCTGTTAACAAAAGCATGAAGGGAATCCACAGAGCGTTTCACACCTTCTACATGTTAGTTTTTCTTTCTGGAAGTTGTTCCTTTTAACCAGTTCTGAGGTGAAAAGGGGTGCCCCATTGACCTGACCTGGTCAAATTAAATTAAACATGGTGTTAAAACCTAACCCCGTTATATCTAAAAGAATTCCAACTAAACCGAATAATCAGCATAAAAAAATATAGAGGTTACTTTAAGGAGCTTTTGCCATCTGATCTGAACTTTTAAAAATACTTTCATTATTTTCGATCAAGTTAAAATAATATTTTAATATGGACATGAATAAAACTGGATATTATTAATGTTAATGTTACCACATGAAATGCAATTTAGGTTGACAAAACATTGTTTTACAGTGTAAAGAAACAAATGTCCATTAGTGGTCCAAATTGCTCTTAAGCCTTTTAAAAATAAGTTTATTTTTATGTGGGCCATTTCAAAACAAGACAGGCCTCATTTTAAATGCTATGACCTCAAAGAAGTGTTGCCCACCTAAAACAATGCTGTTGTTTTTAGTGTTCAAAACCCTCATTTTGAGACCTAATGAGCTATGCCAAGACCACAGACCCAAACAGAGGGAAGTTAGCTGAACGTGAATGTTATCAGTCTTTCTCACCTCCTCTCTATCAATCACCCCCTCCACTATCCATCTATCTTTTGTCATTTGTGATATCAGGCCCCGTCTATCAATCCTCTTTACGGAGAAGTGACATTGCAAGTACTCACCAATGGGAGGATGCCTTTGTTAGGGGTCTGGACCAGTCCCGCCCACTCCTCTTTGTCTTTTGGGGTGTGATTTGATTGACAGCCCCCGCATGGGGTGAGTGACAGGTGGTGTTCGTTAGCCTGTGACAGCCAGCATGGTGGTTAGAGTTTGTGCTGTGCCTTGGGGTCCATCCGCATGGTGTCTTACGTGCGCATCTTTATGTGTGGTTGAGGATACAGTGCAATGTGTCCATACTGATCCCAGATTCCTGCTGCGTTCCATTGCTTGAATGAAAGACTCGAATGCTACAAAAAAAGTACAGAACAAGAGAGTAGAGAGAACATCACAGTTCGACAGACAAACACAGATGCATCAAAATATATTAAGATATATAGAATTACAGATGGGTATATAGTCAGATAAACAGACATATAGAAAGATAGAGACAGAAACTATATATATATATATATATATATATATATATATATATATATATATATATATATATATATATATATATATAGTCAGACATACAGAAATGGACAGATGCAGATCCAAATGTATTGGGCAGATACAAAACAGAAAGACAGGTAGACAGTCAGATAGACAGACTTAAATAAACATACAGAAATATAGAAGCATATACAGAAATATATTAGAAATATAAAAAGACAGACAGACACTCACATAGGCAGAAAGACCGAAAAAAGATATATCAAAATGTATTAAGACAGATAGACAGACTTAAAGAAACATACAGAAAAATATAAGCATAGACAGAAATATATAGATTAAAATGATTGGATATATAGTCAGATAGACATGTCAAACATGTATATAGTCAGATATATTTAGTCAGATAGACAGACAGGCATTCAGACAGATAGATATATAGTCAGATATTCAGACATAGTCAGATAGAGAGACAGGTATGTAGTCAGATAGACAGAAAGGTATATAGTCAGATAGATATATATAGCCAGATAGACAAACAGTTATTCAGACAGACATATAGTCAGATAGACAGTCAGACGGTATATAATCAGACAGACTGTTAGATAGACAGACAGGTATATAGTCAGATAGATATATATAGTCAGATAGACAAACAGGTATTCAGACAGACATATAGTCAGATAGACAGTCAGACAGTATATAATCAGATAGACAGACAGTCAGATAGACAAGACAGGTAGATAGACAGAGAGACAGGTATGTAATCAGATAGACAGACAGGTATATAGTCAGATAGATATATATAGTCAGATAGACAAACAGGTATTCAGACAGACATATAGTCAGATAGACAGTCAGACAGTATATAATCAGATAGACAGACAGTCAGATAGACAAGACAGGTAGATAGACAGAGAGACAGGTATGTAATCAGATAGACAGACAGGTATATAGTCAGATAGATATATATAGTCAGATAGACAAACAGGTATTCAGACAGGTAGATAGACAGATAAATTGTATTAGACAGACAGGTAGGTAGGCAGTCAGACATATAGGAACAGAATATAAGCATAGACAGAAAGACAGACACATCAAAATGTATTGATAGATAGAGACACAGATTGATATGTAGATAGATTTATATAGTCAGATAGGCAGGCATTAGACGGATAGGTAGGTAGACCGTGAGACAGATAGACATAAACAGACAGAAAGAACAAAAAAAAGACAGACAGACAGATGGATGGATATACATCTCAAAACTGAACTGGATGTATAGATTGACCATTATTGATCATTTGTGATCAGAAACAGGAGGAAACTCATGCAGCATCAACGCACAGAAGAAGACTTGTATGAAACGCTTAACAAATGCACTCCTTATGCGGCTGTTTTCTCCTCACAATCAATACCTGGTGTGCTTGTAAGGCATTTGTGACATGACATCTACATTTTGGGTCATTTGTAAAACAAAGACTACAAGGAAGCTGGAGGCCTTGAGCTGCTGGTTTCAGTTCCCCCTCCACGGCACAATGGCAGCCCTTAACCGCAGGGGGAGCGGCCCTCAGATGGAAATGAGCAACCAAACCAACAATGTAGCGCCTAATCTCTTCAGAGAGCTGGGAATCAGTTACACAGCAGTAGAGGCCTCTCCGTGCTTTTGACCGGCCTCCCCCCTGCAAACGCAGACACGCACACACCCTCCGACCCCCCTCCTGTGTAGCCACAGGCTCCCCTTACACATGGGCCAGATACAAGGTATCCCCCTGCAACAGAAGGGGCAAGAATAAGTGGGGCGTGGGGTGGGGCAGACCCCTCAAAGCACGGGATTAGAGCTAATGTGCCCTCCCTGGGTTCTAATCTCTTCAGAGGAGCAGCGTGTTTGAGGACTGCGGGGCAGTCAGATAAGTATCTATTACAGCAAGTCCCTCTTATCCTTCAAACACCCCCATGCCCTTCAGAAAAGAGGCACAAAATCACTTGCCTGTCTTCCCTCTCACTCCTGTGATACCCAAAACCCGAAAGCAAGCGCTGGCCTTTTGCGACTAAGCTGGAATTAAGGGCTCAGGACCTTACGGAGGGCCGCTAGTGCCCATATTTGCTCCATCTGGGGAGCTCAAAGCCGAGCGAGCGATGGGAATCAAAGGAGAAGTGGAGAAAAGAACTGAGAAACTTCTCTTTTTTTTTTTTTTCTCGGGTGTCGCTGGGAAGGTGCGAGCCAGGGGATCGTGACTGAGGTGGAAGATCTGATAGGGTGTAATCTTGTTAGGGTGATCCACGAGAGTGATGAAAGAGCTGGCATGCTAGATTATCGGAAGCGCCCAGAGGAAAGGTGGGAGATTGGAGCTCAACATTTCAAATACGTGAACTTAACTGGGGGAAAAAAGCTTGTAACAATTAGAGGAAAATCACATAATAATGAAGAGAAAAAAAAAAGAGCACCCGTTATCTGAATTACAATTTATTTATATATATGAGAAAATAAATTACATTATGCAAATAAACATTCAGGTAACAGGAAAGACATCCTCAGCCTTAAGGCACAAGCTAGCAGATTTACTCAACATTGACCTTTGGAATGCAAAAGACACTTATTTTAATATAAAAATGGTTTAAAAGTATATAGTTAAAGATATTAAAGGATTAATTCACTTTAACATTAAAATGACCCCAAGCTTTACTCACTTTACTTTCTTCTTTTTGATGAACACAATCGGAGTTATATTAATAAATATCCTGATGCATCAGAGCTTTATAATGGCAGTGAACAGGACCAATGAGTATGAAGCTCAAAAAAGTGAATCCATCCATCATAAATGTACTCCACACAGCTCCGGGGGGTTAATAAAGGCCTTCTGAAGCGAAGCGATGCGCTTGTGTAAGAAAAATATCCATATTTATCAAGTAAAATATCTAGCTTCCACCAGACCGTCTTCCGTATTCAACTTATGGGTGCGTGTCCAGAAGCGCACGACTTCATCAGAAACAAGAAAGTCATATACACCTAGGATGGCTTGAGGGTCAGTAAAGCTTGGGGTCATTTTCATTTTAAAGTGAACTAATCCTTTAACAGCAGAAATAAAAGAAACAGCGTTCGCATTTCAAATATATAAAATTATATATTTAAATATTTCAAAGGGAAATAATGCAGAATGGGACTGATTTTTGTTTTTTTTTCATAGAGATTAGACTGAATTATAAAACACTTAGCTGTGATATTATTGGTTGATGTTATTTTTCCTGGACCACAGAGCCTTGGTTACATCATCATAAAAGAAAAGATATTTCAGAGGCAGAGAAAATCATTACATCTTTACATAAACATAATTATGATTAAATAATTCATAAACACAATATGAAAATAGGGTATTTTTTGGTACATTCACATGCAGCCATAAACTGTGGTTCTGACTTTTAAGTTTTACAAGATAAGGCAAATAAATAAAATTGGTCTCTGTTTAAGATGGAACTTAAATGAACACTATGTAACTTTCTGTTTGATCAAAATTGATAAAATTTAAATAACGAATCAATACATCATCAATCCAAAATCTTCCAAATTGTGTTTTTGTCTGATTCATTATGGTAATCCTATTATAAAAGTGTTTATTTAAATATTTTAGACCCGTCGGGATGGTTTTCATGGGAAATTGCGTTCTCGTCATAACCGTAGTGCTGGCAGAAAGAGTGCGGAAGTTATATCTCTTAAGCCTATAAGTAATTTTTTTATGAGTAGTACGATAACCATATTCATTCTCAGTCACGTAGAGCCAAAGCACAACCGAAACAATGTTCTTCCGCAAAATGCATGCAGTTTTGTCTTTAAACCACAAAAGTTACATAGTGTATCAAGCTAAGCTAATTATTAAGCTGAATTGCTACTTAAAATGTGAAAGTAACGACATCATACTAATTGTGCGAAAAAAAGCAGCAAAGAAAACAAGTGCGTTTTCATCCGTAAACTATCCAATTGGCACTAAAGCAAGACTGAAGATGTTTGAACTTCACAGAGTCTACCGTGAGAACTTTCTGGGCCTAAACGCAGGCAGCATGAGCTGATGAGCTACAGTCCTCTCCTCCGGTACCGGCGCA
Organism: Zacco platypus; assembly: GCA_038088235.1. Taxonomy (NCBI): domain Eukaryota; kingdom Metazoa; phylum Chordata; class Actinopteri; order Cypriniformes; family Xenocyprididae; genus Zacco; species Zacco platypus. The sequence goes on from CM076067.1 coordinate 10,844,255, forward strand.
AGCTCCTCCGCTGAACCCCACTTCTTCCTGGAGTGAAATAATGACGAGATCTTCCTGTTCCTGCGCTCTCCGGCCTGGGTTAGACTGTGGCACTCGCTGACTTCAGCTTGGAGAACAAACATCAAAGCAGGGTTAAGAAGAAGACCACACTGTGAATGAAATAACATGCTGGAAGGACAAATAGGGTGAAGACAAACAGTCCAAAATTGATCCACGAGGCACCCCGTAGATTCAGAGAAACCACATGCCTGTGCTAATGTGGAAAACATCCTCAGTGCTGCTCTTTCAACATGTGCCACAGGTCTGAATGAACCGAACACCCACGTTACATCGCATTCATGCACAAAAAAAAAAAAAACAAGAATGAAGTTTGACTCACAAAGTTCCTGGTCTTCTAATTGTGTATCCCGTAAATTGAGGTAATGACATGCTAAGTGACCGCTGTAGTCCCGCAGGTTCTCCTTAGCTCCTGTGAACATGTTCAAATTTTGGCAATATTAAATTAAGATAATTAAGTGTTGATATTCAGTTAAACGGCACAGTTACAAGTGATGCTGCAGAAGTAAATAATAAACAAGACAGATATAACACACACACACATATATATATATATATATATATATATATATATATATATGATTTGCTCTCTAAAAATGACTTGCATGTTTTTTCATACTTAATTAAATGAATAATATATAATTGCTATATTATATTAATTACTTAAAAAAGTTACTAATATGGTCCATTATTTATAAAGCAATATTCATCTGACACATCAGGAAGAATTTGCTTTACTGGAGCAACATTTGACATTATATTTGAAATTAAGTAAAGCCTGCTTTCAAACTAATTCAAACAGACATTCTTGAATGACTTGAATGATTTAAAAACAGACCACTTTCAACTAAATGTTTGCGAAGAACAAGCTTACCGTACGTCCTAACCAGCAGGTCAACTATATGTCGATGTCCGTGCAGTGCTGCGATGTGTAAAGGTGTGTAACCCTGTGAGAATAAGAGTCAATATCACCAAGATTGTCAAGAGAATGTCCAGATCATATTTCACCTCATAATCAAAAGAATTAAATAAAAATATATATTTTACATAAAGAAACCCCATTATCCTAACTATGAAGATGCACAGAGGCTTTTTTTCTATGAGAATTTACCAATTGTCACAGATTTGAGTTTTCATATATATATTTCATATATATACACACACAAATATATATATATATATATATGTATATATATATATATTATATATACACATGCAGTGAACATTATGTAAATGAATTATGTTGTGTATGAATAATGTACCATATTTCACTGCATTTGTACTGTATATATATATATATATATATATATATATATATATATATATATATATATTATATATAAATATATATTATATATACACACACACAATTTTAAAATAAAATATATTAGCATATATGGTGTATTGTATGCCTTTAAGTTGATTTTGTATGGACTTTAAGCTGATTTTAATTTAAAACAATTGCACGGACAGGACGATTTTCATTACTGTATTAAAGAAATCATTGAGAATAATAAATAAATATATAAATGTCCAACCAATTATAATAGAGAATTATAGGAAATTAGAGCTGTTAAACGCACACCATGTCGTTTTTTGTTGTTGTTGTTTAAAATTAACAATACATCATCAATCCTTAATCCAAAACGTGTTTTTGTCGTACCCTGGTTCACTATGGTAAACCTATTATAAAAGTGTTTATATTTTAGATCTGTCGGGATGATTTTTGCGGGAAATTGCGTACATCCGTCACTCGCCCGTGTGTGTCTCGTCATATCCATAAATAGAGAAAAGTTGCTCAGGATACTTTGACGCCTGTATGGCGTAGTAGGTTAGTTATCGCAACGGGCGAGAAAGCTAAATCTCCAACCTTCGGAGAATCACCCGTTTAAAACAAACAAAAAGGGATTTTGCTGGCAAAAAGAGATAAAACCACAATCAACACTGGCCTGAATTTTCAGAGATGGCGAGAACCGAGGGATTTAAAAAGTTGTAAAAGTGACGCAGAGATGATGTTTTATTACTCAACGGGTGTTTTATTGAGTTTATTATAAAGCATCATCTATGGTTGTTATAGCGCTGTGCTGGAATTTATATTCAAAGAAGTACCATGTCTAAAAATGGGTAAAGCTACAGTAACGTCTTCAATCTAAACTGGTAATATCTCTCAAGCTTATAGTAGTGAATGTTTTATGAGCAGTATGATAAGCATATTCATGACAACCAAAACAATGTTGTTCTGCAAAATGCAGTTTTGTTTTTTAACAACCAGAGGGCCAAAAATGATACTTTTAAATATAATAAATGTTCTTTTGATTTTGGGGTGATAATGTTATTTGTGACCAAACAGAACAAAGTTTCTCCATTTATGATGAATGTCACCACAAATCAGAAGTGATGGTGAAGGAAAGGGAAATTCGACACTCACCCCCTACTGCCCATGTCCCAATAAAAAAAACCATCAAACGAACAAAAAAAAGCCCATCACAACAGAATCAGAGAGCGATAGTAAGAAGAGAAGAGGGGGAGAGAAAGACGGGACACAAATTAACTGAGGTTACAGCAACAAAATCTAATGACAGAATCATAATTGCCTGGTAATTCAGTGAAATTGCTTTGCTCTGAGCCTGCTGTTGGAATACATGAAGACATTGTTTAAGGGAAGCTGTTAACATGACAGAGTTTGATTTATGAACAGACATTCTCAAACAGCGCCTGGATTCATTTGCACAGCTGGGCACCCACACACCCTTTCAGAGGAGTTATGTCAGAAGCGGACATTTTAAAAACGGACACTTTCTGGCAGCTCGGCGCACACGTGAGAAACATTAACCCACGCATGCCGTCACGTCCAGGGTGAGGAGTACTTACATGCTGTGAGAGAAAAAGAGACACAAAAATAAATGAATTTGAGTGTAGGCATATATGCATTTGCATTCGACTCAAAACAAATAGATTTTGAGGAATATCTGCGCTTACCGCTTTCGTATTGATGTCCGCCCCTGCTTCCGCTAAAACTGCGGTCATGTCTTCCTTGCCGTGTTTCGCAGCCCAGTGTAGCGCTGTCTGTAAGAGATATTGAAACATTACAATACTAAAATATAGACATATTTACATGAAATACAACATAACTATTTAAATAACATCCTCCTGTAAGTATGACCTCACAAATTTGCTTACTTTTGACCTAAAAATATGCAAATTCTTAAATATTCCTTCAACAGTGTTGGGTAAGATACTCAAAAAAATGACATCTTCAACAGTGTACTTAGATTACTGTACTAATTACTCTAAAAAGTATTGGATTATTTATTACTAATTACTTTATAAACCGCATATCATCCCAGTTGAACCACAAGGACAGACATGAAACTGCACTTCTGAAGTATTTAAAAGGAGAAGGTTACATTCAAGTTTGATGTTAAATCTACTATTGTTTTATATAGAATTGTTCTATAGTCTATGCAGGATTTGGTACAATTACATCAGAAGTAACTGTAATTACAGGAAAATTAAGAGTAATCCCTTACTTTACTTTTTCAAGGGAAAAGTAATTCAATTAGAGTAATTAGATTACTTAGTAATTAATATTAATAGTGTTTTTCAAATATTTCATTATTATATTTATTTTATTTGAAGTTATTTTACTATATCTTGATGTTTATTTGACTTTTTATAATATATATTTATTAATTCTTTCATTAATTCACTTTTTTATTATTATAGAAACTGTGCAGAATCTGAAGTATTCCTTTCCTTAAATTATTTATTCAAAAAAATATTTTTACTATAAAATTTTTTTACTATAAAAAAAACTATATTTATTCATTTAACTTTCTTTTTATTTATTCATACTTTCATTTATTCATTTTTAATTTTTACATTTGACTGTGCAGAATCTTAATTATTCCTTCTTCAAATATTACTTATTCATTATATTTATTTTATTGTAATATCTATTTACTTCATTTTAATATGTATTTATTTTACTTCTTTTTTTTTTCAATATTTAATAATTTTACATTATTCACTAAATTATTTATTTATTTTTAAACTTTTTATTACTTATTTTTTAATTTTATTTTTCCTTCAATATGGTTTTAAAAGCATCCCAAGATGCAGCTCCAGAAACAGTTTGAGAGGTTTGGTTTTAACATTTTTTTGGTCGCTATTATTTTTTAAATAGATAATTTTTTAAGCAGTCATTTTTTAAATCGTTAATTCTTAAAAGTTGAATCCTAAAACTATTCATTTCCTGTCTAAACCCAGCAGATTTTCAGTGTGGTCTCAGACTTTTGGTCATCACGGTCAATCTGAATCCTCATATTGGTTGTTTGACCAGCTTGTTTGAGCTAGTACGCGATCGTCAACCCATCTGATTCATCTTGTAATACATCATTTACACTCCGCATGTCCATTCTCTCCCACTAGGTAGATCCCAAGCCCCCTAACGCCACGCGGTGGAGCGGCCCGTGCTCCCATAGGTTGCCAGCGGGCCCCAGCTGTGCACAGAGGGTGTGGAGGGGACGGTTTCCTGCCATCTAATGGCGGTCTAATTACAAAACAACAAACCAGTGTGCCCACTGCGGGGGGAGCACAGGCCTGTCACGGGGTGCAAGATTGATGATGTTGGTATGACCCTCTGATGGAGGACCCACCCAGGCATCAAGCCCGTTGACAAGGCCTGTCAAGTGGAGAAGGGGCCGCACACAAGCTCAGATACGCACACATGCACGGATGCTGGAGCTGCTAAACGCCCGACACGAAGAACGGAGACGATGATCTAGATTTCAGCCTGAGCGACACACATCCTGTATCAGAACTCTTCACATATCAAAACCAACCACTTTAATGTGGTTAATGTTTCAGTGCATGTTATTCTGAAGCAAAAGGATATCGTTAAAAATCTGGATCTGAAAGGGTTTTTCCGTTTCTGCTGATGTGGGCACAACTGGATTTTCACGATCCAATCAAATTCAGTTATGGCCTACATTATTTACCGCAGATATTTCTGTTTATGGAAAGATAATTATCTCTGTTTAGAAAAAAAAAACAACCTAAAGTTAGACGAAAGATAATCTCATAATCAAATTAAACATCAATTTGACGTTTTTCTGAAATGCAAAACCAAACAAACTATTTTCACGAGCTGGATCCTTGGATACTTTTAAAAAAATATTCAAGGAATACAGAAAATAATAAATGAATAAAAAAAATTAATATATGAATAACATTTTAGTTTTGTAAAGATATTCATACTGTATGTAGCACAGAATAAAACGTTCTGATCTACATTTTATTTACCACTGAATTTTCTGTTTCACTCATTTTAATTCACTTCGAAGAATACCATTTTAACACTGACTGCAAATGAAAATAATAATAAAAAACTTTTAATTACTTTAATTTTTAACATCAATTTGTTATATACTAAATTCAGACTGCCTAGAGTTAAAACACAAACAAAACTGCAGTAAAACGCAAAATAACTTTTTGTTTTCAAGATGATTGCACCTCTTGAATTAAACAAAATGAGGTCATGTGACAACAATGCAGCATACTGGAATGCATTTTGTTGCATAACATGGCTATTCTGGGAATATATTCATACAGAATAATGCATCCCACAATGCAATAGGCTCTTAGCGTCCGTTTCCAGTGTAACAATTCATTACCGTAAAAGTTTGAGGTTGGTAAGCCTCTTTTGCTCACCAAAGCTCAATTTATTTGATCAAAAATACAGTGAAAAGAGTGCAATATTATGAAATATTATTACAATTTAAAATAATGGCTTTCTATTTTAAAATGTAATTCGATCAAAGTTGAATTTTCAGCATCATTACTCCAGTCTTCAGTGTCACATGATCCTTCAGAAATCATTCTGATATGATGATTTGCTGCTCAAGAAACATGATCATCAATGTTGAAAAAAAGTTATGCTGCATTTTCGTAGAAATGTGATACTTTTTTTTCATGATTCTTTGGTTTTGTAACATTATGAAAGTCAATTTTGATCAAATGAATGTGTCCTTGCTGAATAAAAGTATTAATTTCTTGAATTCCAGTATCTATCAAATATAATTTTACTAACAGACCGAATTTAGGACATTTTCTCACAAAAAATGCCAAATTAAACTTTTTCCATTTTTATTAACTAGACCCTACTCGCTGACTGAAGTCATGTGACAACAAAGTACTACATTCTGTAATTTTTATGTATGCACACTGCATATGTTTTCGGTGACGGTACGCAACACATCTCCACTATTGTGTATTCTTAAGCATGTGTTCTGTACTAAAGGGAGGGTCCTGTCTACTGTAGGTGTTTCCAGTCCTGCCCGCGGGACATATTGTGATAGATGAAGTCTGGTTCCCCTATCAGCCGCTCTATTGTTTCGACTGTCGCACCCTTGAGATGGATTGGCCGGCACACATGCTTGACTGACAGCCCGACAGGTCTCATGGAGGCTCGGCGTGACGGACGACGGTCAACAGGATGTGACGTCTCCTACCCTTGTTCCTGAGGTTCCTGTTTTGGCCTGGCGGGGATCCCTTAACTCTCACTAAGCAAATAGCACCTTTGTGATGACTACCAAAAGAGACATATTCACTGCGGCTTTTAAAGAAGAGAGATGGATAAATGATGTACTCACAAACTGGGAAAGGAGGAAGTCCGGGAGGCATCAGGAGAGGATGACATGTCGGAGAAGGAGACAAAACAGAAAGAGATGAGCGCACAGGTGTCTTTTCATTTACACTTATCTTGTTGGTGGACGGAAAGCGAGCGGTCCTGCTCGAGTGGCTCAAAGGAAGCAGTGTTTACGTTCCATCTGAGATCGCGACTGTTTATTTATGGGCTTCACTGCGAGAGGTTGAATTGGAATTTTCCCCCAAAGGAGCTTCCAACGTGTGAAAGGAAAACAGAGATAATGCGTGTCGTGTCGGGTTACGGGCTCGGGGTGATGTGTAACTTTAGCAACTGAGAGGGTAAAGGCGAAGCTTAGCTACTTAAAACTTAAGACTAAAACAATAGAGGCGGTAGAAAAATGAGCATCTTTCACATCTACACAGTAAAAAAAAAAAGTTGAACTATCGAATGTCAAAAACGTTGACTACATAAAATGTCAATTTTTTGGCCATTTATTTTTACCGACTTAAAACATTAAACATGAAGATCTTAAGCTCAGCTTGATCACTGTTGATGCCCTTGAATAATTTGTATTTTTGGTCATAGCATGGGGAGTTATGATGACATAAATATATGTTATTCACAAAAAATAGATGTTTTAGCTCTTTGTAGTGTTTTTGATTATATTTTATGAGTAGTGTTCTCTTCATTGAGATTTCTTGCTTTGGTGTATAGATATAGTTTGCTCAACAAACTGATACATAAGTTAAACAAACTAAGAAAGTTCTACATCATTATTATATACTATCAATGTGTATATTAAAGGTGCTGTATGTAATTTTTTGACTGTACTAAAGCATAAATATATATTTGCAGATATTTAGGAAACATACTAAGATCACATACTTGTTTCTCTGATAAACAAAGCTACAGCCAGTTACTCCATTTTAAAATGTGCGTCGGAATGTCTGTTTTTGTTTCGGTCTGTGTGATCCCGCCCACTGCCAATTTACCCAAAAGTATTTTGACATGGTGGAAAATACAGCAGCTATAGAAGCCAACAAAAAATCTAGATCAGAGATCACAGATTCTACCAGACATAAAACGCCTTGGTATCCATCTAAAAATCTCTATGAACGAGGACATATTAAAATGTGGATAAATCCTTGTGACGCAGCAAGTCTCCTCGCCTTCCATTGTCAACGGCCATTGTTTTTTTGCTAGTTTGAGCCTGACACAGTTATCATTTTCACCTCCAGTGCCATGTTGCTTAAATACTACTACTAAATGTGTTCACCCATGGGCGTGCTGGTCTGCTCAGGTGCATTGTTGGCGTGTTGCTATTTTGAGGCAACTGAAAACGACTGCGCCATTGACCAACAAAAACCTGGCACAGTATTTTTTTTTTTGGTATTTAAAGGGCGCGTTAGTAATATGTGCCTATAGGCGGGTGCACAAGGCACGTACACTATGCTTGTTGCACACAAACATTTTTATAATATTAAAAATAAAAGGATTCCTCTCTGGAGAAGCTGCTTGCATTGGCTTTTAAAGGGAATGGGATATGATTGGTTTGTTGCACGTTACGCCCAAAACACACCCATGACTGATTTAGAGACTGGGGAAAACCATTTTTCCTGTTGTTAAACTATCAAAAGAGGATTTCGGACACCCCTTAAGTGCACCTGTGCCATGCGCTTCAGACCATCACTTAGAATGTTAAAATAGGGCCCATTGTGTTTGATGAAGCACAGACCAAGTTTAATTGTTGGTACAATGATTTCACCATAAGTTGAGTAAAGGCCTGATACTCAAGGCAAAGTTTTTAAGAGTAAAAATAAGTTCGAAATACATTTAAAGCAGTATACGGTTAGTAGACGTCTGACCTCAACGGACTGACCAGAAGAGCTGGAGAACACTTTCACGACAAAGAGGGCGGAGCCTCAGAGCCACACCCATCTATTACATAATCGCCATGGACCAATGGCAGTTTGAAAGTGTTTACTGGAAAGTTTGCTTTGGAAAGCTGCTTGGAACTCCAGAAACAAACTCCAAAAGAGCAGTGTTTTGGGCTGATTTTGTTCGAATTGACATCAAACCAGTTTGTTCTTCCTTTTCGCTCTAAGTATATCGGGGCCTTTAACGCAAAGTTTTTTGAGCTTCTGATTTTTTACAGTGTAGACGGCAGAATGGCAGGAAAGAAGTCTGATAACCTCTTAAAGGCGTCTCGCAAACGCGGTCGCCCTGTACCAAGTCAAAAAGAGGTGGCTCACTTGGCATGCCTCCTGGTTCAGGAAGGGGGGCATCAAAGCCACCTGGGGGTCAGACTTACCACCTTCCTGGGGACACGGCGGCGATTGTTCTCCAATTAATCCCAGCCTGCTCTATTACTTTCAGATTATCTTTAAGTGGTTGAAGTCTTTGAGGTGAGCCCTAATCTCCCCGCACTTCAATGGCCGCCGTTGTATCTTGTCTGCGCGGGGAAGGCGAAGGGCTTAGAGGTTCTTAGAAGGTGGTCCGACGCAGGACAGTGTGAGAACTCCGGCCCAGGCAGGGACCACAAACACCGACTCAAAGCTCTTAAGCGCACAGGGGGGACAAATAAAAGGATTTGAGCTTGTTTTTGGGGGGTGAAGGAGCTAAAAAGCTATCTTTCATAATCCTTCTGAAAATAAGCCTTTGAAATGCATGATTGGGGTTGAGCTTTGCTCTTTGGTCTGTGTTGCACCTGGGTACGAGAGTGGAAACTGTGGAAAGTCGGTAACCTTGCGAGGTGCTACAGGGAATCAGCGGTCCAGAACTATGTTGGTCGCCGAGAAGCCGTTCACAGTGCTGGTAAACATTCACATGGGCCGTAACACTCACTGATCATCACTAATGAACAAACAATAATGCTTTAAAAAGACAGTGTTGGGGAGGAATTAATTATATTCCTGTTTCATACTTATATATGTAGCTTTTCCAACAAGTAATACATTATTGTTGTGTTTTTCTTGCTGAGTATTTACAGTCGAGCAGACATGATCAAAAGTGATCTTGGCTTGGAGAACTATAAAACATTGAAAAGGGAAGAAGACAAAATTCAACTCACCCCCTTTTAGGAGCCAAATCCAGGACAATTAAAAAAGAGAGAGAGAGAGAAAATCACAAAATTAGGTTTCACTAAATATCCTGTGGATGCTACCAGAATTTATATTTGTGATGTGTCACAATTTCTGATTTCACCATTTCATTTAGATCTTATGCTGAGGTTTTTAATGTCACGAGAAATATTAATTCAATCATGCATGCCCAAACTTATAACTGGTACTCCAAGTGTTGTGTGATTGGTTTGAAAACTTACTGAGGTAAAGTCCTGGTTTGTTCCGAGCATGTGAAAAGATCAAGAAACATTAATTATTAAAAGCGAGTTTACGACATGAGATGCACGCATTCTAATCACATATGGCATTCGTGCATTCAGGCGGAGGGCGACATACAACACAGAACATTTTAGGAGAGAATATAAAGCTCTCTTCACCTTTTTATTGGCCAGAGAAGAGTCTTGTTCCAGGAGCTGAATGAGATGAGACAGTTTGCCACTTGCTGCCGAGAAGATCCACTCTTTCTCAAGAGGATCCAGCTATGAATGAATTAGTGAAATTACACTTAAAATAAATATTAAAATTCAGTATATCACTCATAGTCCTATTACTAGTAACAGTTACACTGCTGTTCAAAAGTTTGGGTTTTATGTTTTTGAAAAATGCTCACCAAGCCTGCATTTAATTGATCAAAAATACAGAATATTAGGAAATATGATCACAATTTAAAATAACCGTCTTCTGTTTAAATATATATCTTAAAAAGTAATTTATTCTTGTGATGGAAGTTGTATTTTAAGTCTTCAGTGTCACATGATCCTTCAGAAATCATTCTAATATGGGTTGAAATCAGTTAATTGTTTTGTGGAAACCATGACACACTTTTTTCAGGATTCTTTGATGGATGGAAAAAAAATCATGTATTTGAAACAAATCTTGTGTAACATTATAAATGTCTTTACTGCCACTTTTGATCAATATAATGTGTTCATGCTGAAAAATAGTATTAATTTCCTACTAATAAACGGTAGCGTATTGTCTTGGCAAACGCCTTCTTACCAAGTAACTTTCAGGAAGTCCACATAATTCCAAACATTTATGGTGAATTATTTGATTCCACCAAAAAGTAGGTAAATGATCACCTAGCAGATGATCATATGCATTTTTATCATATGCATATGACTCAAACTTAGAACAACCTGAGGTTAAGTGTCGTAATAAAGGGCACAACATCTTTATTTTACTGTCAAATTACTGGTAAATTTTAATTACTTTCTTTGGTTTAATTAATGACAGTGATGGACAAAACCCACAGTGTTATTGCAGCAACAGTAACTACAAACACAGAGATATTCACAGAAGATGTCTTACTGTAAACTGATATTTTTTGTAATGAGTGTATGATTTATTATACTCACAGCCACAGCGGTGGATCCCAAACTGCCTCCACACTCCTCCTCCTGCTCAGATTCACTCTAGGAAAGAAAAAGGATACGATACGATTGAAATCACTCACAAACCACCTGTCAGTATCACCTGGAACACGGAGGAGTCAGTGTGAAACTGTACAGTCAGTAACAAATAATCGGACATGCTAGAGTGGGCGTTTGGGTTTGGCGGCCATGCGTTTCCTCTAGTTGTGAAATGAGAGGAGGGAAACCCAGCGCTGTCAAGCCCGAAAGAACTTTGGTAGAAAATAAACAACGTAAGCAGACCATGAAGACATAAATAGCCCCCAACAAAGATGAAATAAACACAGCAAATGCAATGCTGTTCCATTTATCAGTACACAGACGTACACCGAGTACCAGAAACAAAACTTCCAAGGGACGTTTACCTCGAGAAAGGACAGTAAAAATAAAGGATAATTCCTTCAAATTGACCTCTTCTCAGGTCACAGTACCATAAAAAAATGCTTAAAGAGCCAGAGGTGAACGATTAGCTCCAACGAGCACCAAATTGCTCTAACTATGCGTTTTGTTTTTTTATCATACGCCGTTTTGCCAGAATCCACCAGCTATGTGAGCCAAGGAGATGGTCAATTTCTCTTTATGTACCGACGTGTCAGTCACACTGATTAATGTGAGGGAAAACGAAGCGTTTGGGTCGTTTTTGCAGCGCACGTGCTTGCTAATTGTTCTCAGGACAGCGACGAGCGGACAGTGTGAAAACACTTGCGCTCTTTCATATGGGCTACACGAACAAGGCCTCTTTTCCTAAAGACCGCAAGCAATATTTGTTTACCTGTGCTTAAACCAGACATGTTTCCTTTTGAAACGGGAATGAATGTAACCGAGCAGGTGAGTGACTGAATAATTGCACGCAAAATTATCATTTTTTCCATCTGAAAATCTGGTAACCGATAATCAAGCCGAACGCAGTAATGGATACAACGGCGAAAGGGATCTGTTGCTTTGTAAAATATTAAAATAACCGCATTTTATGCAGATGATTTCAGCTTCAGTGCATCATTAATAATTCTTAAGAAGGACTAGTTTTCTCTCGCTTCTTGGAAAGAGCTTTCGGCCGTGAAGAGCTTTCAAGTGTGAATCTCTTCCGCTTAAAGAGTTTGCATGTGTTGTGGTTGAAAGAGAAACATTTAATGCAAAACCAAACATTCATTGTCTTAAAGCTCTAAGATCGAAATATGAAAAGACTCAATGTGATTCATAAAATAAAATAATAAAAAGCATTATGCCATGGTAAAACATTGTCCTTTAACAAGCCGCATCTCAGATTGATCTGCATACAAATGTTTGGAGGGCACAGATGATCATTTTCTCTATAATGAGGTGAAGCATGTTGCTGTTTTACACAAGAATAGAAAGCTTCATTCAAATGTAAATGAATGTGTCTTTCATGCTGTCACCCCTGGCTGAAACAGGGCCTCTCAAATCCAGCTAATTATTCTGTCGCCACCTTTTGGTTAGTCTTGGTATTGCAGCTATCAAGTGAGCAGCTTGCTTGTGATGCTCTTGAATTACTGCCAACTTTTGGGTGAATGACAAATAATAAGGAAAAAAAAATGTAGCATGTGCCAAGTATTCATGTGGTTTACATTTAAAAAAGGCTTGACACGTGGAGAGTTCAAAACCGCATACTAAAACACTTCACATCCTACTTTTACCCTGTCTTTCTATTGCAGAAATAGTAAGAATAGTATGCTAGTACGCAGTTCTGCACTCAACAGCCGTCTACAGTGAGCACCACTGATCTATATCAGTGAGTGGGCATCTCTGTGATGTCATTTCCTGTTTATAGTGGTCTTGTCCCATGACCCCCCCCCCCAAAAATGGCTTCTTGCATGTTGACTTAAGAAAACTTTCATAAAGCTTTAGACATTTTTCAGTTTCCTTATTTTAAAATAACCCTGCTTCACTTGTTATTTTTAAATAAATTATTTTTTTTTTTTATAATTTATTATTATTAATAATATTTTATTAATTTTATTTTAAATCTTAAAATATATTATTATAGTGTAATATTTCATTTTACATTTTTATTTTATTTATTTACAATTTTTTAAAGAACAAAAATGGACTTTTCTTCTTTCATTTCAGTCTCTGGATGGTAGAGCCTCCAAGAAATATTTATTTTAAGATAAATATTAGTCAATTTAAAAAAACAAAAACGAAAAACAGATAGGGTTCTCAAGCTTCTTGGCTCTAACCTTTGACCCTGAATCCTTGTCGAGTTCATCTTCTCTGTCTGACGCTGAAAGCTCCTCCGTCAGAGGCTCTGGTTTCTCTGGTTCCTCTGCTGGCGGTGAGAGGGTGCTGTCTGCCTGCTGATCACATGAAAAGGAGAAGTTTCGCTAAGATCACTTAGTAAGGATCACTGCCCTCAAATCAGCTGATGCTGACAAAATAACAAGGTCAATGGGCCGAACGCATTCTCAGCAGACATCTATGGAAGACATCCAATCTCTATTCTGAGATCAGAAAAACATAACTATAGATGGTATTTCATTGCTCAGAGATTAATGCAGCCACTTTCATGCAGTATGTCCGTTTAACAGTTCTCTAGACACAATTTCAATGTGGCTGAAATAAGTGCTGACAGGAAATTCACACTATTGTGTGTCAAACTGCATGCGCTCCACGTGTGAGTGAAAACTGCCACTCTTCGGCCAGTATTATTTATATACTACCATAGCTTTTATCTATTGTGAATTCAATGTTGTTTTTATACTTTCAGTTTTCATTTCAGTTTAATTTGTCATGTGCCTTTTCATTTATTATTATTTTAAAATTGTACTATTTTGGTTTCATTTATTTATATTTTATCATTTAGTTTTTGGTCATTTTAGCTCTTTAACTTGCAAAGGCAACATTTAATTTTTATTAATTAATCTAATTTTCATATTTTATTTGATTTCTGCCTTATTTCAGTTAACAACAATGTTTTTAATTTTATAAAATGACTAAAATTGAACCCTGTCATCAAATGGCCATGATTATGATGTTATAAGCAATTTTTGGCAACACTTTAGTTTAGGGTCCAATTCTCACTGTTGACTAGTTGCTTATTGGCATTCATATTACTAGCATATTTCGTATTTATAAAGCACATATTAAAGCCTTATTCTGTATGACCATATTCTACATCCCATAATCCTACCCAATACCAAAACTTACTACTACTACTACCTTAATAACTATTAATAAGCAATAATTAGAAGTTTATTGAAGCAAAAGTCATAGTTAATAGTGAGAATTGGACCCTATTCTAAAGTGTGACCCATTTTTTACATAAATCATAATGAGAGTTAAAATAATTATACTTGCCATTAATAGTGATATGGATTTTGTGCTATTATATTAACTTCTTTAACCCATTTACTCAATGGCATTGTGTTTTTTGTCAAGTTCAGTGAAGTTTATATGATACAAAGATGCTTAAGGCTTCAAAGATATATGAAGATTACCCTGAAACCAAGCAAAACAAATAAAATTAATCATTCCAAAAATGAAATTATACACGCTCACTGTACTCTCCCTCGCTGGAAGTCGCAATATGAGGTTCAAAATAACGCTTTTAACAGCTGAAGTCCTACAGCTAAAGATAAGCAACTGAAACACAGTGTTATCTGCTTTTGACAAGCTTTCTCTTATCACCAGCTGCTTCTTTAATCCAGCTAGAAAAGCTTTAGCAAACAGTCTGAGGAAAAACACTGGACTCTGGGTGATATCCAGGAAAATGATTAATAGAGACCAAGAGTTTTACACTATGATGCTCTTCAGTTGATGTGAACATTTCATACTAGTTTAACTAAGACTACGTCACATACTTGGAGAATAATAATTCACTCGTTTGGAAAGCGGAGCTTTAAATATTACGTTTAAAAAAATATTACGTCACATTGCAGAATATTGCTGAAATACTGTGGTCAAATTACTCAGCCAGATTCCTCTTTAGTTCTTCTTGTTTCTTCTTCTCTGTTAGGCTTTTTTTAGTAAAATCCTAAGACGTCAAGATGTGTCATTTTTGACAGCATGAATGTGAGGAAACTGGTCACCAGTGTTTAAAATTACTTTTAAAAGTAAGGCATTACAGTGTGTTACTCCCTAAAAAGTAACTAGTAAAAGAGTAACTGACTAGTTACTTTTTATGGAAAAGTACTGAAAAATACTGACATAAAAAGTAACTATTTAGTTACTCTTAATGAAAAGTAATGTTACATTGGTGTTGTGTTACTTTTTCAAACCTGAATGAGGTTTTTAAGTAATGTGTTACTGTACTTTTTGCCTGTTCCCGCGCAAGCATGAGTGCTCATATCCATAAGTGACTGTGTTATGTAAAGTTAAAGTTAAGTAAATTTAAGTTTAAAAAATGTTTAAGGAAATGTCCAATACTTTGCAATAAAAAATTACTAAATGCGTTACCCCTAGCGCTGGTCACTGATCTGTGAAGCACATTTTACTTGTAAACAGTCTTGCCAAGTCCGCGGTTTTCCTGTGGAATTGGGTTAAATTATCACTGCTGCGGCGGGTTGTTTTTCATGTTCACAGGTTGAGGTGACCCCAAATAACATGATATTTAGCCCCTGGAATTCAATTTTTACCAGGGGAACCTTGCCAAAAACACAGGTTTTACTCCCCAGGATGCAATTTTTACCAGGGGACCCCTCCTGAAATGCAATTGGGCTAGTTTTGAGTAGCAATTGGGCGGGTTGTGTTGTGAAAACCTGGTATGCTATGATGAGCAGTAAAACAGAATGGTTATCATAATCAGGAATCACTCACATTATCGTTCTGGGTCGGTTCTGGTGCCTCTGTGACTGTAATCATGGGTCCTGAGCACCAGGACACGAGTGCTGGCTGTTTCTGAGCTGTTGGGTTGAGGTTCAGCACTGGATTAGAGACCTGGAGCTCATTTAGTGGCTTCGAATGAACCTGCTTGATTGGTTCTTCGCCTTTTCCAGCAACAGGCTCTCGCTCTTGTATTAGTTGTCTATACTTCTTCTTGAGGATGAGGTACTTCTCTCCCTGAAATAAAAAAAGGAACCATTACCTTCAAACTGTTATTTAAAAAAAAAAACACCACCAAAATATATATATATATATATATATATTTTGGTGTTTTTTTTTAAATAACAGTTTGAAGGTAATGGTTCCTTTAAGATATATATATATATATATATATATATATATATACACACACACACAAAACACTTTTTGGAGCACAAAAGGAAATATTTTGCAGAACATCCAAAGATATCATATGGCTTCAGAAGACTTTCATTATAGCGCACTACATTTATGGTGCTTTTTCTTCTTCTTGCACTTTTTGGAGATTGACAAAATGAATTTTAGTGATATGAAAAAGAGCAGCTTGGACACTTGTCATACAGGTTTGGAACAATGTTAAGGTGAATAAATTATGATAAAATGTTAATTTTTGGTCTTTAACAAGCATATAAAAAAAATAATGCTTAATTAAGCATAATTCTTCTTAAAGAAATCAATACTTATTTAGCAGAGACCAATTAAATTGATCAAAAGTGACAAGATATTTGATCTCAAATAAACAGATTTTTATCTTAAATAAATGCTGTTTTTGAACTTTCTATTCATCAAAGCATTTTTAAAAAAACATTTTTTAATCACAGTTTCCACACAAATATGAAGCTGTTTTCAACATTGATAATAATAGTAAAGTCTTCCTGAAGCCAATCTTTTAAACAGTAGTGTATGGCTGGATTACAGTTCAGATCAGATGGAAAGTGATCTCATCCGAGGGAAAGTACACGTCTAGGACAATGATCCAAGATCATAAGGGTGTGGGGTATAGCACCGATGTGAGAAAATGAGACCTATCCCAGTCACAGAGAAAATAATGAATCACTGTGGGAATAGAGACCTGTGCGACTATTCTTCAGGGACGGGGAATAAACGTGATCGCATTACAGACACAAAAATGGACTAATGATCATTTAATGAGACTGAGGGAGGCGTTAATTAGTTTAAACTGCTATAATGATTTGAAAACACATGTACTCACATTCTCAGATTTCACCACAGCAATTCTATCAATGATGAGTTTGAACTCTTCTCTGTATTTGGCTGGAGGGAAAAAAAAGAGAATAAAGCGATGTGAGTAGGAGATGTGAGTAGAGATCATGTTTTCTCAGCATGCTTTCCAAACATAAGAGAAAGGTGACTTGTACAATATGACCTTGCAATAGTTCTTTGCTTTGTAAACCAAAGTAAACCAAAAGCTAGTATTTAAGGGAACAAAAATAGTTGTTCACGTCATTCCAAACCTGTAGGATTTTCTGTCTTCTATGGAGTACAGAAGGAGTTAAAGGGACAGTCCGTCCAAAAAATGACAATTCGGTCATCATTTACTCACCCTCATGTTGTTCCAAACCGGTATGAATTTCTTTCTTCTGCTGAACACAAAAGAAGATATTTTGAAGAATGTCTCTAACCAAACTGTTTTGGTTCCCATTGACTTCCACAATATTTTTGTCCATATAATGAATGTCAAATGGAACCAAAACAGTTTGGTTAATAACATTCTTCACAGTAGGGCTGCAGGATTTATCGCAAGATACAAAAACTAACATTGAACTTGACCGCGATTATTGCTTAAACGCGATTCTTAGTGCGATTATTTTTTATGCGCAGCTTGTCAATGAAGTACGGCTCCAAATGCTAATCCATCTGAAAGCACTGCGAGTTGCTTATAATGTAGATTTGAAAAAGAAACGTGCATCAAACATCTTTTGAACGAACATGAGAAGCATTTAAGACAACATTTAATAACATGTTTTTACTCCAAACTCATTTCATAGCGACAGTTGAGCATCCTTCTGTGAGATGATGTGATTTCTTACACAGAATAAGGCAGTCGTGTGTTTATTAGTCATGTTTAATCAATCAAAACATTTCAATCTTCTGTTTATTCTTGACGCGTGTTACCTAAACTTTAAACTTTGAGTTTCTGCGCAAGAGCGCCCTCTGGCTTTCAGATGGAGAAGCAATTACTACTGATCACAGAGCAGTACAGCTCTGACAAGTTGCGCGTTAAATAATCGCAGTCTTTGCCAAATCACGTGCGATAACTCGTGCAGCTGTGCTTCAAAATATCTACTTTTGTGTTCAGCAGAAGAAAGAAACTCATAAAGATTTGGAAAGACATGAGGATGAGTTAATGATGACAAAAAAATCCATCTTTGGAAAGACTATACCTTTAAATTTTATAAATAAACATTTTCGATTGTGTTCCAATGGAAAAAAGTCATACAGGTTTGGAACGACATGAGGGTGAGTAAATGAAGACAGAATTACATTTTTGGGTGAACTGTCCCTTTAAAAGCAACATCTCCTGATTTGAGTTTGACTATACCTTGAACACTTGTTTATTTATTGATTTGTTCTGTCTGCAAAGTTATTGACTGGTAAGTTGATCTGTTTAACATTTTGCACACACAATGGACTCTGATTCCTGGCCTGTGGGAGTTTGTGATGTTATGCAACATCACTTCAGCACAGATTGACTGCATCACGGAGAAACCAGAAACTGGCTCGGATTACTATACAAGAATAGAAAATGGCAGGGAGGAGACCTGAGCAAACAAATCCTTCATTACTGTTTTGCTCATGAGCCTTTTCAACGACCGTTCCCAATGGATCATCACTCAGATGCTTCCAGCGCTGGCTCGTAGTTTTATTTCGAACCCAAAGACTTATTTTCCCTACTTCAATTTCATTCCATTGCCTTAAGGAAAATGTATTTTTGCTTTCTTGGTGGCACAACACAGCTATTTTGATGTAATGGGCTTTGACATGGAACCTGCAGTTGAGTAAGTGTCGTGTGTTGATTCAGTTGCCACTCAACAACATTCAACAATATTATTGATTTGTCAGCACTGACACTATTGGATGACAACTAAACTGACATCACTGTTTTCTGCAGAACTGCTTTACAGATAAAATTAACTCATTTAATAGTTGATGATCTTTACAACGGAACTGAACTGAGACTATTTTCTTTTTTGAATCATTGAATCACTCTCCTTTTTATCACTGTAAAGCTGCTTTGAAACAATCTGTATTGTATAAAGCACTATATAAATAAAGGCGACTTGACTCTGATGGAGTTCATTCAGAAAAAGACTCCTCAAAGTGTTTCACAGTGGTGACTCATGAGTCGCTTGAATGAACTGACTCAAAAGAGTCATCTGTTCATGAATCGGACTACACAGGTGGTGCTTATTTGTTTTTACATGCAGCGCAGACCGTGACGAGCGGGAGTTCAGGAAACGCTCCTGTGATGTGCCATGCCAGAAATATGTAAATACAAGTTTTGATCCCAACAACCTTGTTAACTGAATGTTTATTTTTCATATTTCTGACACGGAAGGAACGCAACATCATTCTTGCACTTTGTCCGAACCACTTACTTCCCCTCTGAGGCGATTCACAACCCACAGTTTAAAACCGCTGCACTAGTTTTTAATAACTTTAGCGTGTGATTTTGGCAGACTGTCATGGAAACATCTCTCATAAAAGCACTTTTTAAACTCTAAACGGTCCTATGCCATTTAAATGTCACATTAAGATTTCTGTTGTTCGCAAGTGCTATTTTATTGAATCCTACTTTTATTTTCTGTGAAATAGTCACCAAGGCAACAGACACATGCAATGCTAGATTTTGAGCCAAGGTCAGCAACATTCTTAAGTATTAATCTTTCAAATTAGTATAAATAAATGTCCTATAATGGCTCAAAAAATATTTATTGCATAGCATAGTCGAGGTCAGTTTTTTAAAAATTTTTTAGATGCCCTCAAATATGATCAGTCTCATCCAAGGGAAAATATCTGGAAAATATTTAGTTTCTATGATGGAACATTTTTATTTATTTATTTTTATTTTTACTCACTGTAGTGCTGACAGAATATGTATTATTTATTCATTCATTCAAATTAGGTATTATTTTAATCACATTTTTATTATTATTATCATTTTACATTGTTACACTGTTTTTCTCTAAACTTTTTTCAAACTCTGACACATTTTGGTAAAGTAGAAATGAAAACAGCATGATAAATACTAGATATTTTAACTCCAAGTATGCAATTTTAATAACTGAAGACCTTATGAACTAATGACTTTATTGCTAATGAACATTGAGTTAATTAATAAAATGTCACCGTCAATGAACAATAAAATAAAAATACAAAAAATTATTTCAGAGAATCCAATTTATTTCTAAGAATAGGTCTTTAAATTGAAATATTTGACCCCTTTTATGTCAAAAGTCAGATACCACAAACAAACAAACTTAAAAGAAGAAGACTGGATGTTGTTAAACTCTCAAACACACCACATGTTTACATAATGTGATCCATAAAGGGTTAAACAGTACCACTTAAACTGGATTGTGCCAAATATTAGTGCTTGGAGCTTTAAATAGAGAATGTATTGTACCCTACACAACCTTTCCGTTTTCCTGCCAGGGGAAAAGACAGGGATGACATTGCAACACAGCATCCACAACAACAGGAAACCGTAAAGGAAGTCAACACTTAACAGTTGTAGCCGGCAGAATTCCTGTCACGGTACTGAGAGGTACACTGTTTAGCTTTCGGAGCAAATTTATTAGCCTGTGCAGGCCAACTACAAGAGGGCTCTACGTTCCCACAACTGCCCAAGATCCCATCAAAACCACCATCCTAAAAAAGGAATAGAAACCGTATAACCCCAGAATTGGAGAATGTCGTGCAGGCTGATGCGGTAACCGAGAATAATTATGATAATTGGTCGGCTGTGTCAGATGGGACCAGATGAAGGCAGATTTTGAAACCTCTGCACACAACTGTACAAGCACAGCTGGACGAAGCATTATAAGCCATTACGGATAATTGTTTCATACATTTATGTCTGATACATGTATGTGGGATTAAATGAAACATCATCTAATTTAATTACAATTTAAATGGTTTATGAGAACATCATGTTTTTTTTTTTTTTTAAATATTTGGCCCACTTTGCTGCAACCAAGCCCTCCATTTCATTTTTTTTTACATTAATATTTAATGTTCAGACACAAAACACTAACCTGTATTTGTTTTTCAATGGCAGATGCTGATAGCCATAGAATTGGAAAAGTCAATATGATTAAAGTCATCATCAAATCATAATTCTTTTTTTTTTTATGGAATATTCCTGTATTATAAATTATTTATCCATGCACATCATTATGCACATCATTATTTTTTTAAATCCATGTGCTCTCGTAGTCTTAATTCAAAATAACTTCCCCTCGCTCTTGCAGCAACATCTCTTTTCTTTTCTGATGATGTGTTTGCTGACGCGAGGGCGGGGCTACCTGTCACTCACACGAGATCCACCAATAGCAAACCACAACCGTAACCCAATCAATTTCTGATGGACAAAATCAAGTCCAGCTCTTGCAGAAGCCGTTTCACTTGGATATACTTCACGATAGGGAAGAAAAGCTTATCGCAACTTCTGTTTCCTGCCGACTTTAAGCAATAATTTGCAATTTGTAATTCACAAAAAGATATCATTTGATGCTAATATTGAACAATTGACTCTTCGCCGGCAGTTTGATTGACAGGCGATCTGACCAATCATAACCCTGAATCCGCCATTTTGTCCGACAAAGCAGTCAGGGGAGTTAGTAGATTAACGTTGGTGAACTTGAAAAATTGTGTGTACTCACGTCTTTCCGCGCTTGAAACAACATTCCTTCTGATGTTCATTCATGTTTATTTGATGCTATAAATGAACTAGTATGAAGAGATGATCTTGAAGGAGCTACAGCGATCTGTCACGACACATTAAAGACACACTATACGCTATTTATTTGTTGACGTCAGTGTTTTAATAACGAAAAATGGATCATATCATTGCAATTGTGTTTGAATAATTAGCATTTGAATTGAAACAGTTGCAAATTAAACTTAAATTTAGTTTATCCTTCCTATTTTGTTGTTTTTTGGGGGGGGGGGGGGTGTTAGAGTGGGATTCTGTTAGGTGGTCCTCAGAAAAAAATTGGAAGATAAAGTGGTCCTTGGGCTGAAACAGTTTGAGAAACACTGATCTACAACAACATTTGATCCATCAGAAAAGCAAAATCATAAGTCAGAATTAGCCATTAATATCTAATATTATATAAACCAGAATTATCTTTATATTAATATGCACATGAATGCTTCTAGATGTTATTCAGATTAATATAAATCAGAATGTTAACTTACTATGGTCATGCCAATCAGTTTAATGCATTACACAATTTAATATAGCCATATTTTGATTAATATCATAAAAAGAATCAAATAGTAAACTAAATATACTATTTAGAACTCCACTGTCATGGTTTGGGAATGTGGGGGCCCTTCCTGAGGGAGCAAAGGAAATGACAGAATTCCATGTGTAATTCTATCTGTTGGTAGTTTTTCTAATCTAAAGCAGATGTTTGCCACAGTTACTTTAGATGTTTTAAGACGACAACAGCCATTTGCGCAGAGCAAAAGCACAGTATGCAGTTTTTAATTGATTTTCATGAAAAATGCCACCAAAAACACGTTTACACTGCTAGCCACTCGACAGAACTAAAAGGTCTATTCTGGCTTTTAATCGTAATCGAGTTTATTAACATAACTTATTTAAAAACAGACGCCTCTGTTTCATTCAGCGTTTCTAAACGCAAAAACGCGTCCCGTGAGCGTCGCGTGCTTGAAGTGTAGATCGTAAAGCGAACGTGAAAAATGTCATATTCTGATTTACTCACCACGTAGTTGCAAATCGCTATGGTTTATAAAATGCTTATATGTTTTGGACAGATCTGAATTTTTGACTTTTCCTCCTGAGGAACGGATGTAATCCAGTAAGGACGCTTCACTGATTTCGCCCATCTCTGACAGGGAACGGAAAATATTTTACAACAGATGCGCTGCAGTCGTGAGGGGTTGTTGTCGAAGATGCTGAAGCATGGCTTTGCTGGAAGCCAAGCTAATTACTGAAGAAGAAAGTACACTGCCTGGCCAAGTTCACTCCACCCAAATCTGCAGACAGAACCTCCTACGATTAACTCTTTGTGCGCTGGAGAATTAACCCTCTCGTGCTCTTCGAGTAGCGCGAAAAATGACCGGTTATTTAAATGAATGTGGTATATTTTTGTTCAATAATGTTTTTTATTTAATATTTTATTATACTAAATTACATTTATGCAGTAGGCATAGTTAAAATGTATTCACTTTATGAGCATAGACCTGAAAATGAAATTTTTCCGACTCAAACTGTTGTAAATCTTGAATGTTTTAAGTTTGGTCTTTTTTTTTTTTTAAAGAAGACACTCGGTAGATTATTGCTAAAGTGAAAAAAGTGGACGTTTTTATGCACAAAAACACTATTATCAATTTTAATATGAAGTACATATATTATAAAACACGACGCTAAAACTGTGAGAAAATCAAAGCCATAATTAGTTCTGTTCTGTATGGAAGCTTGTTTCCACCATTAAATAAAAAATAAAATAGTAATTGTGACTTTTTATCTCACAATTCTGACTTTTTTCCCCTCACCGTTTCGAGTCACGATTTTGACTTCTTTTCTCAGAATCGCGAGAAATGAAGTCAGAATTGCGAGATGCAAACTAGCAATTGCTGGTTATAAACTCAATTGCGAGATGTACTCGCAATTTCTCAGAATTCTTTTCTCGAATTGTGTAATATAAACTCGCAATGACGAGTTTGTAGAATCCCTTAAACATCTTTTATATTAAATATTTAGGACAGTATTAAATAAAAAATAACATGCATTTTATATGATCCTTCTTATTTTGTTAAAATAATTAACATTTTACAGATTCAACAAGGTGCATGTAAACTTATGACTTCTACTGTATCTCTTAATTCTGATTTTGTAACTCAAAATTCTTAATTTATAACTCACAACTGAGTTTATATCTCACAATTCTGACTTTATAACTCACAATTCTGACTTTATAACTCACAATTGTGACTTTATAACTCACAATTCTGACTTTTTATCTCGCAATTCTGACTTTATAACTCAGAATTCTGACTTTATATCTCACAATTCTGACTATAACTCACAATTCTGACTTTATATCTCACAATTCTGACTATAACTCACAATTCTGACTTTATATCTCGCAATTCTGACTTTATAACTCAGAATTCTGACTTTATAACTCACAATTATAACTTTATAACTCACAATTATGACTTTATAACTCACAATTATAACTTTATAATTCACAATTATGCCTTTATAACTGTATAACTCGCAATTGCGAGTTTATATCACGCAATTCTGAGAAAAAAGTGAAAAAAGAGAGAAAAAGTCCCAATTATACCTTTTTTATTTTTTATTCAGTGGCGGAAACAAACTTACATAGTGTTCCAAAGTGTTCCAAATGTGAGATCGTTATCTCAAAAAATGAGCTTTCAGTAAGATTTCGTTTGGGTGCAGTACAAAAAGTTTCCACCAGATGAAATTCATTTCCCATTCATTATTAATTTCCAGTGCGGTCCTTTTTGATGGCAAGGAGTAGAAATGTGACTATTTTTTTTCAGGACCATTTCAGCTTTTTCAAATCATGATTTTTTTTTTTTTTTTTCACATAGCATAGAACATAGAATCATTACCAAATTTCATTCCATTCCAATGAAATTCTAAAAAACAAAATAATAATATATAAACATAAAATGAACTAATTTTTCTGCCACTAACAGAGTCCATTGTGAAATAGTTTAATATGAGCTGCTATTGGGGCATGTTGTCACAGAAGGCCTTAATAATGCAACAACGATGGAAATAGCTTTTTGTATCAAGACTTGATGGCTACTGCTATCCAGAATGTGTACAATGTACTATTAGACTTACAGTTAATTCAACTTGTGTATTTCCAAGGTGAGCTCATCTGTTAATGTGTAATGACTGGAAGTGACTGGACGTTTCGGGAGGGCAACATTCTCTACTGGACACTCATTCAGCTGATAGCGGCCAGTCACACGCTCCACCCTCACCGTCATACAGTCACATTTATTTAGTTGTGTGGATGGAGTGACCTGATAAATATCTGGGTTATTTATCAAACACAACTGGTGGCTAATTTATATTCAAAAGGACCACATGCAAGAACCATTGCCTACACAGTCTGAGACCTGCATGAGCTCTTCCTTTAGTTGCAGTGAGACATTAAATGTTTCATGCTATCTTTTACTTCATGGATTTGACATCTGGTAATCCAAAGGTATGTCAGAACCTCAGTACCCCAGATTAATTGCAGAAATGGTAGTAAGTGCAACTCGTTTACATCACAACTCGCCGGCAACGTCTGGCATTTCCAAATGGATTTCCATTTAATTAAGTAATATGCTTGTCATTTCATTTTCATGTGCATTAACCCCCTCAAAATACAATACTGGAATGACAATAAGCTCCTTAAGGTTGATACAATAACAGTAATCTCTGTAAAGTTGTTTTTATAAACTGTGCCGTATGGTCACTTTCATTTTTCAAAACACCTAAGTAATGATTATGAGCTGGCAGACATATGTTATGTCTAATGGGACAGAATCAGAACAGAAAAACAGCTTAAATATTAAGCCAAGCAGAAGTAATTCAGAGTAATAAAACAAATCAGAAACTCTGGCCTGGTTCCTTCTACCATAGGAATTATGTGAACCTTATTATTAATTGTTTGTGATGCTTTTTATTATTTATATGCATTAATACAATTATTTATTATTTGTGATAAATAAATAATACAATTTATTATAATATAATAATATATATATATATAGTAATTACAATTATTATTATAATAATATATACTATTATATATATATATATATATATAATATATTATTATATTATAATAAATTGTATTATTTACTTCTCACAAATAATAAATAATTGTATTAATACATATAAATAATAAAAAGCATCACAAACTATATATATATATATAATTCAGAAAAAGTATATAAACTATTTAAATATGAATTATTTGTTGTTCCATTTATCATTTATATTTGTTTATTTAAGTATTTATTATTTCATTATAAATACATTATTTATCAATTAATGTGGTCATAAATAATTATGATAATGAAATAATAATTTTAATAATAAAAATAAGAATATAAAAGTAATTCAGAAAAAAAAAAAACAGAAAATTATGACCTGGTTCCTTCTTATATGAATCATGTGAATTTTATTATTAATTGTCTGTGATGCTTTTTACTGTTTATATAATTGAATAATTTATTAATAGTGGTAATGAATAATTATGATAATTAAATAATAAAATTATAATGAATATAAATAATAAACATGACTAATATCATTAATAATAATATTTAAGTAATTCAGAAAAAGAAAAACACACACACTAGAAAACTAAGGGCTGGTTCTTTCTAGCATATGAATTATGTGAACCTTATGATTAATTATTTGTAGTGCTTTTTATTATTTATATTTATTTACATAATTATTTATTATTTGTGGTAACACATAATTATGATAATTAATAATAATGAATAATAATGATTTTCACTTGGTGGATGATAAAACAGTTGAAAGATTCCACATGATCAGACTTGGGGGTGGGCTCGATTTACTCGGTCGGCACCCTAACAACACCCTAGCAACCACCCGAAACACTCAATGCACTGAAACCCCCGCCCTCAGGACACAGATGGAGAGATATCAAACCTCAAACCAGATTTTCCATGTCCCCTCCTTGGATCTGTATACAATCATCCATGTTAACCTGATAAAAACCACTGTGCCTAATGATGCCAGATGTTGCTTGGCAGCTTTTGTGACAATACAAAGGTCAATCAGCGTATAATGGTGCCGTGTGACACGGACGGGCTGATGGGAGGCAGCTGTTCTCACAGTGAGCCACTCCATATGGACGGCGCTTGTCGCGGGGCCTTTTCGCACAGCGGAAAACCTAGTAAACATGCCTCGGTTCTCATTTCCCTTTTCCTCGCTCATACAAACACAGCCTAAATCCAATCAACTAGACCTCTAAAGAGGATGATGTTGATTAAAGAGAACTCAGAGAACGGTGTTCACACTGACGTTCACCGTCACTCATGAAACACTGCGAGGCTTACCGAGGGGATTGTTTAGACAGACAATGGTGTCTACCTGATTTTAATCCCAGAGCTGCAGAGAGTGCTGGGATTGGCGGCGTTTAATAAAGGAAAGTGCTCTCGTAATCTGGATTTGCAAAAGTGCCCTTTTGTGTTAATCAGACAATTTTTACAGGATGCTTTATGACATCTGTCACAAGGAGAAGCGGGAGTTCATGATCGTCTGAGTTGGTGACAGATCTAAAACACAGTTGAAATGTCCAAATTAATTAGACAAAATGAAAAAATTCATTACTTATGGAGTTTTTAAGAACTACACATTTTAGAGGCATGTTTTACTTTCTGTTTATATACTTATATAAATTTGGTGACGATTTTTATTTTTATATGGTTACTGCATTTATTTGATCAAACAGTAATATTGTGAAATATTATTACAATTTAAAACTATTTGAATTTGTGCTGTTAATCGCATCCAAAATAAGCTTGTTTACATAATATGTGTGTATTTATTATGAATATATAAATGCGCACACATGCATGTATTTATTTAAGAAATATTTAAATGTACACATATATAATTTATATTATATAAAAGAATTTTTTTATTAAATATATACATGCATGAGTGTGTATTTATATATACATAATATATACAGTACACAGTGTAACAATTATTTTCATGATTTATCATAACATTTTTTCTTTTGTCAAATCAACTTAGATATTATATTTTGAGTTTTTATTGATTAAACCAATCACCTTCATTGTATGAACTCAAATTTTTAATTTCAATTAACTCAATTTTAAGGCAAGCAGGAAACTTACTTTTTTAAGTTAAATCAACGATTCTTTTACAGTGCACAATTATATGTATGTAAACAAACTTATTTTGGATGCGATTAATTGTTTGACAGCACTAACGTGAATATATTATATATTTCAATTTATTCTTGTGTTTTCAGAATGTCAGCAGTGTCACATGATCCTCCAGAAATCATTCTAATATGCTGATTCGCTGAAACATTACTTATTATTGTAAATGAGAAACAGTTGTGCTACTGTGATGAAGATAGTTTCAGCATTTATTTGAAATAGAAATCTTTTAAAACATTATAAATACTGTCACTATTGATCAACTTAACACCTGCTTGCAGAATAAAGTAATAATTTCTTTAAAACACCTTTCTGATCCCTAACTTTTGAAGGGTAATATGTGAGTGTACGGAAGCACATACTCGCACACACAAAAAGAGCAGCTAATCGACTCAGGTTGTGTAATTACTTTTGTGTTGCAGCGAAAAGCTGCATTTTTATAATTAAAGTCCAGTGTATCAGCGATGAAGCATAATAAACTACTTCTAAAATGGAGGATTACATTGATAAGCCCCAGAAGGCCAGATGTGGGAATCGGGGGGAGGTTGGTGGTGGTGGGGGGGGGGGGGGTTGGATCCGGCAAATCTAGGATGGGATTAATGGAGAAAATCCCACGGGCCGGAACGTTGCCTTTTCCATGAGGATTAGAGTCTTGTGTGGAGTCAACATGCTGTAATCCACCGATTAGCTGATATAATCACCTGTAAATACACCTTGGCCTGCACACATCCCAGAATGCCAACCGCTGCCGTGCACAGAGGGTGAACGAGTTTAGACCAACCCAGTTTCAAGCTCTGAAAAATCTGAAGATGCCAAAAACGTCAAAAAAAAAACTGAAACTTAAATCATGAAACAGTTTGAGAGTCAATGTAAATTGAAAAAACACACAGCAGAGCGTGTCTTCTTGTGTTTATGTTTCTGTAAAACATATTCATAGTGGTAGACATCTGCTGTGTGTAAAACTTGATTAATCAAACTCGTCCTGTGTTTGATTATATGTGGCTTTCCCGCCTTTTTTTACGTGAGAGCGGGAGCGGCCATTTTAAAATTGAATGTGCCTGACTTCCGGTGTAATTCACGTTCAGGAATTTAGATCAGTGCGAGTAAATGTTTAGATTATACGTATTGTTGATCTTTTAGATAATACTTTCTAATGTCAGACTGTCATACTGCTGGTAAAACTTGATAAATATACACCTGATATTTATTAATAGGCCTAGTCATCACTAACCTACCCAGGACTCTTTCTTTCAGAACTATTTAAGTTTAGCAAGTAATTAAAAATCCTCAAATAATAAATATGCTGTTAAACTGAGTGAAAACTAATGCCCTAAAATCTAAAGAAACATTACCTTTATAAGATCGTGTCAGCTCCTCATTCAGCCGTGTGTTCAACACGGCAATGTTTGAAACTCCTAACTTTGACTCGGTAGTTCTCTCTAGTGGTCATAGTGTGGACCTACTAAACTTTTCAGGGGGAAAAAATGTGGGTTTTTTTAGGAAATTAATAGGAAATACGACAAAATACAAGAGCTCAGATAATCTTTTGGTGGTAGAAACTACATGGGGTTAATCTACAAAACATTTTTAGGGCAAATAGACACCCACCAACACACACACAGGTTTGTTTTGCTATCTTAGTGAGGACATTCCATAGACGTAATGGTTTTTATACTGTACAAACTGTCATTACAGAAAACATTCTGCATTTTTATATTTTTAATAAAACATTTAGTATGTTTTTAAAGCTATTTGAAATATGAGCACTCATGAAATGTCCTCAAATTTCATGTTTACGTCATAATACCAGTGTAATATCCAAATTTGTGTCCTCATAAATCACAAACACGCACACAGACACACACACAAAAGCCTCTCTATATATTTATATAGGGATCTATAGGTGGTTACACCATGACATTCCACGTTTTTATTTTTTAACGCTTCCAGATGCACTATTCTCATTTTTTCTCACTCTATTTTAATCTGAAACATTGCATTTCCTGAAAAAATATTTTAATGGCAAAATAGCTCCATAAAAATTGTACAGTACACATGCATAGTATCATAAAATCCCCTCAAAATTCAAAATAATCAAAAATACTATTGAAGAAAAATATATTACATTGAGAAAAAAAGAGAGAGAGAGAGAGAGAGAGAGAGAGAGAGAGAGAGAGAGAGAGATTTACATTAAGGCTTCGGTCACTTTTTACCACAAAGGAAATTACTGCACTGTTTTGCATTGAAATACTAAAATCAGTGTCTACAGATTTAAAAATGAGAGGTTGCAAATAATTCACATCAAACTCCACAAGTACTGAAAGATGCCTTTTATTTTCGAAAGACATTTAAGGAACACTCCCTCACATGGGAAAACAACATTATTTTGGTTCTTAGCAGATTTCAAAATTAATTCAACAAATGACAATCAACAAATTAAGACGACAAAACAAAACAAAAAAAAAGTACATCCATGAAGTGAAAGGATACTATTATAGACCATATTTTATATATATATAAAACAAAGCAAGCTCAATAAATATGACAAACACAAAAAGCCAAATAGGTAAACATATAATACACCATATTTACTTGGGCTGGGTGTTTTTTTTTTTTTTTGTTTTTGTTTGTTTGTTTGTTTCAGAAAGGGAGTTCAGAAAGACTCGGTTTAGTAAAGCACCAAGCAGTTTCAGTTCAGACCTCTCGGGTAACAGCAGTATCGGTGAGATCATAAGCTTAGAAGACAATAAATCATCAATACATATGTTAACATTTGAAAACTAACATGAGCTTCCACTGAAACCAAACGCCCTATTCAGTGTAATAAGTGCTCCTCTAGGGTCAGGTGACGCTCTCTGAATCCTTAAACGTTAAGAAACAAAAATACAGATTTTTTTCAGTCCGTTTACCTTTAATTAAACATCTACTGAAGCATTTTAGATATTATTTATGCATGAACTTGACCCACACAACACAATATACAGTAAGGGTTTCAAGGTGCACATGTATAACTTAAATAAGCCACGTCAACCTAAAGATTGAGTCGTATGAGCAGTTGCATGACAGAAATATTCACTCCATCCTGTCAAATGAACATAACACTGGTCCTAAAGAAATGTGTAACGTGCCTTAGTGGCTACTCAAGTTATCTGCAGTCAAACAGTGATTTGGTTTAGGTCAATATCTATAACTCACTCAGTCATACACAAATGCACAAGTGGATTCACACACTTTCTCATTCATAAACACACACACACACACACATCCAGTAGTGCAGTTAACGTAAATCACCTGCGTCCTCTTTGTTGGAATATTCTTACTAAGTGTCCTGTTTACAGAAACAGTCTTAGAAAGAAAACAGGGTGGGGAAGGAATCCAAATTGTGGCTATCGTGACCTCAAACGTCCCACGGTAAGGGATCCGGTCCCACTTTTTCCTTTGATCATTTTCGTTCGGATAACTGTGACCTCTTTTGAAGTTAGTTGTAGTTGTGTTTTACAAAGTGCAACGAGTTAATGAGTCTGCGCTCCTCCCCTCCCGCAGAGAAATGACAGGAAAGCTACACGATGAGGAGTCCATCCGACTGGAAGAGGGCAGCTGGAGATCTCATTGGGTTGAGTGCATTTATGTCCCGAATTCATTCCCACAATGTCGTCCCAAAACATCTGTGCCGGAAAGATGCTACACTTCTCTGTGGAGAAAGAAGATGACAAGTGTCAAAAAAAAAATGTTTTTCACAACACAAAATGTTAGACCAAGACTAACATTCTCTCTGAGCGCAGAAAAAGTGTTGGTAACAAGCTAGAGCTTTTTTTTTCCTTAAATTAGAGTGAAATTGGTGGGCAAATGGGTAAATCTTTTCAAATGCCAAAATAACCACTACAGCCTTTTAACTTAAATAAAAAAAAAAGCATTCTGACACCAAAATATAAATATATCCATCTATTTTTATTTCTTTCGTTCCATGGATAACTTACCAATATAAAAGTACTAAACAAGACAAAAAACTGCAAATGCTAATGTAGTCTAACATTTATATTTATATATATATATATATATATATATATATATATATTTATATATATATATATATATATATATATATATATATATATATATATATAATATTATATTTAGTGCTGTCAAATCAATTGATAGTGATTAAACACATCTAACATAAGTGTGTGTGTGTGTGTGTGTGTGTGTATGTATTAGGGCTATCAAATGATTAATCGCATCCAAAATAAAGGAGTGTTTACCTAATGTGTATGTATACTGTATAATTATTATTTACACACACATACATGTATATATTTAAGAATTATTTGCATGTATATACTGTATATATTTATATATAATTTATATTACACAAATACATTTTATATATAATGTTTTTTATTTATTTATAATATATATTATACACACACACACACACACATATATTCTGTATCAACCTGCTTTGGAACGATCTACTTTGTAAAAAGAGCTACAGAATTTGAATATGCCTTAGTTACTTTATATAATAAAACACCAACCAAAATTTGATAAATATCTTAATTAACAAATAAACTGATCTGCATTAGATTGTTTTTAATTCCTGCACATTATCTGTCAGGGCTGGAACAATACATCGGCTCTCTATACAACAATTCTGGATCGATCGAATCGATTCTGAGCTAAATTGTAACAGCAGATGGCGATTAAGGCTAGTTTTTAACCGCACGCTCAAATGCTCATGAAGAAGAGTGCTTGAGAGCGCTCATGGGTCATGTAAGTGGTTAAATATACTGAAGAATATACCAGATTCTTTGTATCGCAAATCGATGTATTGTCTCAGCCCTATAATCTGTGTGGAAAAGACTAAACAATATCCAAATACACATGCGCTCACAAACGTGCCACTTACGAGGCTGTGAGCGTTGAGTTGAGCACCAGTGTGGTGCGTATCCTGTAGAGTTGGGCCAGTGTGAGTTTTTTGTGCTGCTGGGTTCTCTTACTGTGGCAGATTCCCTCCATGCCACTAGGGGACGACAGCTCCCCGTCTGACGCACTGCAGGGGATCTGGTTGCTACCAGCCTCATGTGCAAGTTTGGCTCGTCTCAATGTGTCCAAAAGCATGCCTGAGGGCAAACTGCATGTGAGCCTGTGGCTTTCGTCCGTCTCTGGATCCCTTGGCAGAGACTCGTCCGATTCAGCAAGGTTGAGCTCCGTCAGGCTCCTGCTGTGGGGCGCTTCTAAATATTTAACCCTCTGTTCCCATGTGTGCCGACTTCCTGTGCATTCTGTGGCTGCCCTGACAACGCCCTGGTTACGGCTACAGTTGTGAACTGCGGACAGCAGGTTATCCTCTGAACGGGATTTGATGGCAAATCTCTCCAAAAACGGCAGGCGACGCTGGACGTGTGGTCGGCGCCTGGGCTTTAGAGACTGAGCCACTGAGTTCTGAGATCCAACTGAGCTTTTATCTTCCTCATCGTCTTCCTCTTCTGCGTTTCCTTGCTCCTCATCTTCTCCTTCGTCACCCGTCGTCTCCGCCTTGTCCTCCTCGGAGTCGTCTTCCTCTACCGGGGCCACTCGACTCTGCGCTTCCACCATGGACTCTGGCGAGAGGGTCCCATAAGCGCTATCCATGGACATCGAACGGTGCTGAGGGTCCAGGTCCGAGCCCTCCTGACCGTCCAGATGGGGCTCAAATTCTGTGGCCCGCTGGCTTTCGGGCTGCGCTGAGAGGGAGGACAGACCAGCATCATTGTCTGAATGTCCACCTGGGTCAGACCGAAGAGTAGAGGGATCCAAAGATGATCCAGACTCATCCATATCCATCACCGACAAGGTTTCTGTGGAGCCATCTGATTGGCTAAAGCAGGAAAACAATAATGTGAGTTAATTTATTGTCGAACAAAAGGCCTAACAGGTTTAATTCATTATATACATATATATATATATATATATATATATATATATATATATATATATATATATATATATATAAATAATATAATTATTGTTTATTACAATAATCAAATTAATTAATTGTATTAATTAATATTACAATAAAATGTATTCATTAAAATAAAAATTTAATAAAACAAATTAATAAAACAAAAACATTAACATTTATATATTACGTAAATTATAAATCATTAAATATAATTAAATATAAAATATTTTTTAAAAATATTATTAATTGAATTAATTATAAATAGTAATGTATTTATTAAAACAATATAAATATATTGTTATCAAAACAATATAAAATAAATTAAATTAAATTTATAATTAAATAAAAATAAGTTATTAAATGTAGTTAAATATAAACATTTATTAAAATATGTATTAAATTAATTGTATTCCACTGAAACTAATATAAAACAAATTAATAAAAAAATCATTTTTATACAATTTATTTAAAACAAACAATTTCATATAAAAATAAAATACCTATTGCTCTGATCTTTGTGTCTAAGGTGAGGTGAACTGGCTGTGGAGTTACAGCTGTCCTCGTCTTCCTCTAATCTTTTCTTCAGAAGAGCCTTCTGTCTGCGAGCTTCCTCTGACCGCAGCCGCTGCAGTTGATTCTAAAATGCATGCACCAAATGGCTAAATCAGCAACTTTATCTAGCAAGGACTGAGAGAACACTTCAAATGATTTAGAATATCAGAAATGCCAATCTAAGACCATTAAACATGATTTTACCTGCACATTGCAAATTGCATCAGTCCAGCTTCGCCCTTGGGTGGCGCTGTTGGTCTGGAAAGAGTAGGCAGCCACAGCGCTCTTGAACTCATTGAGGTAGATGAGGACAAATGAGCCTAGGACAAGAAAAATAAAAATCAAGAAATGTTTTTTCTTTTTTTTCTTCATGCAAACGGCAATTTTATTAATAATACAATTATTATAAAAATAAAAATATGGTTGGGACAAAAACGGGAGACATTGCGACATCTCATTTCCTTTAGTTAGGACATATTTAAGACTACAATGGTTCACGATATGCTCTCATGCGGCTCATTTGTCATATTAAACATGAATGTAGAGCGCTATTAAACGGCTCAGTCTGCTCACCTGTGTCTTTGAGCTCTCGGCACACCACATTATGCAGGAGGAGAGGCTGTCGGATCACTTTCACCTTCTCTAAACGCTTCGCTGGTTTAGTGATCAGCAGCAGATCAGTGAAAAGGAAGCAGTAAACATCCATCTACACAAGAAAAGACAAGCACAAGCAGTCTTAGACATTTTAAAAACCAAATACATTGCAAATGTTTCCAAATATTCCCCAAATGAGTCAAAAATTTGGAGGGATTCATGTAAATGTAAACGAACCCTGCTGTCTTTGCCCTCTTTCATGCGGAGCGCCCCCTCCAGGTGCAGTTGCCTGGTCTCTTCCGGTGACGTGTCAATCATCGGTGCCATCAGGTCAATTCGGCTGAACTCCTTTAGAGCCTGTAGACATGGAACGGGTAAACATGAAAGCATGAAAACAGGATATTGCGTCCAAAATATCAGACAGGAATGATGTTTTTTTTTTAAAGATAATTATTTGTACAGTTCGTACCCTCTCCACTTCCTCGCTGGCTCCCTCCACGGCCTCGTACGACTCCACCCGAGCCGAAATGGCGGCCAGTTTCTGCTGCTCCTGACGCTGTCGCATCTGAGAGTCCACACTGTTAATGAAGCCCTCCACACACGCCACCTGAACACATTGACAAACAATCAGATGAGTATGACAGAAAAATCAAGATATAGATATTTTTTGTCAGTGTTCATAAGTGTCTTACCATGTTGTTGAGCGCGTCTCTGGAGATTTGGTCCTCAGTTTTTTTCAGGATGGTCTTCAGGAGCAGAGGGTATTTGGTGAGTCTCTGGTGCGGTTTGGCTAACATGTCCGCTAGCTTCAGACGGTTGCACTGTTTATTAGTTTCTGCCCACTGTGAAGACAAGAAATTCAGTGATTACAAGCTGACTTTAGATTATATGCAAGATATGCAAATCAAGATCATATGCATTTCACTTTTTATTTTGCTGTTTTCTTCAGTTGTACTGACTGAACATTTATTTGCACATTTTTGATCTTGAAGAGTTATTTAATCTATATAAAATGAATAACTATCATTCTATATAGCCTAATATTTTTTATATAATTTAAATACATTTTAATAAAACATAATATAATATTTTTTATAACATTTTATAATATAATATAATATTATAATGTTTTATTATATTATTTTGGAACAATCTATATTGTAAAAAGAGTAACACACACAGTCTAATATTTTTTATATAATTTAAATATATTTTAATAAAACATAATATAATATAATATAATATTTTTTATAACATTTTATAATATAATATAATATTATAATGTTTTATTATATTATTTTGGAACAATCTATATTGTAAAAAGAGTAACACACACATAGTCTAATATTTTTTATATAATTTAAATATACTTTAATAAAACATAATATAATACAATATAACATAATATAATATTTTTATAACATTTTATAATATAATATAATATTATAATGTTTTATTATATTATTTTGGAACAATCTATATTGTAAAAAGAGTAAAACACACATAGTCTAATATTTTTTATATAATTTAAATATACTTTAATAAAACATAATATAATACAATATAACATAATATAATATTTTTATAACATTTTATAATATAATATAATATAATGTTTTATTATATTATTTTGGAACAATCTATATTGTAAAAAGAGTAACACACACATAGTCTAATATTT
Organism: Zacco platypus; assembly: GCA_038088235.1. Lineage (NCBI taxonomy): Eukaryota > Metazoa > Chordata > Actinopteri > Cypriniformes > Xenocyprididae > Zacco > Zacco platypus. Next base: position 10,881,279 of record CM076067.1, read on the forward strand.
TTTATATAATTTAAATATACTTTAATAAAACATAATATAATACAATATAACATAATATAATATTTTTTATAACATTTTATAATATAATATAATATTATAATGATTTATTATATTATTTTGGAACAATCTATATTGTAAAAAGAGTAACACACAGTCTAATATTTTTTATATAACTTAAAAAGAATTTAATAAAACATAATATAATATAATAGAAGTTGAGTGATAGCCAATGTTATAAGAAAAATTATATTTATTTAAGTAAAATAAAATAGCAAAGTGTATAAATATATAAATTACATTATATTACATATATTATAATTACCATTTTCTATTTTTTGCAAACCTGCTTTGAAAAGCAATTTTTGTAAAAAAAAAAAAAAAAAAAAAAAAAAAAACGAAACAAATTGAATATATATTGACTAGTAGTTTGGTCGCAAGCTCCTCACCGTGATGTAGATCTTGAAGAGTTCGTTGTCTCTCAGCAGCGAGCGCATGTATTCCATACAACTCTCCTCCTCCATGCAGTACCGGATATATGGCTGGAACCTGGATGCAAACTATCCACACAAACAAGACACTTTTAACTTCTCGACCAGAAGACGAATAGCTTTACAACCAATCTCTACTGCACACAGATGTCAAGAGTATATATAAACTCACAGTACTGAAGCCCTGCTGCAGGTCCGTGGGGCCGATCAAGCTCCGTGTGTTTCGCGCTTTCTCCAGCACCGGAAACATGACTTGAACCCACAGTGTTGAGTGCAGATGTACAATGTCATGGATGTTGCCGAAAAGACGCGTGGGCTCTACTTCGCCCAGGAGACTGTTGTCCTGTAGATTCAGCAGGCCGCACAGAAACAGCTGCACAGACAACAGAATCAGCATCCATTAGATGCACCAAATGGCACTGCAATGCATTTAGCTTCAATAACATGACATGTTTCTGATTAAACAATTTTAGTAGGAAATAACGTCAGACAGGACTTGATTTCCTTAATTGGTATTCGTTGGATTATGAAAAGCAATACTGCTCAATATTACATATGACTACAAACAATCTCACAAAAAGACAAGGAACATTTATTTAGAAAGATAATAAGAGCGACTTAAATTTCAAAAGGCTTTACTAAAAAAAAAAAAAAGAAAAGAAAAGTAATCAAGAAAAAACGGCAACTTACATCAGTAATGACCCTGAGTTTCTTGATGTACGTAGCCTCGGTTTGGATCAGTTCCCATATGGCTTCTTGCTGCTGAAACTGGCGCCTGCTTAAACTCTGAAAACGGGCAGGAAAAAAAAGTCAGAACACACTAATAAATGCACAATACTAAATATGTGAAGAAGCAGAAATCAGAAATATCCTATATCAGAGGTTCTGAGATGCAAAATGCAGTTGGTTTTATGGGAAAACTTGAGGTTAGTGCAACCAATAATCGAAATTGGTTACGTGTACATGCTTTAGCTCCAATGATCAATAGACGGGGATGGTTATGGAACGTCCCATGAGATTATATCCCATGACCGGAGATCAGTTGCAGTGTGTCAGTACCTCAGGGTCGTCCAGCAGTTCCCTCCAGCTGTCCTCAAGAGTCAGGTTTGGCTCGTCCTCCCAGGAATCCTGGTGGAAGGCGAGTTGAGAAGGAACCTTGGGAAGACCGAACTGTGTGTATGCCTGCAACTTCGTCTGAAGCAGCTCCACACGGTCCACTTCCTACGAGACACACAGAAAATAGAGAAAATTGAAATCCTCTTTCGGATGGATGGATGAATTGGCAGACGGACAGATGATAATGATAGAATAATAATGAAAGAACGACAGATTGCATGAACAAATCAACGAACGAACAATAGATATGGATGGGCAGATAGACATATTTCCATCATTACTTCTCTCCATTTTGAATAAAATAAATAAATATAAAAATAAATTATTTATATATATATTTATATTTATATAAATAATATAAAATATATATTTTTATAAATTATATATATTAATAAATGATATATAAAAAATATATATATAAAATTTATTTTTATATTACAATGCTAATTTATGTATATTAACATAACATAATATTATATAATATAAATTTTGCTTAATTTCTTTTCGAAAGAAAAGATTATAGATTAATACTTTTATTCGGCAAGGACACATTAAGTTGATCAAAAGTTGCAGTTAAGACATTTATAATTTTTCTATTTCCATTTCAAAAAAAAGCTTTTTACTTTCTATTTAAATCAAAGAATCCACAAAAATATTAAATAGCACAACCATTTTAAACATTGATAAATGTTTCTTGATCATCAAATCATCATATCAGAATGATTTCTGAAGGATCATGTGACACTGAAGACTGGAGGAACAATGCTGAAAATACAGCTTTCATCACAGGAATAAATTATATTTTAAAATGTATATTAAATTGCAAAATATCAAACATGCAAAAATCATGGTACATTCCATGGGACATTAAAAATATATTTTCCATAATAATTTTTGTTAATGATAGAATCCTTTTAAAACAACAAAACAACTATAAAGAGGCTCTAACATCAACAAAAGTTTGTGATTTAGCAAAATCCCAACACAATTCACATCAGCAGACCACCAACAACCGGCAGACAACCGAGGCGCTGCCTGTCTGTTCAAACAAAACACTTTATGACACCTTACAAACGCCACCTTCTCTTTAACCTCACAATTAAAGCCCATCCATTCATGTCAGCGACGCCCTCTCATGGCCCGTGTGCCACTGGGGCTATTGTCCTGTGACGGGATAGCCGGTGTACTTATGACAACGAGTATTTAGCATTGAGTGCTTCCAAACAATGGAGGCCAGACACAGATGGACGATAGGCTGCCTGTAGTGGCCACTGGAGATGGCTGTTTGGCCCTGGTTAACCCTTCTTTTGTGAAAGAAAGTCCCAGTGGGACACAAGAACAGCTCCTCGTCTGTCTTCTTTGGGGGTTTCATGACTGATCGTGAAAAGGATGGAAGTGTGAAAATGACAGGTGAGTGACAGCTCCTGTCTTTATTAGTCATGCATCTGCTTTAAATGCAGGACGAAACTTTTCTGAGGAGGAGTTTTGATTTTTTGTTTTAGGCTCAAAGGTTTTGGGATTTTGTTTGTTGCATTGTTTTTGATGTCTATTAAAGCTTTAGAATTCAAATTTCCTGATAATTTACTCACCCCCATGTCATCCAAGATGTTTATTTCTTTCTTCAGTCGAAAAGAAATGAAGGTTTTTGAGGAAAACATTCCAGGATTTCTCTCCATATAGTGGACTTGAACAGTTACCAATGGGTTGAGGGCCCAAATGTCAGTTTCAGTGCAGCTTCAAAGGATCTACATGATCCAGACGAGGAATAAGAGTCTTATCTAGAGAAACGATCAGTCATTTTCTAAAAAAAGAAATTAAAATTATATACTTTTTAACCACAAATGCTCGTCTTGCACTCGCTCTGCGATGCGCCACACATTACGTAATCACGTTGGAAAGATCACATGTGACATAGGCGGCAGTACCACGGCAGGGCAAAAAACTCCATTTTCTTCTCCAACATCGTTGTTTACCTTTTCTTTTTTTGTAAAAGGCGTTCGACTTTACACATTCGCTTTGTAGACACTGTATCGGTACTTCCGCCCACATCACACGTGACCTTTCTAACATGATTACGTAATGCGTGGCGCATCGCAGAGCAGTGCAAGACGAGCATTTGTGGTTAAAAAGTATATAAATTCTTATTTTTTTTGTAAAATGTCTGATTGTTTTGCTAAATAAGGCACTTATTCCTCGTCTGGGATCACGTAGAGCCCTTTGAAACTGTCATTTGGACCTTCTTCTACTGAAGAAAGAAAGACAAACTTCTTGGATGACATGGGGGTGAGTAAATTATCAGGAAATCTCAATTCTGAAGTGAACTAAACCTTTAAAATGCAAGAAGAAATAGTCAAACCATAAAACTATAAACATAAGATGAGTAACATTTCATCATTTTGGTTTCTTTAGTTCATCTTTACATGACTTGTCGTTTATTCCTGTGAAAAGCTAAATTTAATTCTTCAGTGTCACATGATCTATCAGAGAGCACTCTTTGCTGATTTGCTGATAAATTCTTTTTATGGGAAAATGTCCCACTTTCCTTAAACTTTCTGATGTTTTCGAGATGGTCGAGATAAGGTGGGAGATTTTACCTTTCCAGATGCGACACCGAAGAACACGCTCATCCGACAGGTTGCACGGTTCTTCCAGTTGTCAGGTCCAGCGGCCACACCGGGCAGTGACCCTCCCGGAGCCACGCTTGGTAAAGACCCGCCGTGCATGGCCAGGGTGTCCGGGGATGGGATGTTGGCATCGCCCAGAAACTCTGTCATGTTCTTCCGCCGACGGGCCTGACCCTGTAACAAGGAAGAGATGGAAGATTGTAAGACCCTGCTGGGAATGACAGTTTACAAATAAACTTCTGTGAGAAGGATATCAACAAGCATGTCAAGGACAACAGACTGAGAGATCTGATAGAGAGACGGTTATCAGTAACAGTACAATACAGAACGAGGGGGTGTGAGAGAGATTTAGAAACAGATTGAGAGAGACAGGTGGGGTGGAGGTAAATAAACTCAATGTACCAGCACTCATCTGAAGATATCAAACCACAAAATAAGTTGTAAATAAGGGTGGACACACATCTGAAATGAAAATATTCTTAAAACCTGACCTAGAAATAAGAAATAATGCAGAATGGTAAATATTTGAGTGAGTGAGTGAGTGAGTGAGTGAGTGAGTGAGTGAGTGAGTGAGTGAGTGAGTGAGTGAGTGAGTGAGTGAGTGAGTGAGTGAGTGAGTGAGAGAGAGAGAGAGAGAGAGAGAGAGAGAGAGAGAGAGAGAGAGAATTGTGATCAATTGTGAATTGCAATGGAACAAATTTATTGGAAAATAAAACTATACAAAAATTCTGAAAAATGAATAACTGAAAAAAAATTGTTAATTAGAATTAGTTGACTATGATGAGCTTTACTAAATCAGTCAAATTTACAATTTTTTTATCATTTTATACATTACTCAATCCCAAAGCGATGGCATTGACAGAAACAATAATGAGGAAAATATGATTCATATAAATTTTTTTCCAAACAAAACAATCAAACAAACTTTAAGATCTCCAAACTTTAAGAATTTTTTTTTTCCCAAACAAACAATAAGATCCTGCTGAATGTTACAATTTTCTCATTACATCCCACCGAAGTCAAGAAGGTCAGCAACCCTGCTCCGAAAGATCAAGACTACCATTATTTCATAAGCAATTATTCTGCTAGAGAGCATCCCAACATCTTTCTATTTAGACGCACTCCATCTTACGAGCTTCAGCGTGTTAAACAAAAACAGCTGTTTAGTATCTAAGGAAGTAGTAATCTCGTTGAGCGGGAGGCAGACTGGCTTGTTGACGCTTCTGGACGCAGGGAATTCCACTGTCCTGAGAGCCGTTACCCACTAACAACTCCTCCTGCACATTCCAGAGAGGACTACGACATTTTTGGGGAATGCACAAAAAACAGGAAAGGTCTGAAGACAAAACAATGGAATTCCCTAAACAAACACAAGTGAAGCCGATACCTGTCGCCATAACAGATGTACTGAATTTGTGCAGGTGTTTTATATAATTAAATACACGTCTATGTATATACACATACACACTGTTATTCAAAAGTTTGGAGTCTGTAAGATTTCTAAGATATTTTCGAAAGAAGTCTCTTATGCTCACCAAGGCTGTATTTAAGTGATCAAAAATACAGTTAAAATTCACTTAAAAACGAAATCTTATATTCCTCTTTCCAAAAATGTTATTATTCTTTTGTTTGACTCGAACACCTGCATGCAACACGTAGCACCAAGACTCTCTTTTGGACATGCACAGGTATAAATAAATATGAATATTAGAAATAAGGCATTTAAGTCACTTTCAATAAATACTTGTAACCTCAATAGTCTTTTTGGGTTATGACAACCACAATTACATGTTTACATGATGTATACATGCTAAATATGACAGAAATTCTACTATAAATCTCTAATTTCTTTGAATTGACTAATCATGACTAATTGCTGAGCTTTACAAACAACTAAATTCGTGTACTATAACACCTGGTGAAGCATTTGCATGGGCTTTTTAGAAGTCGATTAATATTCCTTCAAATACTTCTCTCTGTGAATTGTACTTTTGGCAATGCAATCAAGAACATCCCAACAAAAGCCCCCTCGCCAAATTTAGAATCAATGCAGAAACAGGCAGACGATGAGCTTTGATGGGGGGAAATTCTGAGTATTCTGGGGTGAAAGGATGAGGACACAGATGTCAGGAAACGACCCTACTTTGAGGAGGATGAACAACGGACATCTGAATGCTGGTTATGGCTCACAATACCAGCATTGACATAACATTTAAAGTTATTGCAATAAATCATTCATGTACACTGCTCATTTTTTTTATATGCATAATGAGCTTATATAATGAAACCAGTGGAGAAAGTACTCTACAAACATTCACGGATAGGATACATAAGCAATAAACGCCACATCAATAGAAATCCTTTTGTTGAAAGCCATACATCTATAAACTTATATAGATCGGTAAATCAATATTCAGCTTTTCTCCCACTTTATTCAAATTTAATACGTCAAACAACACCCTCGATAAACTTTGCACAGCACCAATAAAGCAAATAATTCATCCAAAAGCTAAAAAAATGCAGTTTGTTCAAGCTCATGCAATTATACCCACTTTAGAATCAGCTGTGCCTTCTGATTCTCACTCTCTGTGGACGGAATGACCAGCGAATTTATGAAGCGGAACAGGGTTCCCAGAGAGTCTGATCTACTCACCATGGAAGCAAGCGGCATGTCAAATGAGAGGTAGACCATGGTAATCTCTCCGCCGGGTTCACACAGCCTGACCCATGCTAGAGCCAGCTGCTACTATCACTCAAAGCCTCCTCTCTTCAAACTCACAAAAAAGCCAATGGATACACAAGTACTGCAGACTCCTAGGCAGGTGTTAGGAGACTTTTTGAGCCAAAACGAAGTGTTTTAAATGACAGATCACTAATTTTAATTCAGCGCTTCATTTCCTTGTAAAAATATGAGATGCATCAGGGCTCGCTACCAGGTCCTTTCTAGTGTTCCAGTGCTGCTCAACCTGCAATGAGAGGTAAAGCTGTCTGACTGAGCCTGTCCGCTTGCATTACTGAATAGCACAGCCCAAACGTCATGGCAACTAGGAGGATCCTGTCCCATTGTGTGAGGCAGGAAAGAGAGGTGTGGCAGCTTAAAGACAGAGGGTCACATGTAAAGAGGGAGGAGAGAAGCAGGGTCCCAAGAACATCCTCAAAAACACCAATCATATGTTTGGCAACATATTTTAGATTTAAAACTCTAAAAATAAGTTTACTTCAGTCCTTGCATACAGAACAGGTAATTGCACATTCAAGAAAAACATAGACTTTTAAAATTAGCTTACAAACAGGCTTTACATTACAAAACTGTCGCTGCAGTTGATCCATGTAATGAATTAAGTCTACTATCATGATAAAGAGATTCTGATGATCCTCGGGATTTATTATAAATCGAAAGTGACAGTAGCATGGTATTCCTGTGGCCTTGAGTGATTTCCCGGCATCAATTTTTCCATTGCCGTTACAGGGAAGTGACCTCTGAAATAGGAACCTGAGGGGAATCCCAAACTATAGTACGTGCTGCAACAAGTCTTGAATTTCTGTATCATTTCTAGCAATCTGAACATGCCATGGCCAACCTAATGATGTGTGAGCATTACTTTTACATGACTTGTGGATGATACTCTTCATTACAGCTGTTTAAAAAAAAAATGAATTCCAGGCCTGGACCTGCAGGCTTGGCCAATTAATAACTCAGAGGACATGCTTGCTTAAAGACCCGATGTACACAAACATGATACATAATAATATACATTATATCTATTATCATTATAAAGTTATTATACATTATGTTCAATAATTTCTTAACGTCATTATAAACAGTTTGCAATCAATTCACTTTAGTAATGTGACGCAGTCTAGAGTGATTTTTAAAGAGATAAAATGTAGGGCAGGGGTTTTTTTTCTGGTCTTACAAATTGAAGACCAGGAAAGTGCACAAAAGTAAATAAGATCAATTTTAAAATCATGTAGACTTCAAAGAAATATTCAACATTTAAGTGTACAATATGTTTCTAAAAAAAAGGTTGAATTTTTTTTTTTTTAAATGTCGAATTAAAAAAATCGAATTAAAACAATTACAATAATTACATATATATAAATTGTCAGTGGATGCAAATAAAAAAATAAAATTAATACAACTAAAATAAATAATAAAATGCAACAAAATAATAATTTCATATTAATTTCTCTGTCACATCACAGCTGGTATTTTCCTATTTATAACATTACCAGCACTCAGATCAATCATTGTCCACTTAGTTAAAATATTACTGCTTACCACAACACACTCCTAAACACTCACATCTTCCTTCATATGACTAAGATTCCTGACAACAACAGACTGACCACTGCATGTCACTTAAAACCTCTCTATACAACAGTTTATCTCAAGAACACAACAAACCAGTGTGAAGATAAGAACAGCTTTTGATCAAACTTTGAATAATGATGAAACAAAGTGGAAGTGGAAGAATAGCTTGAGTGACCAGCACTCACAAAAACACCCAGAAACATGTTAGACAAACTCCATTCTGACCAGGTCACATGGCATCAACTAACTTTACCTTGAGTGTCAACATAGGACTAGTCTCAGGGCCAACAACACACACAATGTCACCCACTTCAATTAGTCAAAACAGAGGCAGAACAAAGAGCCATTGAAGCTTGAGGACAGACGATTAATCAGTGATCAAAACCACGATACGCCTTATCGTCTCACGAGATAAGAGTCTGTCGAGCACAAGGGCTCAAACTTGTGTCGTCAGGTAGCGGAGTGATGCTAACGGCTTTCCATTACGTGGACACCCAGCTTCCATTACGCATGGACACGTAGCATCTTCCCTCACAGTACAAACATTTGCTCATTGAGAAATACAGTGATGCTATAAAGGGGTTTAATCACTGGATCACTGCATCATGTCTAAAACCTGTGAACCATCACCTCCCTTTTTGAGCACAGATGTAAAAATGCACTATCTAAACCTAAATGGCTGTAATTCACGAATCACCTTTTAAGGACACTCAGCAGATTATGGCTGAAATAAAAGCACTAAACATTTTTTAAACACACAATATATATTTAGCAAACATTTTGGCCAAGAAAATCAAAGCCACATGTTGTGTTCCAAATTTGATGTTGATATCATGGAAATTTAGACTTTTTAGGAGCAATACCAAAAATAGCCACCAGGTGAGACTCACAAGTCATCACAGTCAAAATCGCAAAATAGAAGCCAAATATGGAACCTTAGGTCTCAGGCTTTTCCAATGATATGCGTTGTCAAGATTTTATAAAATAGTGCGGTAAATTTTGTAAAATTTGAAACATGACACCGCCCACTAGGGGAGGAGCCTGCTTGAAAGTTTTAAAGTACCGTTTCCATGGTAAAGACAATGTCGAATTTCAAAACGGTTTTGAATCATGAGTGTTAAAGCTTTCAAATGATACCTAATTTATGACGTAAAATATGTGATAGCGAAAATGGGCGATAAAACAAATGCGCCAAGACACACTAACTAGTCAGCGAGTCATAAACTGAGCAGCATTGCTTTACCTGACACTCTGTTGGTGATGAACTCTTGAGAGATGCTTCACCAGGCAGACTTTCAGAATCCATGTGGAGCAGATCCCAACTGTGACACGAGGACACACGTCCGAAACGTACCATGATCCAAACCGGGCGCCCTATCTGACCCCAGTCAAGCACTAGTCCTACTCTAAACTTCAGCAGTCAACATCCAGAGAAGAGGGAGAAAACAAGCTAGAAATGCCCATGTGCTCAGGTTCTGAGTAGATTTTAAGCTTTTGCTTTATGACTACTCCTCCCCCTCCCATCTCCTCCAAAGTCATTCCCCATATCACAGCACGCAGCATTCACACACTAGATGCAGGTCCCGCCCATAGCAGATACCGGCAGGCCTACAAACAAGATCACTTCCTTACCGTAAGGAAATACCTGTACCCATACTTCTTGCCAAAATCAAATTAAAATAAACAAGAAAGTATATTTGTCTTGATGGAAATGTTTGTATTCAGTTTTGCATGTTCATATTTGTTCATGACAATTAGGCATTTTCTACGGAAGCGTGTTTCCGCAACTAAATAAACAAAAGGTAACTGTGATTTTTTATTTCGCAATTCTGACTTCATTTCTCAGAATTGTCAGACATAAACTCACAATGCTGAGTTATAAAGTCCAATTCTGAGGAAAAAAGACTGACTTTTCTCAGAATTACAAGTTTATAGCTGACAAATCTGATTTTATATACACGCAATTGTGAGATATAAAGTCAGAATTGCAAGATTAAAAAGTCACAATTATACCTTTTTTGTATTTTATTCAGTGGAGGAAACAAGCTTCTACAATTTTCTCATTACTGTAACACATGAAAAAAATCTCACTTATTTCTGTAATAAAAAATACAACATTTAAGTAGCAATAAGCGTGGTAAAATTAAAAATAAAAAGCAATTTGACCAGAATAAAAATTCTCCTAAATAAACCTTAATTTGTAAAATATAATAAAAAAAAATGTGCTATGAGTATAGCTCACATTTCATAGCAAAATCAAAAGAAGTAATTATAGAAAATAAAATAAAAATAATAAATATAAAACTATACAACAAGCATTGCTAAAATGAAAATTAAGCATTTTGTGCACTGACAATTTAGCATATTTCCTCATTACTGCAATGCAAAAAAATCTCAATCACAATAATGAAAAATGAAATATGTAATGCTTTTATAAAACCACGGTACCAACAACCTTTGATCAAACAATCTTTTGATTTATTTAAAAACTAAAAAATGAAATGTCTAGACAAATTTTGGCCAAAGTTTTGGGTGTTTTTCACTGAAATGGATATAAAAGGCAGTGTTGACAGACATTCAATTCATTACATAACAGCTTTTAAAGTTCAGTAAACGCTTTATGCTACTAAATAAGGTGATTTATGCGAGACTCCATGAATTTGCTAGTTTCCCCATGAAGATAAGGCCCATTTCTTTGCTAAAGTCATGTTTTGTTCTATTGTCTTCGACCACTGAGTGTTAATGATCAGAAACTAATTGCATGGTAATTTGTTAATTTCACAAGAGCGTCAATCACATGTGGGGGTTTGCTGTGTCAAGAGCTTTGTTACTTTGTTGATAACCCAGGTAAATAAATTATTACTAGGGTTTGCATCGGCCTCTTACTTAATGAGAGATATTGTGAAATGTGCATTTTTTTGCCTAAAGCTTCCGAGAGTTATTACACCTTAAACAACTGGATTCTTTCATTTATAGAGGGAAACCGTTCCAGATTAAATCTGTCTGCTCCGACACTAACCTCTATGCTGTGATATTAATACACTTTTGAACCAGTCTCTTATCAGAGAGTTCAAATAGGAACAGGAAAAGGCTCATTTCCTGCAGTTAGCTGCAGTCGACAGATGCTTTGCAGTTTATCCAGACCTTTGATACTCCACCGACCGAGCTACATTTGATCACACACGTCATTTCCTTATTTAATGCTTCTCTGGCAGCTTTTGATGGCATTTTTCGAAAGTTTCTAAAATCAATGTTTCTCAAAGTATTCACATTTCTTCTGTATAGCTTGTACTGATTCTTTTGGAAGCCAATGAAAATACTGCAATATGTGTATTGCAATGCAAAGCAAGTTAAGTGAAGCCTTCACATTAGAGATACAGCTAAATAAATAAATATTCATCTATTTACTAAAGACAGCATAGAAAATATATATAAAAAATAAATTTATATAAAATATATAGACATATTTTATAACAAAAACTCATGAAAATGACAAAAACAATACAGGAAAATTTAAAGAAAGACCAAGCTCATTTTTCAAGCTAAATATTTTATAAAAAAATATCCTTTGTCAGGTATTCTGTCACGGAATAAAAAATAAAAATGGCGATTGATTTTTAATTTACAATTCTGACTTTTTTTCCTCACAATTATGAATTTACATTTATAATTTAGAATCACGTGATATAAACTCGCAATTGCGAGTTTACGCCAATAAAAGAAAATATGGCAGAAATGCGAGAAAACATGCCAGAAATGTGAGGAAATACGTCAGAATTGCAAGAAAATGTGTCAGAATTGCATGATATAAACACAAACAAGTTATAAAGTCAGAATAGCGAGATATATACTCACAATTGCGAGAAAAAGTCAGAATTGCAGAATTTCTCACAATTCTGACTTTTTTTCCCTCACAATTACGAATTTACATTTATAATGTAGAATTGCGTGATATAAACTCGCAGTTGCGAGGGAAAGTCAGAAATGTGAGACAAAATCGCAACTGAGAGTTTAAGCCAATAAGAGAAAATATGGCAGAAATGCGAGAAAATATGCCAGAAATGCGAGGAAATACGTCAGAATTGCAAGAAAATGCATTATAAACAAGTTATAAAGTCAGAATTGCGAGACATATACACTTGCAATTGCGAGAAAAAGTCAGAATTGCAGAATTTCTCTCTCACAATTCTGACTTTTTTCTGACATTTAATATTTCCACAACTGTGAGAAAAAAAAAAAAAAAGTCAGAATTGTGAGCTAAA